>JACBWW010000018.1:11586252-11846252 GCA_020086605.1 Lanius collurio
CACCTCCATTCTTTTTCTTCTTATGATACAAAGTATATTAAAAAAATACCATAAATTTTTAAAAGTGACAGAAAATTATAAAAGCAGATTCAACCTCTTGGAATCAATGTAGATTTACACCTTGGAAATATTATTTGAAGACTAAAGACATAATCCAAAACAGAAATTAGCGGTGAAAGTAAGATTCATGTATTTGAGTTCCACATATAGAACCATCATCTAGACACCTCATTTTTTATCCTAAATGTTTCTATGGGCTTAACAGATGTTCTTTTTTGGAGCTATAAAGAACAGGGAAAAAGGGGGAAAGAAAGGGAAAACTTGACCTGGGCTACTACAGCTCTAAAAACTGTGTGCTGTTCTTTGGAACCCAAGGCAGAAATCAGAGCCTGCATTATGCTCCCAGATGCTTTTATGGTTAATTGGGAGAGCTCATTCTTTCTGTATCAGACTGCACAGACAGGAGGGATGGGGAGCAAACCAAATCAAAAGACTCGGTCCTTGGTCTGAAGGAGCTCCTGCAGCATAGATGCCCATGAAAGCAGTAGTTGGGAACTAAAAATTTAATCATGCAATTGATGGAGAAACAAAAAAAGATCCTTCTGTTCTTGGGCAATTACTCATGATGTACTTTTTCCTCCCACCTCTCCAAGGCACACAAAGATTCACCAGAGAACAAATATGTTTTGAATGCAGACAATATGACCACATTAAGGCACACATCCATGAACAGCTTCTGCTCACTCCTCCACGAACAAGCACCACTTCTGCTGATCGCATCACCATATTAGCTGAAAGTGAGCAATGCCATGGCTGGGATGATCCTGCAAGTACATCCATCTTTGGGTTTGGTTTTTTAATAAACAAGTTTGAGAAATTTGGCTTTTGGAAAGTGAAGATGGAAAAAATAGTTAATATATCACAGCTGTAATTTTAAAGTAGAAAACAGTTTGAACAAAAATTTCAAAAGAAGACCTCAACAGGTCAAACCTCATCTCAGATCCAGAACAGCTTAATGGTAACACTTGTACTGGGAGATAGAAAGTGTCATTGCAAAGGTAGGGGAAAAAATACAACCCTCATTGAGAATAAATCACAAAAGACATGTAGAGCACAATCAGTACCATCAACCCTGAAAGAAATTACAGACTTCTTCAATAAAGCTGAGAGGAAAAAAACAGGACCATTGGGTTTAATTTCAGAATACCATGGAGATGATGTCATGGCTGCCAGGGATGGAACAGGAATCAGACAAACTTCAGCCCCCAGAACTGAGAGTAGAATCAGTGGCTGATTGTCACGCACATGCCTAGTGCTTTAAGAAATCACAATCATAAGCAGCTACTTCCACCAGAGAAAGTACACAGGTCCTGAAACAGCACTGTTAGGTGAAAACCAATGGGCATAAAGAGGAGAGAGCATCCAAGAGGAACCCTAAGAGGCATTTTGTTATCAAAATGTACAAGTAAACAGAAGCAGGAAAGAATGAAAAGAATTGGTGAAAGAATTCTGTAAATATGCAACAGTGAAAGGAAAGGAAATAGCTGGCAAAGAGAGATTTCTAAAGCAGGAGGAAAACAGGTTGAGAGAACTGTGATATAAACACAGCTCATACCTATAAGTGCAAACCCAGACTTGGACTAGAAGTTTATGCATTTACTTGTCATTTTCCATGGTCTCTTGAAGGCTAATTTCAATTTTAGACTGTTCTTAGAAAATGCAAGCTTTGTCCCCAGAGAGAAAACAGAGCTGAAAGCTACCCAAAACTCTGTTTTCAAAGTGACAGATGTGGTCAATCTCTTACCCCCAGAGGCTTCACTCGGACATTGGCTGCTGGAAAGGAAAATGCTTGTGAAACTCCAGAACTGAGCTGCACCAGCTGTGCAGTGCCCAGGGGCTCTGTCTTGCCCTGCCCTCACAGACACTTGGTTTAGAAAAGCTGCTTTTGTGCACAAATACCAACTTCAAGGCCTGAACTGGCAGATGGTACTTAGCAGGGTCTTCAGCTCTCCTGATGCTTTTGCAAGCTGCTTCGGTACTGTATTACTGTTACAGTATCTGCAGCACTTAGATATCTGAGCTCCTAAGCTGAAACTCACCCTCAAACCAAAATAATTTTAAAGAGTAACATAGGTAGTGTATAATGAAATGGCCAAGCATGCCTGTTATGCTACAGAGCTTAACTCCTGAAGCAATTCCTACAGATGTCCCAAAAACAGACTCATATTCTTGCTTTTGTCACTATTTGTTCCTTTGACTTTTGACTTTATTGAGTCTTTTTCCCTTTCCTCTGCAACAAGACAATTTCTTCATAACAAATGAATCAGTTTTGTTAAATAAGCATGGAGGAGGGCAGAGAGTTTTAGTTGTGAAGCTTTGAACATGGGAGCCCAAGGAGATTTTTTGTCCTAAAACTACAGCACTAGTGAGGAAAACAAGAATGAGAATAACTGCAAGCAGTCCTCACTTCCAAAAGTAACTGTGAAAAGTGATGTTCTAACCTCATACTCAGTTACCATTTTTTTTTTTTTTTTCAGACCCTGTGCATTTTCAACAGCACAGCAATAATATTTCAAATTCAGCTGGCAAGTATTTGGGCAAAATTCCACAAGACCTCTGCCGAAGACAATGACTTCTTGAATTGTTTCTAATCTTGATTCCTTCAGTAGCCCTTCCTAGATATTTAGAGAGTTCTTTTACAGTCTCAGTAACTCCCTGTCTGTGTCTGACCATCTGTGCCTCCTTTTCCCTTGTCTGTAGGGAATTATCATGGAGTTAGAAACCCATCTTCCCCAAACAACCACCAATTTTATATTTCAAAGTACATGCAGCTGATGCCACGTGGAATGGAAACAAAGATAGTTCATTGCAGTACAGGCCACCACTGCAGTCAAAGGGAGGGAGGTCCTGTTGCAGAAAGTCTTCTAAACCACATAAGCTTCTTATAAGACCTTTTTCACATCCTCTAACTACTCTTCATCTCACTGTCCTTCAATAAAAACCAGTCTGTGTAGTTGCTGTGCTTTTCCTCTCCTTGAACTCATCTCACCATGCATCTAGGCCTCAAAAGCCATTCTTTTATTCTGAAGTCCCACTAGAATATCTTTTCTACAAATGCTAAAATGGAGAAGTGTTGGCCCCATGAACTTCCTTCCCTAATCTTGTAACACTGAAATTATTCATTACACAGTAATTAAAACAGAAGAAAAACAACAAGATTGGTCTGTGGAAAGCCACAGACAGAGGAGATTTTCAAAAATTCCCCAGCAGCAATATTCCAAGGATAAAATAAAATCATCTTGCAAGGATCCCAAGTCCCTTAACTTAATAAAGATCATAGTTTTCTAACAGATGATAAAGTTTCGTCTGGGCAAAATCAGATATTCCCCATGTATTTTCAATAGCAGAAGTCATTAGTTATTTGTTATAATGAACAAATTGATCCCTATTCCAACATTTCCTCTCAACTGTCTTTCTTGATGCATAAATTTTGTCCTCCCTTTGTGTTACAGCTGTGATTTCATTTCCGGGGTCAAGTGGATATGAACTATAAAATTAAATAAAGGGTTGGGGTTTTTTTCTTATATCATGTTGGGTTGTTATATCATCAAGGGTTGTTCATAAAATTATTAATCAAAGTAGTTACATGAGCTCATTTTTGAGACTAGATTAATAAAAGACCTTTGAGATAGTAAGTTATACTAATTTTTCCAGTACTTACCTTGTATGATTTCTAAAAAGAAAATACTAGTTTTGAAGTGTAAATTCAACATGTCAGTATTTTACATGAGTCAGGGGTATCTAAAATAGATGTTTGCTATTATAGAATAGAATTAGTATAGAATAATACTAATAGGAATTGACATTCCAAATTAATAAAAAAATTTAAAATCTCTTGTCAGTCATAGGAATAAACCTTCTTCAGATATATTTAGTTTAGGTGCCTGATGTTGTTTAAATTTGACCACAAGCCAATGAAACACTAGCATTAAACTAGAATTAATTTTTCTTCTTTATCAAAAAAAATCATCAATATGGATGTAAAAGTCCCTCTGGCAATAATATGGCATTTAAATGTGCATCACATTGTCTGACTTAGTTTGTGTGTGCAAGCCTGTAATAAGGCCTCTCAAGTACTTCAACCCTAATAAGAACTCTTCCATAGACAATTTATTTCCACAGAAGCAGGCTAAATGGCACTGATATTCTAGTCTCACTCTCTGAAAATAGTTTCTCTTTGGTTGCCTCCCTTTAATTTATCCTCAGCTTCAATCAGAACGTTTCTTTGAGCTGTTGCCCCAGTGTTTTTCGGGTGTGATCCAAGAGGCGCTGAGTGCTCCTCAGGGACGCTGAGCCCCCGCTGACTTCCACGGATGCCCAGCACCTTTCACTGGGGAGCACTGGGGGAACCTTCTGGGCTACAGTCATGGCTTCTTTCCCAAACCTCCCAATCAGAAATTACTTCATTTCATTCATTCATTTATAATTATAGCTATAAACAGCCCACATGAGCAAAAGATTAATAGGGCTAGCAAGCATTTCCAGGGTATAATCGGCTGTCATCCCATAATTACTCAAATAGATTGAATGAGTGGCTTTAAAATTACAAGGAGAGTTGCATTCTTTTACTGAGATGGGAGCAGCAAAACATGAACACCCATGAAAAGCCATGCTAAGCTTTTATCTGTGGTCCATCCTTTAGCATTTAGGACATGGCTGCTCCAGCCTCAGGGCCTATCCTGTGCTACTGAAGTCAGTGAGCACCATAAGGGTATTAATACTGCTGACCTGGCCTTAAACCAGATGTGTTAGACCTCTGTTCCTGCTTCTGGTGGACACAAAAGTCTGATCCTCATTTTCACTTCCACTGCATTCATTTTTATGTGATTTATATAGGCAAAGAAACTAAGAATTAAATCCTGCAGGGTAATCCCTGCTGATCACGGTTGATCTTGTAAAGATTTCACTCCCATCACTCAATAAACTATAAAATGCTTCCCAGAGCCTTAAATGAGAGGTGTTGAAATGCACAATTAATCAACATGACTAATTTAAAGAGTTGTTTTGTTATAGTTTGGGGATGAAGAAAAGAATATAATAGAAAAGGAAGAGACATTCAAGAAAACTGACAAAAAGGAAAAAAAAAATAATTGTAAACATTTACTTTGTGGGATTAATAAAAACAAGTAGAAAAATGCCTTTAAGAAATTTTCTGGAGCTGGGAATCAGTTGGAGTTTTGCATCTGTCAAAAACCCATCACTGTAGAAGTGTTCTTCTGAAGTAAGCCTGTGGTATCGAGCAGGCTGAAGGGTGTCACATGTGTGAGACCAACAGGGGAGGAGAGCTCAAGATGTGTTTTACAATAGTTCCCCTAAAGCCAACTATTTTTGTGATTTAAGAAGACCAGAGGAGAGTTCTAGAATGGCAATTTGGGAAAACCGCTGGAGAAGAGAAGCATGTCCCACAAGTATTCCCCTACGGGAAGACATCAGATTTCATACACTCTGTTACTGAAATGGTTTTGGTCAAAATTTCTTTTCCTTCCCCTGCTCTGGAAGTTTTATGTCTGTTCTGTCTATCCACAGTGATCTCATTCTCTCCAGATGACTTGTTTAAGGTAAATAGAAACTGCTGTCCTAATTTTGACAGCTAGGTTTTTATAGTAATTTAGTTTGATTTATAATAAAATTGCCATTAAATTAATCTTATCCCTACTTCCTGTATAATCTAAATGAGGAATCCCAGATGGCCCCAAAACAACTTCTGGCAGCATTTCTGGAGCACTGGATTCAAGAGAGAAAAGAAAGTAGATGGTCTGGCCATAATTTTGCTGCTTCAAAGTCCTCTTGCACAGAGCCTTTCAGGTCCCACTTGTCAGCCAGCAGAGTGCAAAAGAACAGCCCCAGGAAAGGTGAGGGAAAGCTAAGAACCACAGATTTTTCTTAATTTAGAGATTGGTCAAAATATTATATGGCTTTTCAATACCCAACTATTTTGCCTCATGACAAAAAAAACCTTTTACAGGGAAAAAAAAGGTGGCAGCCAATACAAACAAGGAGAGTAAAAATAGCATATTTAAGTAAGCAGTTAAATACAGTTACCAGGAAAGCTGAGGTTGTGAGCAGTGTCCCTGGCACAAGCAAGGAAGCAAGAAAATCTCATTATTTAATCAGTATGGGAGTATGCTTTCAAACATAGAAACATTTAGAGCTTTACACCTTTGAGGGTTTATTCTCATCCTCTTCTCCCATCTTGCATTGTGTGTGCACATAGTTTTACTTGGTAAAAGGGGATATGAAAGGATGTTATGTTCAGATCACTTCTAGAAAACTTTCTCTGCAGAGCAGGCATCACAACTGTTAACCCACACTTGTGTACTCAATCACTTCACTCACTGGCTGGTAGGGCAAGGGTGAGAGCAAAACAGGGTCAGACCTTTAACTCTAAAATGGCCACGAGTTACTGAAGGAAATAAAAAGTTTTAGGTGGTAGGCTGTGTAGTGTGAAAGGGAAATACATCTAGTCTGAGTGGCTCTTCTCAACTGTATTTTTTAGTTCAGTGAGCAAAAGCACACATCCGTTTTTTTAAGGCTAGGAGCGTGACTGTTCTCAGCTTACACAGAAAGGGGCACAGGGGAAGCAAACTTTGAATAGCAGCATAGTTTTGATGAATGTTATCCACTCTGTGTTCAAGACAACTCACCTGTCTACTGTTCATGGAAAGACTGGAATAAATTGAGAACTTCCAACAGAACCTCAAGAGAAGTCTTTTCAAAGGATTTTGAAATTTAATTATTTTTTAGCACATCACTCAACAGAAGGCAGGAGGATGGCTACTTTGAATTCAGAGACTGCAATTTGTGCTTGTTTAGTTTGGATGCTCAAGAAGATGAAGTCTCTAACTAAAATAATTTTGATGACTTGTCAAGGTTGGCAAAACCTGACACTGGCAGTACATTTGGACCTGTAGTCTGGGCTTTAGTAGGATAGCTTCAGAGGTGATCTGGCTGCTTCACATCCAGATAATCCAAAGTCTGTAGTGTTCAAGGTAACATACAGATTGATTCTGTATTAGGGAATGTGTTGGAAAAGGATTTCTTCCTATTGAAAGAAAATGAAAATAACTTACTTTGTGTATTGGAAGAAGGCAGCAACATCCCCAGAGCAGAGAGAAAATTGTGATGGATAAATAGGAGGAGTCACAGGTAGCCCTGCAGTGCCCCACCACTCTGAAGGGTTGTTCATAAAATTCCAGGCAGATTAAGAAAGTGGTCAAATGGCACATAAACTAAACATCACATGCTGATGAACCTGGGTCCCTGTCTTCTACTTTTGCCTCTTCCTCAGTCTTTCTTCACTCTATCAAGAGGATATGTGTAGTATATAATGCTGCAGCCAAAGTCTCTTCTGTAGGGTTTAGAAGATTGAAAATTACAGTACTCAACCTAACAGTATCCTCAGGTAAACTGTGCAGGCAGCCTCTGTTCCAGGGTACCAAAAGGAGGAAGGACACTTGGTAGGCACAGAGCACACATCCCCAGGAGGCTCCTACTAAATGGCCAGGAAAAAGCCAAACTGTTGTCCTAGCAAAGAAAAGGGGTAGACAAAAGTTCCCTTTCCTTGTACCCCTGTACCAATATAAGGCTATACTTGCCTTTGAGACACACATTAACAATGTTCTTTGATACAGCCAGAATTAAATAAGGAAAAACCTATAGCTCCTGTATCTAGCTCTGGCAGGCTGCTATCTAGCAATTATCACCTCTGCAAAACACTTACATAAAGGACAGTTTTATTATTGCAGCTGTCCCATTGTGCTTACACTTTGGCTGCTACAATTTAGAATGTAGCTGAAAATATGGCTGCAGAATTCACTGTGGCTGAGCTATAACATTTCCCACCTGTAGTGGGGAAATTGATTATTACCTGCATTCAGGTTCCTAGAGTGGGATTTGTACACGTGATGCAGGGAAAAAAAAGGTCAGTAGTACTACTCTTGCTACTCTGCTTGGAAAAGCTATGTAAACATTTGTGTTAAGCTACTCAATTCTTCCTAACTAGAGATATTTGATATAAATTACAAACAAAAAAAATTACCTTTACATCAATTACTGTCATATTATTTCCCTTTCATGTATCCTCATTTTCAAGATGCTTCTTGACAGAAGTTTTTCCAAGAAAAAAAGTATTTAGTAAACATCTTTCCTCAGCAGGAACATTATGTAATCCTATAAGATTATTATTAATTAGATTTTATTATTGATATCACTTTGGTAAATATGGTATTGTTTTACTCTAGAGAAGGGTCAGACACTGTGCACAGTATTGTGGTGACAGCCTGCAAAAGCCTACTGTGCACTACCTGGGCTAGCAGGGGACTAGCAATCTGAATGATGATGTTGAGACTGTTATTAAATATTTACTGGGCCATCAGAACTCCTCAAATCACTATATAAAGCTATTGTGAGGTATTATTATTGCCACAGGCTATTCATATTACCCAGTTTAAAGGTTCACCCCCCAAGAGGTAATAGTGACAACCACTCCAGCTTTCCGGTCTAAAGAATAGAAATCACTTGCTTCCAAAACAAAATATAATTTTTAAATTGGATCCTGCTCAAAGTGGTACCAAAGACAGAGAGAACACTATGGCACAATTTCCAAAGCCTAACAAAGACAATATAAAGGCAGACAACAAATACTGTCTAAATCACAGATATTCAAGAAAATCCATACCCTGCTAAAGTCAGACTTGTGCAAAATCTCAGTGGCAGCCTCTTTCTGTTCTTGATATCTCATGTGTCTTTTTCCAAATCAGTATTGAAGAGAATGAAGATTCTTGTTTTAGTAAGAGCAGGCCATTTAATCCTGCTCTTCATATCTTTCTTCTGCTGTTCATGAGCAGCCCAGATTGCTATTTATCAATATACATTTGGTCTGCTGAGTTATTACAAACAATTCTCTAGTCCTCAAACATAATTCTAGCTTTTTATTCCCCCTGTGCTCTAGGACTGTAATTGTGACATCTGACGATGTCGCTGAATATAAACTTCCATAAACAGATGCTGGGAATTGGAACTCCACTGCACGTAGGCCATCCACACACTTTTTCCACTCTGACTCTTTCTCCCTGCAACCAGTTGGGGAAGATGTTTTGGCTGTGTCTCCACTGCAGCTTATGCCACGTCACACCAATGACCAAGTGGAGTGAGGAAAAAGCTTCTGGTTAAAAGTCCATGGCTTTCAGTCAGCACACCAAGAGTCTCAGTTGAAATGCACTCCTTTTCTCTTTTGAAAGGGATCAGCACTCTCCAGTTGACCTTCAAAGCCTTGGAGCTCTGTTTGTGGAGCCTGTCCTCTTCACCTCTCCAAAGGCAGGGAACCTACTGCAGCAATCAAAATTTTACTGGTTGTGTTTGCTTTTCATATGGTGCAGACAGGGGATATTAGGCAAGAATGTGCTTTACAATCAGTGTTTATATCATTTACTCTTGTTCTTTTCATCACAGAGAAAGCCTAAACTTTCTCCCATGGAATTTCTGTTAAGTGAGTCACAGAAGTCAACTGCTGCCCAGGCACTCACAGGAAAGAAGGATTTACATTTTATGTGTGTTTTTAGGAACACTCTCCTGTCACACCATTCATCTCCATGACTAAATTAGGTCATTCTTTTGCTTTTTGCCTCTTTTTGTTGTAGAGGAAAACAGACGTGATTTATCAGTCTGTCATTATGGAGGAGGCTTCATTCTGAATTTGTCCATTCTCTTCTAACTCCATGCAAACTTCAGCCTGTGATTCCCATCATTTTGTGGCTCCATAACCAGAGAGCATGACTGGGCAAAGACTTTGATACTTTGGTGATTAAATATTTATAAAACACCTAATTTAGACAGTGGGTGGATGACAGCAAGGAAGCAACACTTCTCTGTGACGTGGTCGCACCATAGCCCACTGGAAAATATTTGGCAGGAAGCAAAGATTCAGAAAGCAGGTACAAGCAAATACACTTTGCTTCTCCATGTGTGCTGTGCCTGAGGTGCCTGTTCATGGCAGGTTCCTGGGGGACAGCAGATGTCACTGTCCATGGGACCTACAGCCCCTTTGCACAACACCTGGGTCCCCCTGCACTGCCCCAGCCGTGCCCTATAGCAGTGCTAGAGGGGACCCTGTGCCTTTCCAGTGGTGATAGAGGAAGAGAGTACTACTCTTAAGGAGATGATTCCTGTGAAAACTTTCCAGACTTCTATAGATTTTAAATTTATAGAATAAATTCTTCATCTTGCACCAACACTCATTTGGGAGTTACAATATATAAACTTTTAAACCAAAGTAATCTTTTGTACTTGTAATCTGCTCCATTATTAGCATGGAAGTGATGGGAGTTGGAAGAAACTCAGTTACTGCTCCACAGGCATAGAAATCTCCAACAAACATGGCACTAACTAAATCTAACATAATCTTTAATTCAAGTATCATTATTTAGAGAATTACATAATCTGTAAAATCTTTGAACACAAAATCGCTAGATTAACAGGAGCATCTTCATTGTTCTACCTGGCTGCTTTTTTTTCTTTCTTTTTGGAGAAAATAATATAGTTCTAATATTTTAACATGAGAAGGGACACTTGATCAGCTGTTCTGACCAGAATGCCACTTGTCCCTGACTTCTGTCACATACACTCATATTACAGCCAAAAAAGAACATGTATTAGATTAACACATTTTGGTCCTCAGCAGAGTAAACTGTTGATGCCATGCTGGCAGCCTGTTAACAGCCATCAGCTATTAGTAGAATTGCTGTGGGAGTTTGTAGGAAGGCATTTGCAAATGCTTTATCAATAGAGATTTACCTCAGCAGCAAAGACAGACGGCATCACTTGTTGCAGCCTGGGTGGAAATTCCTTATTCTTCCTCCTAGCCAAAATAAAAACACCTGAATCATTTTGAATTGCACAGAGATGGCTCAGGAGCTATCTGGGGTGGAAGGTGGTAGTCTCAGGGAAGGAATTAAGCTTCAGGAATTGCAGCAGTTTTCCAATTTTTAGCTGTAATCAGGCAGCACACCGCCAAGGAAAGCTTTCATCCTACTCTTTTTCCAGTCACTCCAGACTGCAGCTTGATTATGCTGAAATTTCAACCTCTGATATTTTTAGCATCCTTCTCTTGCTTTTTCCCTTTGTCAGCAGGTATATTTGCATTTTTAAATAGTCAAATTCTAATAATAAATGTAGATTAGGAAAAAATCCCCCAGTCTGTACCTAGATAGAAATACTGCTATGACTAGGTCTGAGCTGAGATGCAGAGATTTATCAGTGGTGTTAGGTGCCCTCTGGACCAGGTAGCTCATCACCTTTGACTTTGCCCAGATTGGCTCAAAGAATTTTGAAGTCAAACATGTTTTGTAGATGATTCTGAAAAGATAAAAACTTCACTTATGGGGGCCTCTGCCTGCAAATTTGGCAAGAGTTTATCTGATAGTGAAAGCTTTTTGTTAAATTTCACCACATAATCACTAAAGTGCAAATCCCCAGGAAAAACAATTTTCTGTAAAGATTTTATATTTGCAGCTTAGGAGGCAGTGATTAGTTGGTGTTTTTCTCTGGCATCACATCATAGTAACTTCCTCAGAGCATGCATAACCACTGATATTTTTTTAAATTTATTTTTCATTCCTTTTCACTAATATGCAAATTTTCACAAGTATTTCCTTCAGCTAGGCATATTGCTAAAAAGTTGAACACCATAAATGGAGCAAAATGTACAAAAATTTAGTTGATTTATTCAACAGATTTTCCCTTCTTTTGTCTTGCTCTCTTCTCTGCTACTACCACATTACTAATTCTCTGGTCCTTTTTTCCCCTTCTTTTTAATTTTTTTTTCCTATGTTCTGCAACACATAGGTAAGTTCTTGTTCATTTCAATGGCTGGCTTTCATTCTTGGTGCATTTCAATATTAGCTTACCACCTCTAATAGCCCTCCCAAAGTTTGTTCAGTGGAAAGGACAGGGCACAGTGAGCCCTTGTCTGGGTTGAATAATTTTGCTTGTATTTCTTTTCTGTCCCAATCTGGCACCAAGCAGAATACAGGCATAAACAGTGTCGGCAAGCTCAGCCTCAGTCTGCTGAAAGACCTGTATTTTCCACGAGCTGCAAATTCTGCTCTCGGGAAAAGGAGACAATAAAGCAGTGTGCCTCAGTCCCCTTGTACAGCCATATGAAATGGGATCCAAAAATAAGTTTTATACCAGTTAATAAGCAAGACTGGCTGCGGGAGCAAAGGAAGACTGGATTTAGGTGCTAATGTGTAGGTCCTTGGCAAACATATACACCCTTGCAGTATTAGGATTCATTCTGTTCAAATTCCCCAGGGCAAGTGTTGCTCTTTGTAGTTATGTGTGGCTGGAGAGAGCCACAGTAAGATCAGGAGACTGAACTTGAGCTGAAATATTGTATGAGCTTGGGAAAGACCATAAAGAACTGAAGGAACAATTTACAGCATGTAAAGATGGCTGAAGGGAGCTCCTCAATGATGTACATGACAGCTCAGTTGTAGAGCAGGGTATAACTAAATAGAAAGCAGACCAGCACAAAGAAATGTTTGTGCAAAATCAGATATCTTGGGAGGTTGTGCTCTTTAAATTCTCCCAAAAAATGTCCCCACATTCAGGAGGAACTGAACACTTACACAAGCGGGACTACACTTCAGAGCAGGGACGTGCAGCCATGGCCTCAGTTAGAAAACACTATTGTACTGATGGTCATACATAATACCAGCAAAATGCTGCTGTAAATCATGAAGTCAAGGCAGCCCCAAGTCTTCAGATTCTTCAGAGTCAAAACATATGACTGGGTCATTTAAATTAGCAAGTTACCTTTTGTTTATACTTCTCTTCTTATGAATAGCTTTAATTATAGCCTTCAGCACAAACCTCAGTTAGACTGGGAGTTTCCACGCAGCATTTGCTGCCCACAGCTCGCTCCTGGGGCTCCTGCCAGCTCACTGAATCACCATGGTGCCAACACTGACTGCCAGCTCCACAGGCAGTGCAATGTCAGCACTGCAGTGTTTGAACACTTACCTTTGAAATACACCTTTGTCCATGCTCCTTGAGGCTGTGATGTGGAGCTGCGTGGGAATTTTCCTGTAGCTGAACATCTCCATGTCACTCCCTCTCTGCAGCACATGAATCAAGGAACTGGAGGCTCCTAACCAGTGGTACCTGCGCTGCACTAACCCACTCCCCCATTTTTTTGGCAGGCATTTGCCCTCAGGGACTGAGGGTGGCTGTGCATCAGGGGCTGGGACAGCAGGAGCGGCGAGGTCCCGGTGCACACAGCCCTGTGCTTGCTGCTCAGCCTCCCACCAGAGTCTGTTTGCTCCTTGGAAAAGGCAAGCAACACAGGAGAAATATCGACTGCTTCAGACACTACCAGCTGCCCTGGTTCAATAACTAGGTCAGCTAAAGGTTAAACCAGCTGAGGCGTAAGCAGCAAGTTTAAATTCAACAACAACAAAAAAAAGAACAAAACACAAAAAACAACAAAAAAACAACAAAAAAACAACAAACAAAAAAACTCGAAACAAAATAGAAAACTGAGCAAAAAAAACCCCAAAAAAATCAAAACAAAAACACAAAAAAACCACCCATCCAAGCCTGGGGGGAAGCCTGGAGCAGATTCCCAGGCCAGCCTGGCACAGCTCTCCTGCCCCCTCACCCTGTCCTTCACTACCCTGCATGCCCTTCACACTGAAGCTATCTCATGTCCAGGGGTCTAAATGCACCTTAGACATAACTCATTGACATTAAATCAGCAATGAAATAAGCCTGTTTTCTTCGATGTACCCTGCTGTGACATATTAATAACTTTTTGCATTATGTAGTAAATTCTGTCAGAAATCATAATGCAACTTTAAGGACATTACACAGTATTTTGTCTAAGTATTTTAAATCAATCATGGTTTAACATGCACATTGCACATTTTTAATTTTCCTAGTGGTGTGTAATTGCATTTGAAGCTTAGGCTTTTGCCATTTTGGTGGGAAAGACACATCTAGTTTTCCACACTCATGTAGGGAATGCATACTTTGGAGATAGTGTAATCTGAAATTCCTCCACTGACAAAATCAGAATGACATCTAAGGAAACTGCCTGTGGATCGCAGAGCCAGGTTTAAGCAGTGAAAAGACAATTTCTGTGCTAATACTGCCACCCATCGAGAAATAGGAGGCACAGTCATTGTATGTTCCTGTTTTCATCTCTTCTTCCTCTTTGGTATGCTGTAATTTTTTCATGTATATTTTCTCCTCGCTGTTGTCTTTAATAATATAATTTTATCAGCTAAAAATTGTAAATAAACTAAACATGGGAGGTATGTCAAATATAGCTATAAACCAGAAAAAAAACCCCAGTAATGTATGGAATTCGCCCTGTGAATGGTGACAGGGAGCTACTGAACCCCCAGCACATAAATATAGCATGTATAAATACATATCATGAAAGTACATGTAGAGCCCTGATCCAACCCAACAGAATTCTCCACCAGCTGGGCTCTTCCCTCCACCCCGGGAGAACTGCACTTTTCCTTTGTTAGAGAGAGAATCTCTGTCTGACCTCCTGACCTTTTCTCTGGGGTTCTTACACCTATTTTATCACCTACCTCACTAATGTTAAGATCAAACCACATGATTGCTTTTTGCTTGACATGGTTTCTTCACCTTGTGGTGGTTGTACAATGGGTCCATGCAACCCATAGCTGTTTCCGTGCCCTGGTTGTGAGAGGTTCTCTTATCTTCAAGTTTCTCTGGTTCCACAGCTTCTTCCCTGATTGATGCTTTTACCATTTCCTCTCACAAATTATCAACATCCATATCATACAATGGCCATTAGCATTGAAACACTTGAACTACAATATTTTACAATAAATTCCCTTGAACAAATATCTGATTTTCTATATTATCTCTTGCATTTCCCAAGAGTCACCCCTGCACCTACAGTAGATGGAGTTAAATTTAGTTCAGGAAAAACAGCTTCTTTCTCCTGCCCTGACTCATTTTTTGCTGTGCAGTCCTGCTCCCACTGCCAGATTTTGGTCAAAGTTATTCTTTGTTAATGAAACCAACATGAGGTACATGAGGCATGTAGGGCTGTCCTTGGGTCAACAAAAAGACCCAAGGAAACCTTTTTATGAACTTTGTAAATAGGAACTAAAATGTATTTAAAAGGCCACTTGTTATACAATGTTCTTTAAAACAATGCTCCTTCTCTTTTCCAAATAGCAAGGTTTTTCTCTCTTCAATTAGCAAAAACCCAATCTTGCTTATGACAAAAGGAGTAAATTACTTTTTTTCTAACTTTTTTTTTTTTTTTTTTACACTTATGACTTCATTTTCTGGAAAGTGGAATTAATTATGCTTTTCTATTAAGAAACTTCATATAAATTATGGTTGTGTGTGCTATATAGACCCTAGAGTTTTATTAAGTGACTGCATCTCCTGTACAGCTAGAGATGAAAAACTTACCAGGATGGCACAGAGGGAAAAGTCATTAACAGAACTCGAGAAATCCATCTGCAAATCTCACTCTGTAAAGGTTTTATGTAACAGCTCAACCTCACTGAGATGCTATTGAATAACAGGCATGCTGGAAATCTTCTAATGCTTTACACAGCCTGGATTTATGGAGAGGGGGTTACACCATGGTATTGCTTATTGTCTGAAGGATGAAGAGTGGTGAGTTCTAGATTCTGATGATTTATTAAATATGGATGCTGTTATAGGTTCTTTCAAAATGAAAAAAAGCTCAAAGAACAAAATTTTTCTGCATTTAGCAGAGTTTCAGAAATAAGCAAGTCTCCTAAAGTTCTTGAAAAATTTAAGGACTAACCATTTTTCAATTAAATAGCATTTGAAAAAACATGCAATTACAAAGGCAATAAGATATTGTTTGGTAAACTGAAGAGTTACTCCTTGACAGCTTCAGTTAGGACAACCCATTCAATACTTTTACCTTCATGAGACAGTGTGAATTGTTTCACAAGACAAGTTTATGAGCTGTGTAACCAGTATCAGAGTTATCCAGTTACCCAGCTGATGGAAAGTTCCTCCAGTCCAGTGCTCTCTCTGTTGTTTTATGATCTGAGGTTGTAGAACTTCTTTCCAGTTCTTACCACAGTTCTGGCAAATCTAAGATGCTTAGCTGCCACTTCTTACTCCTTAACTGCATTCACTTATTCTCTTGGGTTATCTAAATTTTCACCTTACTTACTAATTTTGCTAAATACGTGGTAAAGGAATAAAAATAAACTGCAGCAACTTGACCACTAAACTTGAACAGCACAAAATCAAAAGAATCTAAATGGGCAACAGCACAACTTACACAACTTCACTGTTGGGTTTCAGTGTATTGGAGAATCCTGAGTGCAAGCACAGCTATCTTTTCTTTGATTAAGCACACAATTGTTACGGCTTGCAAATGAAATGCTCCTTAAGATACAAGAGTTGCAACATTGTTTTCCTATACATCTTGATGTGAAGTTGATCATTCTTAACCATTTACATTCTCCCATTCTTCCCTTACTGCTCTACAGAGATGTACATTAATTTTTCTATGTAATTTTGTATTCAAGGTTGTTGGAACAATGGTGCTTCGAGGACTTAAGGTGAATACGTAAGAACAAATATGAACAAAAACAATTTTAATTACTTAGAGGAATGAAAACAAAGTCTCCTGGTTATGTCCTTTTAGCCCAACCTCCAAATACTTAAATTTGCATACACTCCTCAGTTTATTGTCAGCATATGAATTTATGACACAAGAACTCTTTCACCAAAAGGTATCCCTGTTTTGTCTACTTGCAAAATATTATTCCATCCATTACTCAAACAGTCATAGACCTCACTCTAATGCAAACTGTAAATTTAAATTCTATTCAGCACTTGCCATGGAGGTAAATAGGTGCTTTCAAATACCTCCCAAACAATGTTTGTGGAATATTTGAGTAACTGCTGAAGTGCAGTTATCTAATGTGCTTGAGCCTGGGACTTCAGAGCTAGAAGCAGAACTGAAGCTATGTGCCATCTCTTGCAGGAAAAATAATGGTGATGGACTTAGCCACATGAATCCCTAGAGGAGAGGTCTGATTTCTAATACATGTAGCTTCTACTCCCACATTAAGTAATCAGAAACTTTTAGCACATTTAGCAAGATTGGATTTCTCATATCTCATTAATAGCTGGTCAATAAAGCACAAAATATTTTCAAAATAATATTAAAAATTAATTCCCTAAGAGTAGTGCTGATGAATCAAAAATGCACCATATACAGTCCATATACAAGGAACTTCAGCAGCAGAAGCTAATTTAACAAGGAATAATATACAATTAAAAGACCTTCAGAACAGTCTGGACTGTTGTCCCAAGTTTGCACAATTCTTCAAACAACAAAGAGAATCCAGGTACACAGCAGCAATTTCTCTTCTGCTTTTGGACTGGTTAGGAACAACCAACAAATTGAAAATACTGAACTAAAGGACTCATAAGCAAGACAAGAATGCAACTGAAAATATTGGCAAGGACTTCTCCCCAAACCTGGATCCCAAGAACCATTCCGTGCTTGTGCTTGTGTGCTGGGGTAAGAAATTGCAACTTATCCATTACTTGGACATTTAAATAAAATATTTATATAATTTAAATAAAGCCATAAATGCTAAGAAATTGACCTGCCATTTCATGTGTCTGCCTTTGAAATGAAACTGTTTTGTTTACTCAGAACACTTGTTCTGCTTACTCTATGCCCTCAAAACAACAGACAGACTCACAGTCCACACAAATGAGGAGCACAGAGGACTGGAGAAACTGAAAAGTAACTAACCAGTCTTTCCTTGCCTCAGGTCACACTCATACACAAAGCAATTACTGAAGGAGTATTAAATAGAAGCAGGCACTGTTTTACTTCTGGTCACCTCTACACTTCTGTTGGTGAATATACAAGCCTTAACTTTCAAACCAGCCCAAATAAGGAATTAGGACACACTTAGGAAGAATCATATTTGACAACATAGTCATCACTAGTTGTGGTGGGTTGACCTTGGCTGGGTGCCATGTGCTCACCAAGCCACTCTATCCCTTCCCAGATGGACAGGGGAGATATAATATTATAAGATGGAAAATTACTTGTAGGTTGAGATAATGCAGTTTACTAAAATGAAAGCAAAAGTTTGGGTGTGCACAAACAAAGAGTGAAAAAAAAAAATTTTATTCTCTACTTCCCATCACGAGGTGATGTCCAGCCATTTCCTGGGAAGCAGGGCTTCAGCATGGAAGCAATTGCTTGGGAAGGCAAACACCACAAAAAATGAATACACCACCTTCCTCCTCCTTTTCTTATCTTTTTTTATCTGAGCTGATGTAAAGTGGTATGGAATGTCCCCTTGCTCAATTCGTGTCAGCTGTCCTGGTTGTGTTCCCTCCCAGGACCTTGCCTACCCCCAGCCTACTCAAGGCAGGAGGGAACGCCGGAGAGACAGCACTGCTCAGCTGCAGCCAAAACACTGCTGAGTTATCAACACCCTTCCAGCTGCCAGTGCAAAGCACAGCTCTCTGAGCTGCTGGGGGAAAATGAACTCCATCTCAGACAGACCTGATACACCAGAGTAATACAATTTTACAATGATTTCAGATAGCTCTGTTCAAATACATTACTTTGCTCTGAATGCATATATCTGATGTATTTGATAGAAAGATGGAAACAACAGAATGGGAACACCAAGGCAAAACTACCAAAGAAGAATACCCAGGAAAACATCAGTATCTCTTTATTAGGCTTAAGTTATTATTAATATTTAATATAGAAGTAGTCCTCTATTTTAGGAATCAAAGTATTATTATGGTAGTTATAAATAACTACTATAATTAGTTACTTTAAAATTACAGAATTCTTGGGGAAAAATAAGGTTGCTATATATTTCTCTAAATCACACTATTGATTTATACAGATAAAGAGTCCTTTTTTGCATACTACAAATTATTTCACCAGATTTAAAAAAAAAAATAAAAAATGCCACAAAGCTTTTAGCTTATATAAATGTAACTATAACATGCACATTTCTCATATTCTTACTGGAACTCTGCAATTCATTGGAAAGCTGGGAGATCCATGTTCTTCTTCCTTCTATATAGAACCTTTAGATTTCATTAACAAACTCCTGCTTGCTGATGCTTAATTATTATGCTCAAAAAACATAAAGTCCTAAGGAGATAAAAAAAAAAAAAAAGCAAACAAAACAAATAATTCTTAAATGTGGTTCTTAGTTCAGAGATCCCCTGGCTGCACTGCAAGATGTACACCTTCCTCTAAGAAACCTCAAAGGGTGAGAAGAAGGTGCAGGCATATTTGCCATGCCCTCACCACCTGGATCTCTTAGAATGGAACACCCACAGAGACAGAAAGATGCTGAAAGACCAACATGGAAACTTTTAATTTATTACTACCCAAAGCTATGCTTCCTTTACTCAGGATTTCTGCCCTGAGTTTGTTCAGCCTGACCCATTCCCTCT
Organism: Lanius collurio; assembly: GCA_020086605.1. Taxonomy (NCBI): domain Eukaryota; kingdom Metazoa; phylum Chordata; class Aves; order Passeriformes; family Laniidae; genus Lanius; species Lanius collurio. The sequence goes on from JACBWW010000018.1 coordinate 11,605,810, forward strand.
CATTGTACCTCAGACTGGAGTCCATCCCAATAATGATTATCTTTAGTTTACAGGTGGGGGCTCCATTTCTGTGCCTGAAAGCCTGGGTTGCTCCCACTCGTTAATGCTGCACTTGTTACACTTGGTAGCATAGGAACACACACAGCTAAACAAAACCTTGTCCAGGCACAGGACTGTCAGAGGCTGGTGAGACCTTTCCAAACTCAAGGTGCTTCACATTTCCCCTTCCTGCCCCTCTGCAGCCCAGCCAGCACAGAAGCAGAGCCTGTTTTGAAAAGGTACTTTGATGCAGAATTGCAGAGGTAGGTGTAAAACAGTATTGCACACTGCTATTAAAGAGGAAAGTGAGCTGCATTGAGCTGTTGACAGTCTGAGTGCAGGCGAGAAGTGCTCTGACAAGTTCAGCGTGCTTAGCCCCCACTGTAGTCCCTCCATTTGGAAATTACTGCTCTGCAAGCATTAATCCTGCTCACTCAGTCCTTCTCATGCTTCCAAGGACAGCTGGGAGGCAGTGACTGCAGCATTCAGCTGTCCACCAGCCCAGCAGGCTGCCTGGGCTTTGGAGGGGTCTCTTGGCTATTGCTGAGCTGTATTTTTCTGGTTTCACCATCCATAAACTTGCTTTCCTCTGCTAATGAGTCTGTAAGAGGTCTTCCCTTTTCCCTTTTTCAGTCCCACCAAATATGAAACTTCTTAAATACACTTAGCACTTTAGGTAGTCTAGACTAAGCTTATTGTCTAAAATAATTCTGTGTTGTTTTTTGTGGTCATTTTTACACACAGAAGTTCATAAGCTGTCACCCACTTGAAGGAGCTCAAAATTGACTCCTTTACCAGCACAATTTAAACACGTAGATGAAAAAGTTAGTTTATATTCATGAATTAATGAATAAGTGACTTACGATAAGGAAGCAAGCACCAATCATGACAGCTTTCATTTTCACATCAAGGTCTATTGGGAATGAGATTCCAAAGTTATCTGTGTCTGTAAACATTTCCTGCACAAGCCCAGTCCACTGCTTAGAAATCTTCCCAACAGTACAAGTCTCATCCACAGACTTCACCTATAGTTTAACATAAAATTTTAAAAAAGCATCATCAAACCTGTCATTCATAATATTCCCAAATCTATTTTGGAATAGATCCATTTAAAAGCTTCAGACCGTTATTTGAATTAGTACAGTTATTACTGCAATAACTGTAATAATAAAAATATGACTGCAAGTGTTTGTACCAAAAGGCAATCAGACTATCAGAAAGTCAGTCTCAGGTATTAGAGCCATTAACTTAATTCTGAATCTGACTTCCTTGATGGTGCTGGGATACAGCAACCACGTGCACACAGTCTGCTGGCAGTGGTGTCTTTTAGGCAAGAGTGTGAATTAGTTTCTCCTGCCATGTATCAGGAATTGCTCAAGTGAAAATTAAACAATTTACATTCTTCTGTTCAAAAGCAGAGATTAACCCTGTGGCAACATTATGTTTTCTAAAGTTAGATCCAGTCTTCTGGGGCATGTGAAAGACTAGTTTCCAAAATAAAATGACACAAATTTGCTGTAGTAACTATTCACAACATAATTTTAAACATTAAATTGTAGCCTAGGATATCTTCCAGGTAATGTCCACAAAAACATTGTTGACTTAATCAATATTATTTTTAAAAGCTAGCTGTAACTCTTTAGTCATTCAACTCTGTATTTCAGGTCTAAATTATATTAATTTACTAGTTCATTGAATGATTATTAAATGACTAAAGAAGTGGCTGTAGGAAGTAATTTTAATAAATAACTGATACAGCTGACTATATTTTTCTTAGAGCCTGGTGTAACAGATTCAAAAAGATTTTGCTGCTAAATATTTTTAATTAAGTGATTTGTGTGCAGCCACAGGGAATTATTCTCAGTGATCACCGATGAGTGGCTTTAACACGTCATTTCTGGAAATTTGTCTGGTTTATCTAGAGTAATTTAGGTAACTAGAGAAGTCATTTTTTTATACCAGCATCAAAAGATAATGTAGCATTTACTTAATATATACTACTGTAGTAGTTCAGCTGACAGGTTGTAAGTCGAGAAACAAACTAATATCAAACTACTATCTGAAAACAGATACATGCAAATAATTTTTACATTGCCTACCTCAAAATTAACATCCTCACAACACCTGCACACAACACATGGGCCAGTAATTTTCAGTATATCCATTCTTTTCTCATCTTGAATGGTAAACTTTGGCAGGCAGACATGCCAGTTCTGGACAACATAACCAATTGTTTTTCCTGGAGGCGCCTGGACTTCCAGCTTCATGGGAAAAAGAAAACCTTCAAGTGAATGTTCATTCTTCCATGTGCTTGTGAGACAAAACCCACACCATACAAATGAAACACAGCTTATTTTTCTGCAACAATCTGGCCTTTCAATGCATTTTTCTGTGAGTGTTTTCAGAAGACTGCACTCAGATTGCAGACCTCTTATTCAACTTTTGCCTTCAAGAAAACAGTAAGAGACTCCTCAGGCTGTGGAGCACACAAACTATGCACCTACAACATAAAGCTCAAAATTCAGTGAAAAAAAGGCAGTGAGCATCCCAAAAGCATTTGATGAAGGCATCATAGAGTTCTGTACTGCAAATGCCTCAGCAGGAGCTCTGAGTAGTCTCAGAAGTTGCATCATTCCAGAATTATGTTAATATTTAAAAAAATCTCATGATCTCCTGAATGTCACTATAGCTTTCAGAGCTGTAAAATGAAAACTCTAGCTGTTATTTTATGAAAGCTGTTGCCTTACTCTTCCATATTGGGTCCATCTCCAGTGCAGATTTCAGCACCAGCCACAAGTTCCCTCACAGGCTGTTCAATCAGATTTTTCATTATCACAGTCAGAACTGGCCAGTGAGTCCAGGAGTTGCAGCATGCTTGCTTCTTCCCAGAGTAAGGACCCCATGCACAAATCCCACAGATCTCTCTTCCCACACCTTACTGGCAAAACCTGACTTGTTTCACCTCACCTCCTCATTCAAGACAACCCCACCTTAAAACTGCACAGGAGGTCCCTGTCCCACGAGAAGGCAGGCAGTGAGAGGCAGCAACTCACCTCCTGTAAACAGCAGGGGCAGCAGCACATGGAACAGCGCAGAGGTCTCTGCAGCGTTATCACCTCACGGCCCAGGTTGTCCATAATCCGGATGGTGAAGGGCCGTGATGGCCCACAGCAATTCCGGGTAAGGCAGTCAGTGTCCTCTGCTGCAAAGTACACCTTTTGCCCCAGTGCATTCTTCAGTTCATATTTGTTGTTCTCTTCAAAGCCAGTCACAACTGAAAAATAGGCAAAACCTGCTAAACTCCTAGGAGTGTTTGGTCAGACACTCCCTGCTAACTGTGCAGCTGCCCTTTGGGAAGGTGAACCTCACTCAAAGTCTGTCAGCAAGGGGAAATGATAGGAAAGGACCCTCAAGCAGTGAAGCCTGATGGAGAAGTTCAGAGAGAAGAATTCACCATGAACAAGGACATGTAGAAAGAGCATGGAGATTCCCATCAGTCCTCAGTGTCCCCCCTGGCCACAGACACCTGCTGCCTGAGCATGCACCACCATTACCAATAACACAGCAGGGAACATTCTCAAGGAGGAGTTGAATGGATGAGAGTTAAAGAGAGTTGTGAATTTGGGGGTGAAGCCAGAAAAGGGCACAAATACATTCAGAATAAAAAAGCCACATAAAACCTTCTCAGACAGGATTTACAGCAGCACACATCAAAAGCAACAACAGCCAGGACAGAAATTTTAATTGGTTTCTATAACAAATGAAAGCACTCTTTTAAATTTTAGAAAGAGCTGAAAAGAAAAATGCAGCAGCAACATTAGGGGTCAGCTGGGATGTATGGTCCATTTTATTTCTTCTATTTGAAAGACACTGATAACACAACTTGGATATTCTTAAAGCGCAGAATGAGGGGAGCAGAAGAAAAGCTATTCAGTGCGCTAAAACAGCAGGATTGCCTGTAAATGGGATCAAAGCCACATGACAGTCCATGGAACTAAGTGGGATAGGACAGAAAATAAGATCTTTGATAAGGAAGAGAGGAGAGTAGGAATCATTGTTAAAAAGTAACATCAGAAATGTGTGACTTCATCCATAACCAGCTACATATCAACTATAGCACCTATGATCAAGATTATTCAGTCATTGCTGTGTATCTTTTGGGATATAAAACCTGCTGAAAATCTTCTTCCCTTCTATTTTCTCCCTCCTCTCTTCCATGACTTCTGTAGGAATTTAGACAGGTAATAGCAGAAAGAAAGACAAAGATGGTGACCGCCTTAAAAACACAGCATCAAAGAAAGTCTAAACTTTACTGTCCTTGGGATTATTAGACTTAAATACTTTGTACTTACTCTCAAGAAGTTCAAGTTGCTGATGAATTAATACCTGGTCAATCTGCTCATGGTTGAAAAATTAAACAGAATAAACAGTGAACAAGTTGAAGGACAAAATGTAGTTTTAAGAATCGCTTCTGTTTCATTTTAGGATAAAAATGTATGAATCAATACACTGTCTAGAGGCAAATTATCTACCAGTTAAGCTATGGAAATGGCTCACTCCCCTCCTTGTCCTGTCCTCTGCCAGTTTACCAGAAGAGTGCTCCAGAGCTCTGGAGCTCAGGGGGGAGCTGAACCCAAACTGGTCTGCTTACAAGCACACAGAGCCAATGTTCCTATGTTCCTTTAGGGACTCAGAGCCTGACAGAGCTCTGACATCATGTCCCAGAGCCTCCATACAGACAAAAGCAGGAAATGGAGATATTTTTGAGCACAAACTCAGCTACTTCTCAGCTCTGAGGGAAATTCAGGTGGAAATCAAGCTTTCCTCACCAGTACTTCTTTTTTTTTTCCCTTTTATTTTTTCTTTACCTGTTTGAAAAACTGGCAACAATACATCAGTATTAATCTTTCCACTGCTGAGATTAACCTTATTTTATGGTACAAAGATATATTCAGCAATGTGGAAACAATTCTTATTTTGCTATTAATATTCTCTATGCTGTAAAAGTCTTACTTGCACCTCTACCAACAATATTAAGAGGTGTAAAGAAAGCATCAGGTGGAAAATTAAGTGCCTCTAATGTACTACAGTTGCCCATACTACAGGTATTTATTCTACACGCCTTGACAAATGGCATTACATCTCACAAACAGTAATTTCAGAAATGGGAAGGATGTATGATAGCCCTGTTTCCCTCATCCTTTAGCATCCTATTTGGCAGGAAGGTAGTCCATGAACAAGTGCTACACCTATAAGATGTATGTCTGCATTCAGACATTACAAAAGGTTTCACTTAGCAGCCCACAAGCAGCAACCCTTGCTGCTGCAACACAGCCAGATGCTTTATTTAGCTATTGTATGGATGCAGGCTGCTTCCCAGAGCAGAACACCTGATGTCTGGGGAAGGAGGAAGGGTGCAGGTACCTGTGTGAGGTATTCCAATCCAGGAGGGCAGTTGGGAATAGAAGGAGGAATAGGCATCCAGATTGTCCTGTCCATGGTGGGCTGGTTCTGGACAGGTGGAACAACAAATCCACCTGGGACTCCCATTGGCTGTGTCTGGAATCCATAGGTCCCTGCACCTGTGACATTTAATATGGTAGGAGAGATACAGTTATGAAAGTTAGATATCAGAAGAGAGTTGTCCCATGAATCTTCAAATGAGTAATTTATTCACTGTTTTGAATCATGGACACCCTTATATCTTATATATTTCAGTTATGAATACCGTCATTTTCATGAAGGGAGTTACACTGCCACAGGAGGTTCTGATGCCTCAGACAAAACCCAAACCAAATAAATTAGAAATTTTATTCACACAAGAAACAGTCAATTCAAAAAACAGAAGTAAATAAATAAAGGGTATTTCTAACTGGAGAAGACAGAATACTTTAAATTACATGAAATCTTTGGCTTTTTCACAAGTATTTGAGTACATGAGGAATTATAAAACAAAGTTTTCCTGGAATTATACCTTCTACTTTTGTGAAAGGAAATGTCCTTTTAGCAAAGTTCGTCTATAGTTTTCAAACTGGATGATTTGTGGACCTTCAGCCAGCTCAGCACCAAATTTCACATTACATTACAACACATGGACCACTGCCTGTGAAAGACCAGGCTGCGACCATAAGCAGGCCTGTACCTCAGGTCATGTAAACAGTTGTGGCTTAAAACACCTAGGTGGCCACACCGCCCACCCCAGAGAAGAATCCACCCTCTGGGAATCCAAAATCACTTTGCACACAATCCACCTACTGCTATTGTGTGCAAGTGCATGCACATACAATTACTCAAAGTAACAATGCTCCTGTGACCTCCATGGCACAAGCAATGAGTGCTCACTGCCCACTTTACTTACAAGTCTGCAAGTTTACTTTAAAAACCCAGAATGCCTTGTCCCAAGATGTACAATCTTTAACTTTTGAACAGCACAGTAACTTAGGCCAAACAGTTTGCTTTTTACCTCTGACTTATGCTTTGAGTCTGATTTTTAGATATTTGTTGTGATTTGGATCTTCAGAAAGCAATCATTGCCAGAATGAGAGAAGCTGTTCAGGAGTGCTGCATTTTGAAGTGGAGCAGGAAATGAGACAGAAAAGGAGAGAGAAAGTGAGGGAAAAGATAAGTTGTAACTACCTGCAAAGTACAGCAACAGAGCATGAAACGAGAAGAGAATACACACAGAACTGCAAGAGGAAAATAATTCTTTCTTCAGTTGTGGATTTCTAAAGAAAAATAAAGTGAAATACTGAAATAACATGATAATTAAAAAATCTGATCATCAGTAAAAATCTGCCACATTAATTGCAATCAGTAACACCTCCCTAACAAACTCCCCACAGGGACCACCAAGGAACACCTGACATTTTTAACTGCTACCACTGTTGGTACTGCTCAACGTGGAGCACCAAAAAGGAAAGAAATTACTTTTCACCAAAACAGACAATAAAGGAACTCTATAGAACTAACTGCAGAAAAGTAAAATGGAGATGACCCCCCTTGTTCCACATGTTCCCTGAGCTTATTTCCTAATGGTGTCACAGATCTGTAACCTACCTTGCCACCTACCTTGGTATGTCCCAGGGACCTGCTGAGGGGAGCCATAGGGTATTCCAGGTGCTGAGGCAGGTTGAGGTCCTGGAAGAATGGAATATACACACGGAGTATGGATCATTTCCTCCTACCCTGCATGAAACATGCCCAGCACTGCCTCCTTTTCCAGAGTACACACAGAACAAAACTAGGCAGCTGTTTTCTGTATAGCAAAAATATACATCAAGGTTGTGTTTATGAACAATATATGTAGTAAACACCAGTAAAACTTAATGGAGTGCTGGTCCTTAAAGCACAGAAAAAAGACAGGTACTGCACAGGATGTCATGAAGGTGTCACAGAATCATTTGGCTTGGAAAGGGCCTCCTGAGATCATTTAGTCCAAGCCCTGCTCAAGTGGGGTCAGTTCACTCTGTCTGGACCAAAGACATCTTTGTTCATTGATATGTAGGAAGAGGCTTGAATTCAAAGCATTGCCAGGAACTGACAGTCTGCCATCCAACACAGAACATGACAATGAGCCATTCCCCTCTGTGCAAAACCTTTTCTCCCAAATTCTTTGATTAATGCCTCACCAGCAGATGGAGAAGGTTATGGATTTAAAAACATTTACCAGCTTTACTTTATAAGCAGAAATAACATGAATTTCAAGGTTACTAATTTATTTATTTATTATTTTTACTTAACTTCGGAAATCAAGATCTGAAAATGTAAACTTTATGTTTTGTAAAATATTCAATTCTAAAATGGAAATAATTTCAGCTTAAAACACCCATATATATTTCATATAATTAGAAGGTAAGCTAATAGTTAAACTAATATTGCTTGACTATGCTGTCTTTGATGTTAGCAAAAGTTAACATTTTGGTTATATTTCACTCACCTTGCATTGTTGTAAATCTGCTTGTAGTTGTTCTGCAAAAGAATATTTTTATTTCATGATTTTTTAAATATCTCATTTCACACAAGAGCTATTCAGTTCTCTATTGCTGATAAAAGATATTTGCCTCTCTAAACTGTATGGGAAAGCTAAATTCCAAACACAAGGTAAAATAACCTTAAATATCTCAGCTTCCATCTAGGCTACACCTCCACCACCTTACAAGTCTGAATTTTCTATGCCTGCATTCATGCTTTGAGTATCCTGCAATCATCCTCAACTCAGAGGAAAGCATTGGGATATGCTAGACTTCACTGTGCAGCCATTCAGAAACATCCTGTAATTCAGATTAACAGTTTACTGCAGTAATTTAAGTGCAGCTGGTTCAGTGTATTGGTGTTCACCACAAAATGTGCTCAGGTAAACCCCTGAGCAGCCATGTAGCCATGCTACCACCTACTCAGTTTTTTAAGCTATTCCACTTTTCTAGTGCTACTACTAAATATCACATATCCAGGTTTTGCCTTCACAGGATAACAAAGGGTGGTTGCTGAGAAGAATTAAAAAAAACCTAAACCCCAAACAACACAGGCCATACACAAAAATAAACAAACAAACAAACAAAAAACCAAGAAAACCCCAACCCAACTTACTGATACCAGCATAAAACTTGGAGAGTTATTTCTTTCTCTGGGGTAATGAGTGAAGCAAGATAACAGTAGAAACTGCTATTACAGACAGATCCAAAACAGTCAGGAGATACAAAGGTGAAAGTGTAAAAAAGAATGATTTTCAATACCCTTTTAATGGTATTGAAAGCTTTAAAATAAAAAATAAACGTAGTTGTTCTTTAAAAATAATCCAGTTCAAGTTAAATTACCAACAGATTTTGTCTTTTATGATTCTTCTAACTACTTCAGTTCAATGAAGACGGTTATTCAAAGCTGGAAAGAGAAATGAAACTGAAAGCAATCCCTTCCTGTTTTTCACTCTTTGAGTAAAAGCAGGTCTCACAGGGCGATGTCTATGCTTCTGGAATGTCATGGAACTAACTCACTCTCCAAATCCTACAGAACATCCTCTTTAAGAGCAGCTGGTTCAGTTGCTCTTAAACATTCCCTTTTTAATATACTTGTTCTTCTGCTTTACTAACTCTACTTTACTAATAAAATCACCATCCTTTTTCACATACTTTAATTGGATTCTGGTCATAGGGTGGCATGTAGGATGTAGTAGGGTAGAATATAGTCCCTGTATAAATGCAGGAATATCACAATCTATAGAGGAATAAAAAATGCTATTCAAACTAGCAAAAGATCAGCTTATACTGTGAGATGTTCCAGCTATGTGAACTTCAGTGAAACACTGAGAATTGCATCTAAGCCCTTTGGTAAAGGGAGAGTAGAGACAGAATTATATGATTTATTTAAAAGAAAGGCTTTGTAGCAGTCCAGAATCTTTCCTTGTCCCTACAACCACACATACAAGCAACTGTGCAGTCTAGGATTTATAAAGGGTTGATATGCTCTATAGTAAAAAAGCAATTAAGATTTCACAAAGCTCAGCCCTCATTTCATCCCTAGATAGTTCATTTCTTTTTATGAATGTCCATGTTCTTTTCAGTCACTTCTCATTTCCAGAACTACGTAACACAGCTACATGTCCCTCAACCTGATGCATGTCACTAGATATCCTGCAAGTAATTCAGATGTCATAATTACATTCACTATTGGGATTCTGCTTTTTATCAGAAAAACAGAATACTAGTGTGACAAGTAGTTTCGTTTCTTATCCAGCATGACAAGTAGTTTCATTTCTTATCCAGTTCACTAAAGAGCATACTGATGTAAGTCCCCCAGCACAAATATACTTAGTGCCATATAAACAAACCAGGCCCTTTCCAAGACATTGTAATATAAAAACACAGGAAGCCAAATAGCCAGGAGGCATGCAGTAGTTCACCCTTTGTGGCTTTTTTTTTTTTTTTGGACTTTGTATTATATTAGATTATTCAGCTGCTGGATTTTAAAACTGACTGCTGAAGAAACTGTATGTTTAAAGATCACCTAGCTGATCTAATTAAACAGTTTATTTTTGTCTAATGTTAACAAAATATTCAGAAAAACAATTAGATTTGGGGTTTTTTTTTTTGTTCTGATGGAGTAGGGTACCCTATCCCCTCACACTGACTTTTCTCCCGAGACCTGGGATGGCAGCACCTGGCAGCCCCACAGACAGGTCACACCCAGGGTACCAGCCCCGCTGAGACGAGGGCACAACACCGCGGCTGCCAGAGCTGACCTGCTGCTGCTGCTGCTGCTGCCTCCCTCCTCGAGAGGGGCTCTCCCGGGACAGCCCGGCCAGCAGCACCTCCCCTAAACCCAGTCTCTGCAAGCGAGTTACTCCCCTGAAGAGATGCATTCTAACTTAACCCGCGCTCCCTACCCAGCAAACGCGGGGCTTCTCCTCGTCAGACCCTGCCGCAGCCGTGCTGGTCATGAGCACCCTGTGAGGAAAACCCCGGGATACCTGACCGGACGGACGGAAGGAATCCCGGTCGGTGCGGACGCTTCGAGCCCCCGCAGGCCAATGTCCCGGTGCCCAGGCGCGGCTCCGCGGTCCCGCCGTGCCCCGGCCGTGCCCTCCGGGAACACCCAGCGCTGCGGGGCGGGGAGCGGGGGCAGGAAACCGCTGCTGCCAGCCCTGCCGAGAAACGCCCGCATTCCCAAGCTCTGCTCTTCGTGACATTTACCTCTTCCGTTTCTGTCAGCATCCACGCCGATTCAGACCTTTTAAAATCAATTAGTTAATTAATTAATTGACTTTATTTCTGCTTTTTAGTTCCAGGCCATCAGGTTACGCACAGGTGATAATGCCAAGTTCTATGTCCACCCTGAAAGGGGAACAAATGTATTTGGAACAATTTTTCCTTGCTTATAAGGCAGGACCTCCGGAGAAAAATATATTTACATGGACTTCGTAGTTACAGGAACAGGAACATACAATACTGAATTGTTTGGGAAACAAAAGGCTTGGAGCCAGCTGGCTCACTGCCTGTTTAACAGCTCTGGTGAACAGACCTGCACCCTTTTCTGTACATTCACTTACATCAGACTGGAGCTGCTGGTGTCCACGTGTGACTCTTCAAAGGAAACTGTATTTCACATAAACCACACAAATCTGATCACAGTAGTTGGTGCATTCATGAAACCCAAGACTGGGGATTCAATCTGAATCCTTAATAAAGAAAACAAATTATTAAGTGCAGGTCACCTTGTAGCTTTACATACTCTGTAGTCTTTGTCTTCTACCTCCCAAAATAAGGTCTCCATTTCAATACTGAACTTTCCATAAACAAAACCAAACCAAAAAATCACCCAAACTATTATTCTAGCCCTGCACTGGATTCCACCTAAACACCAGATATGACAGGGATTTGGGGATTTTATTTTACTTGTTTCCTCAGGTACAGAAGAATCTAATCTAAAGCTGAGTAGCATTTTCCCACACATCTGCACCGAGTCCACTAAGAGGATTAGTAACAGACACCAAGAAATAGGTTTTAAACATCTCTTAAGAAACAGATATAGAATTATTTTGACATGGTTGGGAAATTAGAAATACATGGTAGCTTTTGATACCACCCTTCTTTTTTACAGGAATATAGCATAGTTATATTTAGCTTGGTTCAGACTTATACACTGAAATTCAAATTGTATTGCCTAGCAAACATGACTTTTTGACATAGAGATGCATGTTATTTCTTAAATGAGAATATCATCGTCCTATCAAAGATAACAAAGATGGCGGCATATCTCTTCCTTTCAGGCATCTAGCAGTAGGAAAAAAAAAAAAAAAAAAAACTATTTACTTGCAGTGGTAGAAAAAAAGATGCCGTGATTCACAAAATACAAAGTAATTTATGAGTCTTTCCCATATCAAATAATGTTCCAGATCTTATCCAGCTAGGATCACTGATGTTGTAACTGTCAGACAGTGCTTTTCTGTTAGATCAGGAAGGTGAAATAGTACCTGTTTATTTACTCCAGTGAGCAGATTTAATCAGCAGGAGAACGCCTAAAACATTTAGAAAAAAAGTTGGAATTGTTTCAAGAGAAATAAGGATCATGCTCCTAGTAATTTAGTCTTTTAGTTTTAAGCGCATTTACCTGAAAAGAAACATTATTTGTAGATTCTCGACCCCATTTTGTAGGTATGTTGCTTATGGTCTGTATATTCAGAACATTACTTTCTACTGCTTTAACTTCTGATGCTCCTGACATTGGCTCCTCGTCTGATCCTGTGGTGCCCAACACCAGAAGTGGGACCAGCTCCTCCACCAGCTTCTCACACAGAGGTGTCCACTAACCTGGAGCTGAGTTGACAACTCTCATCTTCCTTGCTAACGTCACCTAACCAGCTCCTTTTCCCTCCGTGCTCAGGCAGCATGTCTGTGTGAGGGCACTTGGGAGGAAGTTCATTCTGGGCTGTGCATGAGAGCAAACAGCCTTTGTGCAGCTCAAACTCTGTTTAACCACATTTAACCTCAGGAACGGCATTGTTTGCACTACTAAAGGAAATAGAAATGGTTACTGGGGGGAGTTGCTTTCTGTGCCTGTGGACACTATCCCACAGAAGCCTCCCTTCTCCAGTGTTTGTGATCCGGAAAGCAAACCTGGAACCACAAGCAGACATGGGAGATGCAGAGAAAGATAAGCTGAGAGTAGTTGTTGTATTAATAGAAAAGACATAAAATGTGAGGTTTGAGGCACAAACTTGAGGGAGCTACCAGGAAATAAATTAAAAGAAAGAGCAAAAGAAAAAGAAGGAACAGAGAAAGAAAGAAGGAACAAAGGAAAAGAAGATTCCTCCTGTGGCAAGGCAGGAAAAGCTCCTGAGCTGCACTAGCTGGAGCCCCAGACATGGGGTACATTTTTTTTTCTGCTGTTTCCCATCCTTCATTTGTGCACATTTTGGGAAAAACTTTAATTGCAACAAATAGTGTTCAAGTCTTGTGAATTCCTTTAGCTGATAGTACTTAGTCCTGTATTCATGTGTGCAAGTGGTTACCCTAGCCTTAAAGACTGTGGGCCTCAGCAACGCTTCTGAGAAGGTGATTTAAATACACAGAAGAATCGGCGGGAACATTTAGCATGTATGGCTAAGTTTGGGGAGAGGTAACAAGTCTGAAGTGGTTACATTGATTTAAACTCATCTGTTCTCTAGCTGCGGTGCATGGGTTAGGCAGAGAGATCCCTCCTGCCCTATGATGAAAATAAAAGTGATTCTACTTTCTAATACTGAAATTACAGCATTTGTTTTATTCCTGACTTTTGATGACAAAGTGATAATTACCTGATGCAATTTTAACCATATTTAGAAGTTGCTTGGAGAGTTTCGATTTTAAAAGACTGCCCCCAACCTAACTATTCAAATTTAATGAATCTTATGCAGAATAATTTCCTGCTTTTCCATGTATACTACAAGTCATGCCCAAACTAGTAGGTAGTTGTTTTGAAAGCAGATAGGCAAATAATGTAATGTTCCCAATAGGCAAACTCTACATTTTAATACATCATGATGAGTCTAGTATGAGCCCACCACCAGTGTGACAGTCATAATGTACATTCAGTAAAAGGCAGTTTAAATCCAAACATTTTAAAAAGTAGATAATTTGCTATTCTTCGTATTAGCATTACTTCTTTGATGTGGAACTAGGACAAATGGATTCCATCCTGCTAGTATTTGACAGGCACTTGACATCCCCCAAGTCTCCTTTTGTAGTGGTAGTTAGGCTTTCACTAATTTAATAAAATATGTATTCATGAAGCCAGAAGAAGCAGCTAACACATCATCTCTGTATTAAAGATTTGTGATTTTGTAATTGTAAATTGCAAACAGTACTGTTCACATATTTGATTTCATTTAACAATGTCAAATCAGTCATCAAGCCTGAAGTCTAACAAATGAGGTTTAGGTTTTCCTTTAAGAGGGAAACTGGGTGAAAATGGGTTTAGTGTTGTAATGTCTTAGCTAATTCAGCATCCAGATAGCATCAGTGGACAGTTATGAGTTCCAAATCACATAAAGTAGCATTCCTTATATTTTTACACATCCTGAGGAGCAACATGTCCCCCTGGGCTGTCACTAACAATCGTGATAATCACTTACAGAGGAAAAGAAATTCTTGCAGAGAGCTGTCAGCCATCACCACCAGTCTTTCCCCAAGATATTCGAACACAAGGGGAAAACAACTGAACAATGGAAGCCATACCCCACATTTGGTTTTGCTACAAAATGTTTTTGTGCCAAAGCAGTCTCTTTCTCAGATTGAGAAGGAAGCTAAATAAAGTTTTACTGCTGCCAGTCATACAAAGTTTTGAATGTCAGCACTGTAGATGAACTGCCGCTTTGCAGTCAGAAAACTGGATGTTGGAAGGAAAAGAACAACTCGACATAAAGAAACAGACCATTACAGTTTGCAGCATTTAGGATTAACTGTGGTACCAGCAGTTTAAAATGCAGCTTGTGCAAATCCTGTTTTCTGCTAAAGGGATACTGCTACTGCAAATAGATACTTACAGGGAATATTTTCCTAGATATGACTTTGTTCCTAAAAGGTATAAATAATGCCAGCATAATTAATTGAATACACAAAAAAAATCAAGTCAGGACAATTCCAACCCAGGCACACGTCCAGCTCTGTATGTCGAGGCTGGCACTCTGAATTCCCAGGCTGCCCAGTTATCCGTGTTTGGGGTTTTTTGGGGGGAAGGAGGGGTTTGAAGGATTTTGCAAAGCCGAGTTATTTCATTTAAGCACTGATGAAGGTGACACTGAATCACACAGCAGCAGTGACATGCAAGTGGTCCTTGAACTCTCCCTCCCTCCAGTGCCTTTTCTCACAAGCACATTCTGTGTGTGGGTGGGGTTCACTGGCCAATATCGGCTCCTCCAGAGCCAACATCGCTGCACTGCTGTAGAACTGGAACCATATGAAGCAGTTATGTCATGACACCACGGGCCTCGAGTTGACATTCCCCTTTGAAAATGTACACGAAACAAGGAAGCCTGGAAGCAGCAGCCCTTTGCCATGGTGCACAGGGTACCTCTGACTCCAGGGCAGGAGTCCCCTCCGCTCCCTTTGCCCACTGTCTGTAGCCCCTCCTCACCAGTCACACCTCTCTGAGCACAGCAAAGAATGTAATGCAGCACCCAGGCCCACACCTGCTTTCATTTAGAGTATCTTAACCTCTTGGACACTAGCATTGCATTTGAATTCATCATTATGGAAATATAATGCCTTTTAAACTTATGTCCTTGATTAGGCACCCTTGGCTTGTCCAGGAGCTGCTGATAAAGGAGAAACTGGGTTTGATTGTGCTGTGATATACACTGGCAATTTTTTTATCAACATTAGGAAAAACAGAGCAATACTGATACACAGAATCAGGATGAGGGGAGGATGTTATTATAACAAATGAAATCCAAGTTAATGTGTTTCAAAACAGACTCACCTGATAAAAATGTACTGGGACCTTGAAGCTTCCGTTAATTAAGAAGATAATTAAAAAGTTGTAAATGTAGAAGGACCACTAGATCTGCAAGAGTTTATGAGGTGAATTTACAGCTCAATTAAAAATGAAAATAGTGAAAGCCCAGCACCAGGCACTGCTTCTCACAGAGACAGCTGGTGGATTTGCAGAGGTTTGGAAGTTGGAGAAAACACTGGAAAAGGAAAACATTCCCATCAGGTATAAACCCTGTTCTCTATTAAAACTTAGTCACCAATGTCAGGTACTGTAAACTCTTACCTCATACTGATCACTTGGGATGTGAAACAATCACACACGATGAAATTGCTCATCAAAGCAGTGGCCTCACACTCAGGCCAGGGCCATTTCCCAGAAATCCTGAGCACAGCTTTCAGGAGGTTCACATTTAGTCCTATTATTTCCTAAATCAAGTTTTACAGATTTGTTACTCCCAGCCCAGAAGGTTTTTCTCCCTGGTTGCTGTATCATGTGGTATTATAAATTGTATTTGCCATCCAATCTCTGACTCAATTTTTTAGTGTAATTGAGCTGCTGGTTGTTACTGATCAGGTTGTTACAGATGCCCTCTCCCCTTAACCATGTCTCTGCTGGCATGGCAGCAGCAGGATGCATCCAGGCTGTGCTGAGGGGAGCTCCCGGCCAGGCTGCAGTTCCCCTTCCAGCTGTGACAGGTTTGCCCTGTGCTGCCAGAGGACACCGTCCCATGGACACACTCCAGGAGCCAGCCCTGCTCAGGTGCTCCTGCACTGCTGCAGGACCACGTTTTGTGACCCAAGGTCCCCCTGATCCTGAGAGGTCTAACACCCTGCACTTGCAGCTTCCAGGCTGGATGGGATGAGGTGGCCAACAAAGTCTGTGCAGGCAGGCTCCGCAAGTTTCTGGAACCAGTATGTTCCTGAAGCAGGTTTGCAAAATTGAAGTCTTTTTCACACTGGTATTTAAAATTATTCTATGTGATTCTCTTTCAGTGACCTTTCCCAGAATTTCAGGGCATGTGATTTCTGCCCTGTGATTTCTGCATGTGATTTCTGTATTAGCATTATTCAGAGCTTTCTATGGCTTTAGAATAAATGTTTTACAACATATCTAGTTATTCTCTCTGAACTAATAATATAAAATACTTGCTGTTAGAGTTGCCTACAATTACACTGGACTTATCTGACAGAAGGCTGTACGACCTAGATCCAAAACCTAATGTTTGTTTAATTGGGCTTACAATGAAGCCCTGTGGTTTTAGTGCTTCACTGAGGTGCTGGAACTCTAAACCCTACCCCATCAGCCAAGACTGCACTTAAAATGACATTGCTTCATAAACGAGACATTGAACAAAACTATTTATAAAACTATTCTGGGGTTAGTATGGGAAAAGAGAGGTATCTGAGACTTTTAGCCTTTTTTTTTTTTTTTTTTTTTTTACTACACCTGCAATGATATATCTGCTTCAGGAAAGGCTTCTATTTCCGATTTTTATAATTGTTTGAGATTAAAAATTTCACCAAGAAAGCTAACACATATTTGTAGTAATAAATACATATGGGGTTAAGCACATCAATGCCGCATGAGGCACTTTGCATCTCTGCAGATTTTCTTACACATTTTTTCTTCCTATCATCTCTTATCAGTGATATTCCTGAAGTACTAGAAAAAAGAACATTATAGCTTGAACAGATCAGCAATGCAGTAAACAATTATGACTTCACCAAGCAGGTGCTTATTTTGTAGCAAAGATCCATCACTCTTTTCCATTGAGAATATATTTGTATAGACAATATTAGACTTCACTTCTGATTGAAAACATTTGTTTACTCTTAGAAAATATCTTATTCTCCTTGTGTCCTCCTCCACCCCATGCTAATTTTGTTCCCATACTCTTTCTTTAGCTCATGTTATCCTGATTTTGCAGGGACTTGTTTCTATCAGACTCTTCTTCTTCCTAAGCTCCACAACCATTTACCCCTTCCCTTTTGACAGGGCCAAGGGTCTGACCCAGCATGTGACAGCTCAACTAAAACCTCATGTTCATTGAAGTCACTCACACACAGTACTGGCAAGAGAGAACTGCAAAAGACCGAGCTGAGATAAACCATTTTATGGGACTATTTTAAATGAGCATGTCAGTCAGGTCATGCATGTATTTTTTTTATACCCCAGCCATATAACCACACTTTGCTAAGACAACAGCAGGTTGTATGGAAGTCCAAAGCATAAACTTATTGGCGGAGGTGAGTTCATCTGCTGAAAAAACACAAATCATGAACAAAACACCTGGTCCCCCTGGTTCCAATCACTGCAGCTAAAAGCAAACAGTTTCACCTTACGGAAGTTTTTGTGGATCACATGCATGTGCTTCATTTAGGTGCTGTGCCTGCTGGCACAGATGATCTTGGCAGATCAATTGGTGTTCCTGTGTTCTTACTGAGCAAAGTATTTGCCAAAGGCACTCTGTCGGTTTGCCCAAGGGCTTCTCTCTACAGTCCTGCCTAGATTTAGTGTCCTGTCCTTGTTTTATTGCCCTGAAACTTTCACATCATCTCACTCCATGTTTGCACCTATCGAGCAAAGCATGAAGCAAATGCAACCATTAGGACAGAACCACCACATGTGGTGTGTTTTTAACAATGCAAGTACTGGTTTGGCATCACAATGATGAACACTGTATGAGCATCCACAGTAGACAAAAGCAGAATTATTAAGGTTGCTCAAGTAAGTGCGGATTTTCCTCCCAATTAAAATTTTATGTGAGAACTTTTATGTCTTATCAACTTCTTTTACTACACAGTTTTTCAAGGATTAAGCCTGCAAGGTGCTGGGCTGTTTAGAAATAAGAGCCCACAAAGTGCTCACTTAGCTTTAAGCACTTGAGCAGTCTGCATGCTTATCTGCTTGCCAATATCCAGATTTTAGGATATTCTGGCCAGAGACAACATAATAGGAAATATACAGAACTGAACCTGCAGCCTCAGAAAGCAGTGAAGTTGGATCTATATAAGATTGCTTTGCTTATTTATTCCTCATGAATGACGATATTAAATGAAGGATATATTTACTTCATGTAACACAGCAAATAAATTTATTCTAAAATCAAGACTGACAAAGCAGCTTTGTGAGTTGAAGTTTTGTACCCAGTTGCAGGACTCCACACTGGAAAGAGCTCATCAACATGGACCTCAGTGTGTGACTCTCCATGGTCTGTGAGACCTGAGGTTGGGTGTATTGTGTACTCCCCTGTACATTAATACAGTAAACTTTCAGATAGGACTGCCAGGTATGAGCACATGAGGTCAGACCTCTGACTCCTGCTGCAATGCTGTAATAACTATGTTTATGCTTCCTTTCCAGAAGAAAATTAAAGTGAGAAGGTGTAGGGGTTGACAAGCCCCTGTCTTGGCAGGAAGGCCTTGTTTAGATAAGTTCAGCTGCAACATCTCAAAATGTAGGGGTCTGACACTCCCTGCCCTGACAGGGAGGCCTGGAGATAAAGAAGTAGCACTATCTCCCTCCAGGCCCCTCTTGGGAAACAAAGAGCCTTTTTAGTTAGAAAAGATAGACCCAAGAGCCTCTAGGAAACTGTATGTAAAATACCCTAATACCCATTGGTTTCTTACCCTTGTACGCCCACCTCTGTACCCCCATAAAAGAGACCCCTCTGCCCCGAGTCGGCGAGGATTTTCGTCTCTGGTCACCCCTTCGTGGAAGATGCTGAAATAAAGCTGCTTCTGCGGAACCACCAGAGAGTCTTCTCCTCTCTCTCTATCCGGGCCTGGCCAAAGGGGGGTTCTGCCTGCAGAGCAAGCTGAAATCACTGCACTAAGAGCTGACAGCCTGCTGAGCCAGGCATCCTCTGCAGGCAACCCCAGCCGAAGGCTGAGAGAAGCCACGACCCCCTGGGAGACGGTTCCTCACGGGATCACCTCTCTGGGTCCGCTACGGCTTCTTGGGTTGGAGCCTCTGACCCCATCCAGCCCGGGCCGGGAGAAACCCCCCGACCAAATTAACAACTTTAAGAAGGGAGGTGAGAAGTCTCTGTACTGTTTTTGCAAAGAGAGACCAGAGATAAGACCTAATTCTAAACTGAGACCAATTTTCAACATCAATCTTTTGTGCTTTTGTAAGAATACTAAGAAATACATAAGAAAGAAGAAAGCTGTATCTGTCCTGAGCTGTCTCATTCAAAAAATTAATTATTATTACGTTAAAATTATTTTGTTACCTTCACTTCAGAGGACTGAAGTAGTAAAATACTGACAAATCATGGATCAGATGTTGTCTGTGGCAAGGAGTAAGAGAATTCTTCAATTATGATTTCACATTAAGAAAGCTATTCCTAAGTGAGATAAAGTTTAGAAAAATATCTAGGAGTTTAGAAAAAAATACCCTAAAAAGCCCACAAAACCCCCAAACCTCAGTATATGGGGTAATTTTCCCCAATGAGCTAAAGTGGTTTTTGTCCCCTAAGGGAGCCATTTTAAATCGAGAAAAAAGCACATCAAAAAACCTAAAGTTGATCTTTGAATTAAACTAGGATTTATGATTCTAACATAGAACATACCATTCTAATTGAAAAGAAATCAATACAACTAAGATGACCATCAGGAGGAGGAAATTTCATACTTTTTTTGCTAAACAGTTTCACTCAGACAACTCTTTTACAAAATGTGCATTTTGGATAATTTCCAGGTTTGTCTAATTCTAAAATAAATAACCAAATTGACACAAAAAGATTTTTTTCAATACACACAGTAAAGTCTATAAAGAGAAATACCCTTTTTCATCCACCAAATTATCAGACAACCAAAGAATCTCTGAACTTATAGAGACTCTGTGTCTTCCCTCTCCTACAGGAAGTGTCTTATCTTCCCACGGACAAACCAGCTCCTCCCCACATGCTGGTGTCACCTGGGTTTGTGGCACTACAGGGGATTTCCACCTCTCTGCCCCAGTACAACAAACAGTGATAGACCATCATGACACGACCTTTTTCCCATGGAAACTTTCTAACTTTCTGAGGACACTACTACACAGCAATCTCCTTTACACGTGGCACTTTCTGTTTCTGCAGGAGGTGAGAAGTGTCCTGGAGCTGGGGCTTCTCCTTTGTCCAGCTGCAGAAGCTGGAGAAATGCTTCAGGTGCAAAAAGTAGGTTGGGTGCTGACCAGAGGAGCTCACTCTGTGGTAGACTGTATTCTGCCCATGCTCTGACCAGATCTCGTAAAATAACCAGTAATTCAGGTGTGAATTGCAGGCAATAAAGATAACCCAGTATCATATAGCAGAGGTTTAATACCAGACACAGAAGATAAAATCCTTCAGTTAAGAGTAGAATTTAATTAGAGGTTAAAGGTATGTTGAACTTTAATCAGCATCCTGGGTACAGATGACGATGCGTGACAAGGTAAATACTGTCATAATGAGCTGTTGCTGCCATCTACTGAACACAAGGAGTGTGAACTAGACAGATACACACTTTGGCTACTGATCAAAAATATTTGCTTGGCTGGATTAAGAAAAACTTCTGTTTCATTAGAAGAATCACGTTTTTTTCTAGATGATATCCAGGACATGAATTCGCTTTAGAAAATACCTGTAACCCTTTGGGGGACTCTGAATTTTCTTTTGAGAGCCACTCCTATCCCATGGGGGAACTGTGAAGGGTGAGCTTCCCATAACATGAAACACACTGCTATTAAGAAGAAAGGGTTAAGTTAGGGCTGCAGGTTGTTAAGATCTTAGAACACACTGGTTCTTCAGTAGAAATATCATCCAGAACTCCATAAACTCTGCTGAGAATGGATACCTGCTCTTGTGTGGCAGCTGTGGTTTAGATGAACGACCTCCCAGCTGGAAAAGTGCTAGCACTGGCACTGAATTTCTACCAGGATGCTGAAGGGTGGGACAGAGGTCAAGCAGACTGCTGAGGGGGTTCTAAGCAGAAAGAGTCATCCCAGCTCCACTGCTTGTTTTATCCAAGGGATGAGCCTGCTCTTGTATGTCCCAGAAGCTGCCTCTGAGTGGAAACAGAGGCATTCAAACATATTCATATACATACACATTGACAGCAAAAAAGCTTGTATTAACACACAAAACAGCAACAAAGACACTAAGTGTGAGGAATCCAATATTATCTGGCTGCAATTCATTACAAAAATATATGTGCATATTGCTTACCTACAAGGTATATACATGGACACTCACAGCCAAATTCAGCCCTGCAGGTAAATAAAACCTTATTTTGTGTTAAAATCAATGAGGTTGGACATATTTGCTTCAGAGACAAAAGTCTTTGGCTTTTGAAGGGTCACAAGAAGACTGGAAATTGCAAAAGAAAAGTGGGAGATAGGTGGGGATCCTGCTGATATTACAGGCACTGAATACAGTCAAGCATTCAGACACACACAGCTCAACAACAGTGCACGACAGCCAAGATTATGGGCTACAATAACAGTGGCTGCTGTCTAAGATGGCAAAAGGATTTAGAGAGAGAGAGAAAAAAAATTCTGGTTCTTCTTCTCAGTCTACAGTCAGGAGTGCAGGAGCCGAGTTTAATAGAACTACCCCAGTGTGAGATTAGCGAGAATAGCAAAAAGTATCCTGTATTCTTCTGCAAATTCCTGAATTTCCACACGAGGGAGCTTCTTGCCCACGAAGCTCAGAGGGCGCTTCCTCCTGGGAAAGGCGGCAGCAGCGGTTCTCTGTGAGCTCCCAACTCGTGCAGCCTGATTGCAACATTACGAGTCACAGCGAGAGCCAGTAGTGAAATGGTTAACAGATAATCATGATTGTCAGAGCTTGTTAACCACAATTATTTTCAAGACATATGTAAATCTGTATAAATACCTAAGTGTGGTATATAATCTAAAACATACTGTTTAAATCTATAAGCATTCCTGAGTTAATTTCACTATGGGAACGTTAGTTGCAACTTCCTGACTTCACTGTGTTTGAATTCATATCCATGAACATTAATTTAAAATTAGTCTAAATATTTGTTGAGAATTAATCACCTGATAAATTTAGCTCTTTTTCATTTTTATGAATTATTCATTATCTCCTCTCTTTCCGTTGATGTGTTGGCTGTTTGCAAGAACTGAATTACTGGCTGACAGTAAAAAAAAATCCAGTATTTCTAGTGATTTGTAAAATGTTCCCCTAGAAACTCAACTGTTGACTACAAGAGCATTTTGATTTGCCACCAATATGTTATGGTATTGGTTTGCTTCTTGAAGGATTTGCTGAAGTTTTTGAGAGGCATAAACAATTTCATACAGCAAACACTTTGCAACAACAGCAAAAAAATCTGGTTTTGTCTTGCATATATATAATTCCTACAAAGGAGTTGGTATTAGCAAAAGCCTGTTGGTAGGAATGTTTGGGAACAGTATGATGAGGTTTGACTGCAGGAATGAACAGCTATGTAAAACTGCTGAACTACAAAAACTTCCTTCTCCACAGTCATCATAGAAAATACTTGAGCTTGCCAAAGGAAAAGAACAATTCTGTTCTAGGATGGCGACAGGCAAGTCTGAATGAAAAATATCAGCCACCAGATATTACAGAGAGGAGAAAACCTTTCAAGGAAAGCCTTGAGTAGATTGCAGCAAGGATCCTTACACTGGATAGTACAAAGGGAAGTGATTTGTGAGCCCCTAGCACACAGAAGATGATTTTTTATCTATGGCCTGCCTTTAGCAGAAATAGTGGAGTACCAGATTTTCTGAATAAAGATTACCTTCCCAAATCTAGGGCTGGAAGCTGAATTTCTGGCTGCCACTCATTAAAACAGTCTTTGTCACAAAATTAATTTCCTAGCAAACATAACTTCCCTTCTTCCAACTCACTGAAACAGATAGCATCTTGAACTTCCCATCGGGTATGTCCTTATATTTGTTACTTTCAATATCAGTTTGCTACTATTAATTAAATAACAAATCAGAAAATTACTTCTAAAATTATAAACAGCAAACCCCCCAGAACACACCCTCATGTGGTTAGTAGCTGGTACCAGCACTTGCAAAACATCAAAGGCTTTCCTAAACAGACTTTCATCAGTGATGCTGCAAGCCTTCATCTAATCTTTCATGATTTCCCATGCAGGAACATCAAAAGAGAAAGAAGAGAATAGCACTGTTCCAAAGCAACAGTGCTCTGTGTGAAAAGTATGTGTTTAGCTACAGCACATATAAAATGTAAGTGGGAAATTATTATTTACATGAGACATATTTTAATAAACATCATCATTAGCTCCCTGTCTTTTCCTATAAGGAACAAGGATTTTTGCAGTTCAAAATCATGTCCAAAGCTCAGGTGATTTCTGGAAGAAAATGAAAAAGAATTAGAAATGTGTAAGTCTTCAAAGCAAGAAGATCAATTTATGTTCATTTTTACCTACTGAAACACATTCTGCATATTTCATTGTTTCTGTCATCTTGTTATAATCCATCCAAAGAGTTTTCAAAGAACATTAAGTCCTACAAACAAACAAACTGTGAATTAGATATAGAAGGCACAAAAATGCAACAATTAATATCAGAAGTCATTCTTGTAGGCTTTTGTTACATAAAGTAATTATATTAGTCAATCTGTTTTTATCACTGCCTCTGAGAAACAGGAGTTTTGGAGCAGACAATCCAAAAATCTTAACTGTCATTTCTATACTACTAAAAGCAAAATTTCTGAATTGTTGATGGCATTTTGAAGCAAACACTTTCCAGTGAATAATTTAAACAGTATTGTTATTTTGGTTTATATTCTTTGATGTAAGTATCATAGATGATTTTGAAACCATTTCATGTTAACACAACTACATTGGCAAAGGAGCTACACAGCAAATATCAATTTCTAATTCTGGAAAACATACATCTTAACTTCGTCTTTACCCCTAGCACTGAGTAGTCTCCTTCTCATATAATTCTTACGATTATCTTCACGAGAGAATTTTTGTAGGAATTTTTATATGACCTGAAGGTCTTACATGCAACACTCAACAGAACTATTGAATTGTTTTGAAATTACCATTAGAAACAATGTAACTTTTTTTTTTGGTTCATACACTTGTTCAAACACAATAAGGGGTTTGGGGGAGTTTGGAAGGTTTGACACGTATGTTGAGGTTTGATCCTGACATACAAAATACTGAACTGCATGTGTAATATTATCTAAACAGTTTAATAAACAAAAATTTAAACACATTTTTTTTAAAATCAAAAACATAAAAATTAGAAGTTTTTCAGTTAATTTCTCTTTTAGGTATCGGTTTTGGCTTTCCACTGCACTTGCACTTTGTAGCTCCCAGCTGACAGCAAGAGCTGCTTTGGCCCTGGTCTGCAGGTCTCTATGGGTCTGCCTCTCCACCTTGCACACTTACAATAAGGAAACAAGCACCAATCATTACTGCCTTGATCCTCACATCAAGATCTACAGGAACCTGGATCCCAAAGTTGGCAGTGTTGGTAAAGACGTTGTTGACAAATCCAGACCAATACTTGGAAATTTTGCCAATCGTTGTCATCTCATTGAGAGCTTTTACCTGCACAAAGAAAAAACAGGAACAGACATAGATGTAAACAAATCAAGTGCACACTGATGACATCTCCACACAATTAATGACTGTGTCCTGACATGCAGAGTATGCTATAGTTGTCAGGTACTGCTTTTATTCTTATTGCTGCAATGTTCTATTAGTGTCAAATTTCACTTTACGAGTGGCACGCAAGAAAGGGTCTCAAGTTTGGAAACATCAGCATCTTCAGAGCTGAAAAAAAGTAGGAGAAAGCAATTGTGAAAGTTTACGACAGTTTTGTCTTTCTTTCACAGTGCTGTGGGTTTTTACTGTCTCATGTTTTTTATACTCTCCTAGCCACACTGCTGTGGACCACTGTCCCCTCAGGGGACAGGTATGTTCTCCATTATGCAGCCATCTGCATTGTTTCTCAGAGTATACTGAAATTTCAGATAGTACCCACTGGAGTCTTCTGATTTGGATAATGAGTTGATAAACCTGAAAACTCCTTTATGATTCTTAACTAAGGCAAAGCATTTTGTTCACATCAGAAAACTTTGTTCAGGGTTTCTTCAGGTACCTCTCCCTCTCATCTGAGAAATTTATTCCAAGTAGTAAAACTTTTAAATTGTTAACACTTGTAGAAAACATACCTCAAAGTCAACATCATCAAAACAGCCACAGGTTGCATATGGGCCAATTATTTTTAGTACATCTTCTTTACTTTGATTCTGTATAGTAAACTTTGGCAGAAAAGGGTCCCAGTTCTGTACAACGTACCCAGCTACTGTACCTGGTGGGGACTGAACTTCTAACTAGCAAACAAAAGAAAACAACAACAAAAGATGTGTTTAGCTGATTTTATATTAATGTATTTTTCCATGACAGCGTATTGTTTATATAATGACAAAATATTTCTTTACTGAATATAGTAACATATCATTTTACCACACATGGAACTGCGTATTGCAAAACTGTCTAATAGTTTTGTTAAATATAGACAACATGAACCTCAAAAGCTGCAGCAGAAGGCAACATCTTACATACAATATAAGACTTTATAAAAGCTCTAAACTGGGGAAAAAAAATTTATTGTATTCAGAGAGTATCCTATAAGATTTTTTAAGTAGCTGTACTACCAAAGGACCTTTTCTTTAAAAATCTTGATGCAGTGCTAGGAAGGTAAGTGGATGAGCTAACCTGTAAAATATTTTCGTAACACAAGAAAGATATCTGAATGAAGGAGAGTCAAAAAACACAGAGGAAAATCTGATGCTATATGAGATCTGCATTTTTCACTCACATCCATGTTCTGCAATTTCCCAGAGATATATGGCCCTGAAGAGGCAGGTCCATGGAGTGAAGCCTCAGCCTCCTCAGAGAGCTGCTTCCCAGCCGCACCCACACACCCCAGTGGCCTGCAGGGAGTTTCCATCCTTCACCCTGCTGGAGCCCAGTGATCTCCTTCTGTGGCAAGGCAAGCAGTGTTTTGGGACATTAGACTGGAGAGACATCATCAGACACCAAACCTTTGTCTGGGATGTCAGCAAAGCCAGGACCCATGGAAGGGAGGAGGCACACTGGGAACAGAATTCATTTATGAAGAGTTCCTTCTACTCAAAGGCCTCCCTGCCGTCTCCAGGCTGAGGGGGCCTGTGAATTCCTGAACACCTTCCTGCCACCCTCGAGGAGCTGCACAGCGAGAAGCTGGGACAAAAGGCATTTGGGATTCCCTCACCTCCTGCAGGAAGCAGGGGAACCAGCAGCTGTTGCACCTCAAGGGTCTGATGACTCGGATCACCTCCCGGCCCGTGTTATCCGCAATCCTTATGGTGAAAGCCCTTATGGGCGAGCACAGCTTGCGGTCAAAGCAGCCGTTCTCTTCTACTGCAAAGTAAACTCTTTGTCCCAAATGGTTTTTTATCTCATATTTGCTGGAGGTCTCTGTGCCGAGTATGGCTAATAAAGCAAAACAATTAGAACATTAACTTATATAATGTTTGTTACTACCTTAGTATAATGTTAGTGTATATATATGTATATGAGTGGCACAAAGAAAATATACAAGTATAAGGAAATAATAGTGCAAGGTCTGTATTTTGAAGGAATTCAGACTTTGATTTTCTGTACACTAAAGTATATATCACAAAAGAGAATTCAGATCCTGAGTTTTGTTTGGGCTTTTTTAAATTAATCATCTGTGAAAAGTAACATCCTGAGACTTAGCCACTTCAATGACAAAACTTTCACCCAGCAGGTCATTCAAGAATCAGGCCAAAACCATTTTGAATGGGAGAAATACATTTGACAGTGTTTAACTGGCAGAACTTAATAACTGTTCAGTACTTTGCAACTCTGAGAAACTAAGCAATTAGAAAATCTTTTGCTTCATTTTCTGTTCTCTGACCTTCCTTTCTCTATTTGCTTTGTTTCTCATAGTATGTTAGTTATTCTTAATGGCAATAAATTTTTTCCATGGATTGTAAAGATGGTTAAACTTTAGTAACACTGAGAGGGAGGTGTCTGAGGGAGAGAATTTAGGACTGTTGTAGAGATTACTCACCCCTCAGTGGGTTGCTGTAGAACAGGCAAACAACAAAGTAAGCCTTTCCCACAATATCACTACAGAATAGCCTGACACAAGGGCAGCAGGAGAGTTCACAGTGACTTCAGCGGGCTGGGGGCAAGACTTGGATGCCTTTTGGAGTCACCCACATACCAGCACTGTTAAAGAGTGACAAGGATTGCACCATACCTTCCAGAAGCTCCACTTGCTGATGAATAATTATCTGGTCCAGCTGTTTTAAAAAAATAAACAAGATGGTGGGTCTTGGATAGGTCTGGGGCTGTCAGTGGTCATCAGACCATTTTTATTGCTCACCTCCTTGTTATTAAGATTTCTTTCCTTCCAGAGGTGCACAGGCTGGGTGCCTGAAGGCTTACTCAAGTCACACTTTAGACTTTCCTCTGAAACTATGGCTGAGGAATGTGACAATAGGTGCTGTGACCATGTAATTCATCCACACGTTTAAAGTAATCTTTACTGGGGGAAGCAGAAGGCAACAGCAACAGAAAGCTGTGTGCAAGCAGCAGAATCCACTTCTTGCTCCTGTTGCTCTTCTTTGGCAGAGGGGAAGCCCCTTACCTGAAATCCAAGGTTGGTGCTGGGCACCATGGCAGTGCAGGAGTGAGCGAGCCTTGGCTCAAGCTCAAAACGTGCAGCAGCCACATCCCAAAGGGCCCTGCTGGAGCAGCCCAGCAAGGCCATCAGGGGATGCCAACAATGGCACATACCAGCTTTAACACTGATCTCAGACCCCTGAGATCAGTGCACCCGAAATCTGGCAAATGCTCATGCCAGGGTACCAGAATGAGCAAAGCAAGAGCAAAACCTTCACCTGGCTGAAACGGTCTTCTCCCATGAGCTGATTACAAATGCAGGAGAAAAACTGCTTGCCATGGTACCCAGCTTTACTGGGCTTATCATCCATCTGACATTATTCTTTCTTGGAGAACAGCTGTTAGCATTATAAAACCAGCAAGACTTAATTTCAGTCTACCTTTCAGTTTTATGTGACTTTTTATGCCTGTTTTATGAGACAGTTTAAGGCTTTGCCAATCTCTTTTCCGTAAATTCCTGATGGGCAAAGGCCTGGCACAGGGTGTGGCCATTACAGCTGCAGACACAAAGCACACAGCGACCTTCTGAGACCAGCATGTCACAGCTCTCCAGTGACTGGATACTTTAAAATTGATAAATCTTGCCTGGTACATATTCAAACTGTTGCAGCCATTTGTCACTTCTGGTCAGCTCCTGCAGCTAGTTCAGGCTGCAAAGAAAAGCTGGTAAAAAGAGGAACTTCCTTATCCCTTTCAATAATTTCTGAAATGTGCATGCCAGTAAATTGAAATAATAAAAAATACCTAGATGTAAAAATATTCTCCCAAGAATCTTTGCTGTTTGTTGTTTGGGTCTTGTGAGAGAGCTCTTGGAGCTCATGGGAAGGGCTCCACTGATGGAAAGAGAATAAACAAGTTAAAGATGGTAGGGCTATTTTAATATTTCAGTATTGATTTTAATATGGATTTCTTCGCCCCATGTAGACTTTCACAGAGAAAAGAAAATTAATGAGCCCAAATTGTTAAAAGCTTTGAGTGATTTTGGTCTGTGTATTGGTTTGCTGTGCACAATATGTAAACAATGTTGTGACAACACAGCAGTACCTCTTGTTATCCTTTCACTGGTTTCTGCAAGGCAGTTATTCTGATGCATTTTTATTGTGGCATTTGTGGATTGAGTGAATTCTGCACTTGCATTTGAGAGCACCCAAAGCCCTTTGGTCTGGTCCTCGAGCTCAGATATGTTAAAATTCTCAGTATTCAGTTCTGTTGGCATCAAATCTACATGTGGTCAGTCTAACCAATTCTAAATGAAGAAATTTTTTACAAAAGTGGCTAAACCTGAATGGTTGTACAACATGCAGCTGAGCTACTCAGACAATTCTTCTCCAAGGTTTCACCTGTCTATTCCTGCTGTGGGAAAAGGTTCCTTCAATTTTTGTTATGGATGTTGAACAATTCTTTGAGTTATGGCTGTAATCTGGAAGATAATAATGAGGTTTAGGTAACTTGTTTCATAGGAAGTTATTTAAAGAATGATAGACATAGAACACATGGGTTGTGTTTGCTGAGGCAGAGGCAGTTTCTTGCCCTTCTCTGGTGCACCTCAAGCAGCTGATTGGAATCAATCCTTTACCTGAACTGACTCTGGGTGTGGATCTGCAGAGTGAAATATTTCTGGCTGGCAGCACACATGTTTTCCTTTCCTCTTATCCAATCACTGGGTTGCTATTTAGAGTAAAACTGTAGGGACGTCTCTGAGACTGACTAAATTTGGATCCTTGTTCCAAACATGTCATGGTTTTATTGATAAATATATTCAGCTTTCTCAAATCTATCCAGTTATCTTGCCCACTTCTGCTGGAGAATAATTTTATTTGTTATTCTGCATTTATGCACAACCATTCTCTATATAATCTTTCTTCCAGTAATGTAGTTCTGTAAATTAAGTATGTCTCTTTCCCACAGTTTACTCTCCTAGGCACTCAGCCATGGTTCCCACTCTGATAATGTTGTTTTTAGCCTACAGATGAAACAGATGGAGTCCTGTTTTAAAGGAGGTTCTCTATTCCCCATGCCCTTCCACTAGCACCACTCTGTGCCTGTTCCAGTTTGGACCCACCTTTCCCCATTACACACAGCACTAGAATTACATACAATCTTCCAGAAGTCTTCCCAGTGGCATAAATAATTCCAAGCTCTGCAAGAAACATCTTCATCTGAGCATTTAAGTACGTGAAAATCTCTTAGTCCATGAGGCTAAATCCCAAGGGATTACCCTAACAGCTGTGAATCCCACATGCATTCTGCAGGCAGCCCTCTCCCTGCTGGTGGGATCTCCTTTATGTTCCCATCCATCCTGTAGGAGCCTGTTTCATTAGTCACACAGCCAGTGTGGCTTCAGCATCACACACCAAAACGTTCTGCAATGCACAGAAACTCGAGCTGTGGGTATAGGCCAACAATCAGCACTGCACACACACTTCCCACTTTTCAGACTGCAGAGAAAATTGAGAATAATTACCAAGGGCTGCAGCACAGGCCAAGAACAAGCATGAATGAGGTCTTCAGTCCCAGTTACATCTCTGAGAGTGAATCTTTTGTCTTAATGTCAGATGCAAAGCTATAAAATGGAGTGATAGTATTTGCTTGCCCATGTAGTCTGGGTAAATCTGAGGTGTAATTCACATTCGTGCAGGAGCCTGAATACGTAACCTGCCAAGTACTTACTATCACAATCACTTTTAGACTAAAAAATGTAGCTTACATGGTCTGTAAGCAAATGCTCGTGTAATTGACAACACAAATCATTTTGTGCTTGAGCATCTTGAAATGAAAATCATCACTCCACATGAAAGACTGTTTCTGAACAGTCTCCCCATTCATTAGGTAACTTAGCTCCAAATATAAAATATGTTCAATTTCTGCTTCTATACAAAACTACCAGAAATGTATGCCTAAAATACACATCTTGAGTGAAGTAAACATTGCCCAGCATCACCAAAATGCAAACACAACAGAGATGTATCAGAATCATGATGTGACTATGCTGGGGGCCTGATTCTGTCCCTGCCCATACCAGGTAGGGGGTGTGACACCTTACTCAGCATGCAAGAGTGGCACAATCCAGCCACACGTGAAATGCAAACCTCAGTCAGTGTCAAAGCAACAGCAGGGAATGACTCTCCTGGTAAAAATGTTCAGGAAAAGATGAAACTTCTGGGACAGAGTCGCAGACAATCTCCAGGAGATGAGAAGTTTCACAGAGCAAAAGGGACAGCCACATGTTTAGCAGTAGAATGGAGAAGACTTAAGAGTTCATTTTTCCCCACCTATGACCAACTTCTCTGCCTCCATTTCCAAGCACTTTTCTCTCTCAGGCATTAGCACTTTCTTCCCCACGCAGAGTTAATGCAAGTTTGTAGCCACTCAGATTAATCTAATTTCTATAAAATGAATGGTAGCAATGAAGAAAAAGCTTGTTTCTCCTATGTTCCTTATTTCGTAGTAATACCAAACAATAAAAAAGCCTCTCCATCTCAACCTACCCCTCCCCCAAGGGGAAAAACCCAAACCTCATCCTCCAGGGTATCAAAGCAACATACAAGGAAAATATAACAATTCTAACATTCAGAAGGATTCAGGACCTGGTTCAAATACTCCAGACCAGGTGGCAAGTTATGAGTGTGTGATGTTTGCTTCCAGAGACTTGTTGATTCAACAGGCATATTCTGTTGAGGAATGTCAGAAGAACCAGGCAGGTAATCCTTAAAGATTGTCTTGGTTTGTCTCTGAGATTCTGCAGAACAAAAAAAGAGAGAAAACACCAGAAATATCAGGACAAAAGAGCAGCAATCTTCTTGGATCAAAGCTGGAACAACTACGTCATTCTGCATGTGACCGTATCAGTACTTCGCTTCAGGTCAGGAGTGAGGACCCAAAAGGAATCTCCTGATGGTCCCACACATGGAGCACGCTGATTATAAAGAACTAGAATTTGCCTTAGAATATGCGAAGAGG
The DNA here is from genome assembly GCA_020086605.1 of Lanius collurio. Lineage (NCBI taxonomy): Eukaryota > Metazoa > Chordata > Aves > Passeriformes > Laniidae > Lanius > Lanius collurio. The sequence goes on from JACBWW010000018.1 coordinate 11,637,975, forward strand.
AATCACTGCAGATGAAGCTAAATCAGGACGTCGTCTTGGAGGGCACCTGATCTGCTCTGACAGCTGGTGAGCACAGAGCCTGTGACAAGGCTGGAGCTGGCCTGGACTCACACACATGGTGGCCAGAGGCCCCTCAGCACAGGTTGCCCAGCCCTGCTTTCTGTGAGCTGCCCCGTGTGCCCTGAGCTGCTGAGGGCTGGCTCCCAGAAAGATGCTTTCCAGCATCCCGAGGGCACCCATAATTTCTCTTAATTAGAGATAACTTTTCCAGGGAGCTCAGATTCCCCAAGCTGGACGTTACAACCCTGATATCAAAGTCTACACAGCCTCTTATAATGACTTATTGTTTCCTTAATGAATAGATCAGATATCATTATGCTGTGTTTTCTGGTTTGCTACCACAAACAAGTCCTTAATGATGGTGACCCTGGCGGGTGCTGTGAAGGTAACAAGGGCATTTACTACCACAGGCACCTGTACATCCACACCCCTCCACAGGCACAGGCACTGTCTCCCAGAGCACAGTGACCACCTGAACCATCGGTTTTCCAAAAAACTCCCCCTGTTTTTTCCAGGCACATTGTTCCTCAGTGTTCAGCAACACTGGTTCTGTAGGAACAAGGAGGAGCAAACTGAAGCTCTCCCCATATAAATGGCAAATCCTTGTACTGAGCTGAGCCCCTGCGATTCAGCAGGAAAGCAGTCCCCAAACTGATCATTTTTATCTCATGTGTGACAATATTTAGGCACAATGGGGTTTGAGGTCCAGAAAGAATTTTGGCTCTAAGTCTGAATCTCTTTTTTGCTGTCGTGAGTTTAAATGAGTTCCTTTAGTATTATTTGAACTCACTGTGAAAGATTCATCACTCAATCATATTTTGATCTTAATTTGTCTTTGCAGTCACTGCTTTCTTTCAAAGTCTGAGACCACAGGAAGAAGTAACTCCTTTGAATTTGTTGCTGCCTTTTAAAAATGTATAACTGGCTAATAAATATTTTATATGCTCTTCTGCATCATTTTACCTCACAGGGTTCTGTTACTGCCGTAACTCTTGTTGTTACATGAAATGCCATGAAGTAGCCCAGTGTTAGTGTTATTCTTGAATAATAAAGTGAAAAAAAGACAACAAATTGCAGTTCTACCTGTCAAATTTTAAGCTATACAAAAATCAAACAGTAAATACATTAAATATTAATGAAAATTTGAGCTATTCTGACACTGCCTATTTTTGTGGATGATTCCCATTTCATTACTAATATGGAAAAACTTAAGTTACCATATGATACAGTGAGTATTCTGTACAAACATAATTTGTAGAGTTACATGTTCCTAAAAGAGGTGTATTGTCAAGTTTCTTCACACTAAAAACCATATTCCACACCATTATTATTTAACTATTTCTCCTAACTGATATATACCAAAAGTATGCAAAACTAGATTTCTCTTATATGGCTGAAGCTAAGCAAAATTAAAAAAAAAAATCCTTATACTGTCAGAGTACAATAATGCTCTAAAACCTGCTTGTTCCTGTGTACCTTTTAGTCCTCTAAATGCAGAATGCCTCGAGTATTTTGAGGGCAAAAAAGAGGGATAAACATTTGGCAAACCTAGACAGACATTGCTGAAACTGCCTGGGCCAACACCTGCCTCTGCACATGCCAACAGAATGACCTCTGTGGAGTTACACTCATGTTAAGAGAAAAAGCTATTTGTATCCTTCTGCTTAGTTTCAGTATTTGAAAACCTGGAGAAAATTAATTGAGAAGGCTGATTAGATCAGATGTTGCATGCTTGCCCATGGCCCTGAGTACTTAACTGGTTACTGCTAAAGTCAGTAAATGACAAAGATGCACCCAGACAAGAGTAATCTGATTAAATTAAGTTAGTCTTCAGGTATTATTTTTCATATGGGGTTATCAGGTCTCTGGCCAGTTTTAAATGTGAAAAGCATTTGCTGATGTAGTATTTTCAAAGTGGAACAGGGACAAAGCGTGCAAAAATAGTGGTACCCTTGGCTCGGTACGCACCCTTCCCAGACACTGTAGAGACAGGTTTAAACACAAAGATACAAGCACTAAATTTTCTGACTGAATGCAGAGGCTAACAGTTTATAACGCATTTTATTCAAATATTCATCCTAGTATAGATTTTAGTCTCCTTAGGAGCCTCTTGGATGCCAAAAAATTAAAGGAAGACAAAACAACTGTGCTTTGACTGATGTGGTTTTAGCCTGAAACACACATTTCAGCCAACTGCTGATTGCAGGAATCGCGCAAGACTGTAGTTTTCTGTAAACATGATCTAAAAATACAGACTAGAGATGCACTTACCTTGAGAGGCCATGAAGCTTCCTGAGTTACTTCTTCAAAGGGAGCCAGGTTAAAAGAAGAGCCTTTTCTTGTTGCAGCAAATAAAAAAAAGCGCACAGCATGCACAAAACTTCAGAAGGTGTCTGTCTAGCCGCTCTCAGCTCCCAGAGCTCGGGAGGCGCGGCGCCGTCCTCCCGGCGCGGAGCGCTGCGCTGGCACGGCCGGGCCGCGGGGGGAGAGGCTGCGGAGAGGCGCGGAACGCTCACCCGCGGAACGCTCACCCGCGGAACGCTCACCCGCGGAACGCTCACCCGCGGAACGCTCACCCGCGTGGGTGCACGGCGTGGGCACCAATGCAAAGGGGAAAAGAGTTCTGCCAGCGCGGAGAGACAAAGCTGAACTGCACCCACTGGCTGAATGAACTCATTAAACCTAAAATCCTGCTTTGTGAGGGATGTATTTATTGCAGCTCAGTGTTGGTGTTTCCACTTCTTCAGGCTATCCAGTAAAGGCAGAGGAGCTAATGGAGTTGTGGATGGCCCGTCCCTGGAAGTGGTTAAAGCCAGGGTGGATGGAGCACCTGGTCTAGGAAAAGGTGTGCCTGTCCAAGTCAGGGGGGTTGGAAAAAATCATCTTTAAGGCCCCTTCCAACCCAGGCCATTCTATGACTCTGTGATTTCCCTGCTGCTGACCCCAATCCACATTTTCCATGCACAAAGCAGAAAAAGCTGCCTTGGATTTCTCACTGTATTCCATCCATGTAACATTAGGCAAAGGATGTCCTCCAAGGGATGTCATTCCTATACCCAGCCCCAGAAAATCATCCTGTACATTCCCCCACCACCATGCCCCCCAACACTCATATCCACACGGGGTTCTGCTGAGCCATGAGAGGTGTTTGAACTGGATTTGGAGAATTAAAAGAGTCTGGCAGTGCTTTGCTCTAGACAAGCACTGTCCAAAACAATGACACATATCATTATCCTCATTACACTGGAAGGAAAAAACAAGGAGGAGGGAGAGTAACCTTGACTCACCAGCTCATATTCCTGCCTTGAGTGCCCAAGTTGCTGTGAAGATCATCAGGCAGATGTGATCTGCAGGCAGCTGTGATGCATGGCTGCAAGAATGGCAGAGCCTATGCACAGAGCCCAGCAGAGCAGAAGGAGGTGCTAGGAACCATTTTCTGTCCTCTCTGCTACTGCAAGTTCCACTGGTTTGAATCTGTCTGCAGAAGCATGGTGTAGCAGATTAAATTCCAGAGTTTACTCTGGCCAGGAAGATGCTGATGAGGATTCTCAGAAGGAAGAATACAGAAAATCCATCCCCCAAAGAACCCAAATTATATGGAAGCTGATTTTTAGTGACTATAGTAGCAAATGAAAGAGCCTCAGGTCTACTTATGGATTTGGCTATGTGAAATTTCCCAGGACTATATCACTGCCTACTTGAGAACTCCCTGGGTGCAGTGGCAAGCACAGGCCACCCAGGAGCCAGACCCTGCTGTGCTCACACCTGGAAACAACCAGAGAAATGAGAGAGGCAAAAATTTTGGTAACTGAAAAACGGGTACTAAACAAACCCTTCTGGATTAGGAGGAAGTTTGACATAACTGGAAATAACAATTAAGAATGACCAGAAGTTTTTGCTTCCTTTCTCCCTGTAAGGATGGGCTTCTTTGGAGCAGACATTCTAACCCCAAGAGCAGGCATAAAGCCTAAAAAAGAAGAAAAAAATACAGGGAAAGCTCTGGATAAATATAATAAACTTATCTTTAAAAATTACAGATGAAAATTCCGATGAGATGGCACTCATTGACCTCTAAAAATGAATAAAGGCTTATTTTACCTCCCAGAAAATTAAAGGGAAAAAAAACTCCCAGTAATTCTGTCAATGAATAAAACAATCATAACACATTAAGAAAAGTGCCTCAAACAGACAAAACACACTAAAAATATAAATGCTGGAAGAAGACGTTTCAAACACTCAAAAAGCATTGCTTTAGAAGTCCAAGTGATTCATTTGCTGACTCAGAGGAGGACTCAGGCAGAGCCTGTGCTGCACTTGTGCCTCTAGCAGGGGCCAGCTCCTCCTGCAGCCGTGGCCGTGCTGGGAGCTGCTGCTGCTGCCCTGGCACAAGCTCTGGCCAAGAGCTGCCCTGGCAGCATGGGGAGGTTCCCCTCCCTGTGGGAGCCAGGTTTCATTTTCCTGCTGTTCATGAAATAAACATTTCCCTGAAATAGTTCTGCCCCAAAGAAGTAATTTTTCTGACATTACTTGCACAATTGCAGTAAGTAGGTAACAGAAACATATATAACTTGGCTTTAAGTATATTTTATGTTATCTTTTTTTTCCCAAATTTCCACATCTTTTACAATGTCCCCTTTTACTCCATTCCTATTTTTTTATTCCAAAGCAATAATTTGAGTAGATTATATCAGTAGATTTCTGAAGGATTTGCAAACAATAGTCTTGCACTGGTGCAAATCCTTACAAGTAAAACCACATATTTAATAATCTCTTTAATCTGAAGTTTTGGTGTGCTGCCTTTTTTTTTTTTTTTAAATAAATACTCATATATTGGTCCAAATTGACTCCTGCCATGATTAAAAGCATTCTCACTAAGACATCAGGTATAGAAGACTTATTCATGTTTATTCAGGCACAAAGACGGCCATTCTTCAGTTCCCTTTAAATACACACAGGAAGAACACCCAAAAAATTAGGACAAATATTTAAAGAATTGTGTACTGCTATTTCTAACCCTATTTTAGTGCCTCCAAGAAGCAGAGCAGCAGCACCCAAAGGAGAATTTCACCAAGACACTGAACTCGCTGCCTCTGCCCCTTGAAGGCGGCTCAGGGGAGGGCTATCACTGCCTACACTGACTCTACCAGTCAGAGTCTGAGCACTAAAATAGAGTACACTGCCTTCCTCAGCATGAACATGCTGGGCATCTGAAACACATTCACAGCTATTAAAAAGAAAATAAAATTTAAAAAAAAAAAAAAAAAAAAGAATTTGAGTCTACATACATATATTCCTGCTACCGCTAAAATATTCTTGCTCCATCCCATGCTGTAAAGCTGATAAAAATTGATGGGCAAATCCTTAGAAGGCACAAGTTAGCATGGATCCATCAAAATCAATGAGCCTATTCAGATCAGGGCAAGCAGTGCTTGGCTGGAGGAGCTTATACATCTAAGACCTTCCTTTTTTCCTTAAAGAAAAATTGCATGTTTTCTATAACTACCACTTCCACAAAAGCCCAGAGATCCATCCCTGCTGAGCTGATGTACAAACACCACTGCAGTTAATGGTTATTACATAAATTACTGCAGCCTGTAAGAAACTTATCCATGGACTAAGACATCCTTGTCCCCAGCACAGAAACAGAACACAGATTTTTCCTCCAGAAAGCATATAGTAATATTCAACAAGGTGGATCAAGAGACCAAAATGTCACATGGCTCAGCACAGATGCTGTTTCTCTGGAGCCTAATCACTCTTCCATTTTCTACAGGCAGCACAGCAGGAGTATGGCAATGGTTTCACAAAAAACAGCTTCACATGGGAAAAACGGGAGACAGTAACAAATTTCAAAGTATTAGGAAAAGCCGTTTGATTTCTCGTCCTGCTCCCTGCTGCTCAGAAAACTGCTCCACAAACCTGGTGTGAGGTATTTGTCCTTGTACTCAGCAGGGAGAAGATGACACTCCCCTTTCCCCACTGTATCACTACGGACTACTCCAGGTAAGAAGCAACTGCCCCTCCCCTTGTCCCCACAATCTCCACAAGTTCAGGCAAAAGAGCTCAACTCCTCCCCACCTGCCCTTCCTGAGCTACAGGCAGCCAGGGGCCCCCTGTGCCATCCAGCAGCAGCCCAAGAGCAGCACACAAGCATCAGGAAAGGCACCTGAACATCACCAGGCAAAGCCTGAGCTCCCCTGCTGCTGAGAGGGGTCATCACTAATCACTGCTTCCATTCTAAATTTCATTTCCTCAAAATATCAATTGTGACCAGCATCAAAATGCACCGTTATTGCCATTTTTTTTTTAATAGGAAATATTATAGCCTTCTTTCTTCCCTTTTCTTGCCTTCCCTTTAGCATAGGGAGAAACGCTGATCATGATCATAACTATCAGAGTGTGACGCTGTGCAGTCACAAGCCCCAAGTTACATTATTTTACCCAGTACTGCTTTCTGCACTGAGAGGAAAAAAAAAAAAAAAAAAAAAAACCCACAACAATTTCGTAAATCAGCCGCACCTAGTAGGGTTCTCACCTTGAACTTTTGTTTGTGAGGCGTCTTGCTTCAGCTGGTGCCGCCCGGAACTCCTCCCCTCCAAGGACGTCTGCAATCACGCTGGAATTCCGCGGGCAGGTCCCGGTGCCGGCAGCGCACGGAGCGCACACGCTGCGGAACTGCCTCCTGAGGCAGCACCGCCAGGCAGCAGCTACACAAGGTGTCTGTCGTGCACCAATTCACAGCAAAATGCACTCTTTAACACAACAACTCTCCAGCAACCTGATCTTCATTTTGCATTTAACCCAACTGGGAGAAATGGGATCAAAACAGCACTCTTAAAGTGACTGTGTAAGGGATGAAACCTTTCAAGCACTTGTGTTTAGAGGTGGCACACGCTACTGAATATGTATCAAAAGTTCTAACACTACCCCCAGCAAGTATTGATGTGGATCAGAAACTAAATATAGATGTCAGCAAAATACACTCATCCACTGGATATTCATAAAGCAGCTTCTCTACCAAATTGTGACATAGGGGAAAAAAGGACAACTTTGTCATGGGGTTTGTCTGTTTTGGGGGGTTTTGGGGGAACAGCTGTGTTTGGTCTTTGGTTTTATCAGGGTTTTTTTTTTGGAGGTGGATTTCTGTTGCATTGAGATTTTGGTTTTTTAATTATCTCTAAAATCTTGTTCTTATGAAATTACAGCCTTCAAGGGGCTGTGGCACTGTCATGAAGCTCATGCATGTCCTGGTTTCCTACCAGTTCTGAAACAGCTGCATGAAGCAATCAGTCCAAAAAACTGAATTCAACCAAATATCAGAACCAAATATCTGGATTTTAATTACATTAAATGGTTTTAGAACAAAAGCAGAGGAAGTGTGGCCATCAAGAGACTGATTTATGTAAGCAGACCATGTGATTTAAGCAAAAAATAAGGCCAGGAAAGAGCAGCATAGAAGACCTGAATATGTCTTGCACCAAAATCTGTACCAAATCTCATCACTGGCCACGGAGAAACTTTCAAACTGGTCTCTCACTTCTGAGTGATTTTGTTGTAAACAATGGACGCTCTCAGGGAACCTTTTTGCATCTATCCTGAAGGTGAATCTATCCTAAAGATCTATTCTGGTCCAGATAAGTGTCCTTTAATAATTATTGGGTTTGAGTGTGAGAAAGAATAGCTTTATAGCTCTGTGGCAAGAGCACACCAGAGGTACAGAGTTTACTTGATTTAAGTGTGTATTGGAAACAAAGATATTTTAGGATACTTTTCTGCTTAGTTTAGTAAACTGTCATTAATCTATTTTGAGAAGCTGAAATTAATTTCACCTGTTATTATTTTTACTTGAAACCATCTGCTGAGTTCAACTGAAATTCACAAAACATCTCAAATTCTATTTGCTGATTGAACACAGACTGAACAGTAATATAACCGTATCTTGCCTGTCCTTACTTGTAACCAAGGCCTCTGAACACTTCACAGGCTGAAAGCAAACAGCAGACATTCTCCCTGGGAAGTCAGAAGCTTTCACAGGACTAACCAAACTGCAACTGCTCAGCAGTCCCTAAAAATTAGATTTAGTGCTTGTCTCTAATTAAATTTCACATATTTAAGGCCATGATAAAATGGGATAAAGTGTTCAGTATGCACTGATATATTAATAAGATTATTTTTGTTTCCTAGTACACTGAATGACAGAAGTCTTGGATACAAATTGCAATTAACACTCTTGGTGATGATGGAGAACTTCTTTGCCGGCCTTGAAAATTCATCAAGCAAAATTAGAATTGTGCTTTGCTGGGGAAAAAAAACTAGTACTTCTCTAACATTTACCCCTCCTTTTCCCTTTCTCTTCTCTGAAACATCTAAATTGGAAGCAAGAGTACTGAAAAGTCATTGCATCAGAAAATACTGAGGATATTTCAGGTGCTTTTCCTTCTGGAAAAGTTAATAACTTTGAAATCAAGGTTGGCATCAACTCTCACGCCAGCAGTGTGAGTTCCTGCCAAGGCAGGTCCAGGTGAGATCTGGTCAACCCAAACTCTACCCCTGTTAACCAAGAGCACAGCCCAGCAGCAGCAAACCTGCACAAAGAGGACTCAGCCAGGACTCTCCCTGCTTGGTGCCTCTGGGCTTTGCTTCGGCTCTTGGGTGGCTCTTCAGCTGAACACCTTTTGGGGTGCTCCTGGAGCTTACCTTCCAATGTGGTCCCACTAGCAGGAATCAGTCTGTACACTGCAGGACTGAGCCAAAACTACCCTCAAGCACTGCAGGTAGGGATGACCAGGAGGTTCCCCTAAAATACTCTGTGTGAACTAAATCACCAACATGGATACCCAGCCCCCCACTGGATCTCCCATCAGATACCACCTTCCATCCATGAAGGACATTCAATTTAAGGTGCAATATATCTTTAGCAATCAGTACAATGCCTGCCCAGTGGCTGAGTTTTGCTAGTTCTACTTCTGGAGAATCTAAACCAACATTACCAGATTACTCTAGCAGGCTGCTGGAGTGACTGTTAGCAAGTTACACAGAGCAGCTCAGAGCTGGTGATCCAAAGGTGAACAGTTTTGTGCTCATTCAGAGCACGAGGTGATCAGTCCTGACACTCACATGAAGGCCACATTCCAGAATTTTTGGAAAACCAAGCTATTCCAAGATTATTGTGGATCTTCTCCACTTCTTTCAGAAAGTCATCATACAGTATTCTGCTTCTAAATTCAAACCAAATAAAATATTTTTTTACTTATTGAGAAAAGGAAAAGAAGTGGATAAGACATCCATAAGATTTAATGGCATAATGGTAACTCTATTAGGACAGCAAAATTAATTTCAGTTTCCCTGAGGTATCTTATTTTAATTAACAAATCCATGATCCCGCTGTATTAATTAGCATACAGAAAGAATAATAAGTTTTAGATGAGCTTAGTTCTGATAAAGCTTTTCATCCCCTAAAAAAAAATAAAAGGAATTATGAATCTCAATCCAATTTTTTTTCTACATTTAGTATCAATGTTTTGAAATTCTACCGAATAGTACAGCACAACTATTAGTGTTTTCTTTTAATTTAAAAATGTTTTGGTTTTTCATTTACTGCATTCAGGACATTCCACCTACTGAAGGCGACGTAGTGGCCCACTAAAAAAAAGCAATTCTTGCAGAATTCCATGTAATTTTATTTTTCGTATTTCCTACTGATAACCAATAGGGGTAACACAAGGAATTTATTACAGTCCTTACCCTCTGTGGATTTTCCAGAAAAACCATACAATAACAGTTATCCATTAGCATCCCAACTGGGTCAAATAAAATCCTAGGAACTTATCTGGGACACTAAGCTGCACAGCAGGTGTTCTGTGCCTCAGTTTGCCTGGACCACTCAGGGGTCACTGAGTAGCCACTTTACCACTGGTCCCATCACTTGTTTTTATAGACATGTTAGTGCATTAGTCTGCTTAAAGAAGATGTGGAAACCTAATTCTTTTTCCAAGTTTATTTTATATTCCTCTCTTCCTGTATCAAAGGTCAGTTACTGGCAAAGAACAAAAAGAGATAAAAAAAAACCCACAAGTTTTTCCATTTGTTTTTGATTCCAAAAGCAACAAATTTGTACTTCTGATTCCAGCAAAGGGCTTTGCAGATTTCCTGTTATACGAAGTAAAAGAGGAGAGGAAAATGTTAGCAAATCACTGATGGCTTAGGAAAGCAAAAAAACACTGAGAAAACTTCTGCATAGATAAAAACGTAGAGATGCTCACAACTTCAGACCTGCTTGTCCTGCAAAGACAGGCTGCTTCTTTGACCTTGCACCATCTGCAAAACAAATGAGAGCAAAAGTGAACACTAGGAGGTTGTGTGCACAATTTTTCTAATTAGTATGTCTTGACAGCATTTTGCTTACATATTTCAAACTCTCAGGCTGAGTATTTTCAATGCTTTACCTGAAGTATAGAAGCCAAAATAGTTATGTAACAGAAAAACAATTACCAAGAATAGAGGTTTTTAGAAAGGGTTGAACAAATTAAAACTATTAATTGACATGGAAAAGCAATGTGAACTTCCCTACCACATCTGCCAGCTGATGGCTGCACAGTTCCTCTCTTCTCCAGCCAGCACAGAGAGGGGAATGGCAGGAGCTGCTCTGTTTCCATAGTAAGACGCTCTGGTGGGAAGTTGATCCTGCTGTCTCCCTGTCCCAGCTCCCTTAGGATTGATCAGCACTGTTGGATATCCCATGAGATCCCAAAGTGAAACCCTGGTGCTACCCTGCCTCTGATGTATGCAGGAAAATGATGGATATTGTCTCTAAACACTTTAAGATCATGGACAGTTCATTGTCTTAGGCAAAAATTTCTTGCAATGCTGTCTAAATACTTCAGCTTTGTCTGCTTTATTTTTATTTTCATCTCCTTTCCATCTCCATGTGGTCCATCAAGGAAGCCTTATCACCATGTCCCTCTCATATCTTTGGTTTTTCTTCGGGCACCTAATAGCAATTATTCTCTGTGTTTATTTCCTACTGTTTATGTCCTGGGCATGTTAAAGAAGGATGATTGTCAGCAAAATTATTAACATTCCTTATCATCATTTTATATGTCTTTTCTAAAGGCTTTGTAATGTCTTTGGTAGTTTACTCAGAAGAAATACAGAAGTTCAGAGAAACTTCCCACACACACAAGAAAACGGGACAGTCCTTTCAGAGATTCACTGCTCTAATAATCTATCCTCTCAGAAGAACCTTCATCATGGAAGACAGACCACAGAAGCAGGCAACATCCTTATTTCATATTTTATGTTTTTAATTAGGGTTTCAACATCTCAGGATTGATATTTTTTGCTGTAGTGGAGATTGGCACAGATAGAATTTTTTTAAGTGATTTTTCATTAATGGGAGTACTACAATAATGGTTAATAATAGAATAAATAACATCTTAATTAGCCGTGCTTGCCAGCTCTCATACTTATTGTGTATCACATTAAGGTACAGAACTCCAAGTTCCAGATTTGTTCAAAAGAATGGGAAGTTAAAAGAAGAATCTCCCTCCTGCTAAATACACACACACCATTTTTATGTGGTAATTATAGTATTTTACTCTAATACTTACAGTTTGAATACAGTAGAAAAACAGAGAGAGACCTAGCATGCCAAAATCGGAAAATGTAATTAATTACAGCAGCAAGAAACGAGAATAATGAAATATTGGAGGAAATTCTACTCTTGTTTATTGCAGCATAATAGTTTGCTCTGGTGATGTTCTGGTGACTGGTATGTGAATGTGGCCTCTCTCTCTCTACACATATATATACACACAGAACTATACATTACATTTTATAGACTTCAACATTTGGTTAATGGTTACTAAATCTGGCATTTACAGAGACATCAGGAAAGATGGTATTTATTTGCAATTTTATTTCCCTCAGAGTGAAACACGGAATCCATACATCTGTACAATGAAGATGATTAGAATTGCCAGAAATTAAGGCCTCCTGGGAAAAAAAAATATCAATAGCATACTTTAACTACATGAACCATAATTGCATTATTAGCTCTGCTGTGCTCTGCCACAGGAAAGGTAATGACATGATTTTGAAGAAGCTTTATAGATTATGGAAAACTATATAACCTCTTGCTCTCCCGTTGACAACACAACTCATTTGAGATCCCCCTCCATTAAGGGAAGGAAAACTGCCTCATTTTTCACAAACCTTGTGAATATGTCTTTCCATGGATTTTAAATTTTAACTATATATATGCCCATGGACCAGTAGGTGAAATAACAAATAACCATTAGTCCAACCTTAGCTGTGGCAATTTTAACTGTGAAATGTATTTTCAGTCCCAGCCCAACACATAAATGACTGTTGCAGAAGTGAGGAAGAGGCATTCCCTGCTCTAGGCATGCACTTGGCAGCACCTGAAAGGTAGCAAGAGGATTATTATCATAATAATTATTATATTATATTATTATATATTATTATCATCATATTATCATAAAATGTCAGTGAAATTAAATGTCTGGGGTTTTTCAGAGTTCTAATTGTACTTACTGTTTAATCAGTCTGCCTACAGTTTACTAGCAGGAGTCCATCTTAAAAGCAGAAGACCAAAGTAATTTTCATTATGTTCTGACAACACGCAACAGTTATTGCCGATGAGTGACTCCCACTTTGTGCCTGTATTTTCCCCTCCCACCCAGCCCCCAGATTGCAAAGACATAAATATATGATAACTATGACTTTTTTCAGTAATTACCTAAATAGAAATGAGTAATTGAGGTTATTAAGTCTTAAAACACGAAACGATCCAAGACACAATCTTCAAACGCTGGGCCTGGGAGACCTCTCCTCCATCACGTGACACAAAGCCAACTTGCTTGAATATCTAACTTGTGCACCTTTTCTTCAGGGCTCCTTGGAGACCTGCAACAACCCTCACAGAGTTTTTCTCACTTTACCTGTGCACTGATAGGCACCTGTGGGTCTCCCCTGAGCTCACCACCACACAAGGATCAGCCGCTTCTTTGCTCACTGGGAAGGCTTAAAAGTGAATTTGTGAGCTCTGTGGGAACTGAAAGAGAACCAGCCCTGGGGTGTTTTCCACAGCTCAGAAGTGGGCATAATAAATTTAATCTTGGATTTAGGTCTTGGATCCCTTCACTGCCCTGCACGGAGCTCCCTGGGGATGCTCGGCAGGGGCAGGGCTGCCCGGCCGGGCACTGCCCTTCTCACCCGGGTCTGAGATGCTGCTTCTGCCCTCACTGGCACCATGAGACCATAAAGGGAATGAGGGCACAGGAGGGAAGGCTTGCCTTTAATGGGACATGGGGTAGCAGGATAAAAAACAAGCACTAATTTATCAGCAAAATATCCTATCATTATTCAAACATTTAAACATTATCTCCTGCACAACTTACTGCTGGGGGTGACTCCCCGCTCCGCAAACACATTCTGCCCGCCCTGCTGGAAAGGGCCAGTTTCCTGAAGGATGCCCAACACGCTAAATGAAACCCTCCAAGAGGCAGTTCCTGAGCGGGCAGTCCGTGCAGACACACGCAGCTCACGGCGGAGGTGGCTCTGGGGAAGCCACGCCGTGTCCTGTGCCCGAGCGTGTCCCCGCTCCCCGGGCCCCGCTGTCACCGCTCCCATGTGCGGTGGGATGTTGCCATCAAGCGGCCGCTCCCTCAATTACAGAGCGTTTCCCCTCCGGGCCGGCCTCCCCCCGGGATGCTTTCCCACCCTGAACTGGCTGCCAAGTGAGTGCAGTAACCTCAGCTGCTTCTACATCACTCAAGAATACTTTTGATCCCAATTGCTTTGAATGGCCAAAAGGGAGGAGGAGATTTAAAGTGTCTGAATAAACAGTATCTGACCTATTTATTAATAAAATCCAATCAGGTATTTTTTCCTCTCTAGCTGAGGAGCACAACATATCATTCTAAGAGAAGGTATGTAGGGAAGTATTGCCCTTAAAGCTGTTGTACATACTGCCTTACAAACCATAGGGGGCATTATGTTACCATGGTTTGTTCTCATTTATCAATTTAAAATTATGCTCTGCTATTGTCATATTCATCCAACTCTCAAAATCCCTGTCTTTACACCAATGCAAGAAATAAATGCAGAAAAATATGCTCTACCTAGTCTGATGTTTCAAAAGTCCTTTCCAGGACATTCAAAGCACGGGATATGCATATTATTATCTGCAACTTAATTTAGATCCATTTACATGCTCTGAAATCTGCAGATTAATCTGTAAAGAGTCAAAAATCTGTTGCTGAGTGATGTACAAAGAAAGCAAGGGACTAACCTTGGGGAACAGATGAAAAAGGCCATTTAAAAATCCTGGGCTCTGCACAGCAGGAGATATTCCCTCATTGTTTACTCGAAAAGAAATGCAACTACAGGTTGCACAAACTAACAGGTGTCTAAAACAGTGGCTTCCACAAACCCTTCCCAGTCCGTGCCCCAGTACAGCACCCACAGCCACTGCCAGGTGACTGTGGAGGGAGGGTTAAGTGCTCATGGCTACAGGTGCTCCCAAAGCACAATTTTATAACCTTTGCATGCTTTCTGCAGTAAGAAGGGTTGAGGATCCCATGAGCAGCAGAAATAAAGGTAATTTCAAAATTGGCTCACAATTTTTGTTTACAGGAATTATCATTCAGGCACAAAGAAGGAAGACTTTAAAGCATATAAGTCACCTTGATTTAGTCCAAATTTAGGTAAAAAAAGCAGGCATTACTCAGCAGCCTTGGTGTTGACTCCAAACTTATTTTAAACTTCAACAGGAAAAGGTTAATTGAAGAACGATCCTCAATCTTGTTTCCTTTCTTAAGAATTATAGGGGGAAAAAGGCAGATTTTGTAGATTTTTTAACAAACGATATTTAGACCACTTCAGAATAAACACCAACTTCTCAGGGTGAGATTTGGTACCTCTATGGCATCAAGAGATCTTCCCAGTTTCTTGTTTGAATAAAGGCTTGCCAAAACAAAAACAGGAGAAATGGAGAAAATCTAAAGTATTAGACTGCAAAATGGCACAGAGGCTTGGGTTTTGCAAAGGAAAAAAAATATCAGCCATTTTTATTAAGAATCTTTAGGAAATGTCAATTTTTTAGTGTTCATAAGTTCACTGCTTATTATAGACTGTGATCCTGAGAAGAAGGAGAGTACAATGAGAAAGGCAGAAACATTTTCTGGTAAAATGTATTTTTCGGAACTACTTCTAAGAACAAACAAACAACTTGCTGCTAAGGTGGTCCTCCTACCTGAGAACTGTGCGCTGTTTAATTTTGACAGAGTCAGCATTGCTTCATACTCTCCCATTCCTTTCAGTACAGAGATCCCTCAGATGCAGAAAGGATGCATTGATACTTCTTGGTCTCACATCACACCTCAGCCACTAAGTGCTAGCAAAAAGCATCTGTTGAAGAGAACAAAGCCACCTGCACCTTTCTAACAGCAAACAGTGCTGGAAATCTCTAACAGAAGGAAGGTGTAGGTGCTTACTGACAGCAACCACCGTGGGTTTGGAGAGCTGACAACACAAAACATTATTACAGCACTGAAGAAGCAGCAGAAGACAACCTCTAGTATGAGAAGAGTGCCAGCTCAAGGAGCAGCTGAAAGTGATGGTTGTACTGCACAAAGACACAAGTGATTGAACAAGGGGAGAGTTCAGGGCTCCTGACACCTACAGAAACATTATCCAAAGAAAGAAAGGGACATGATGGAGCCATCTGATTGTATAATATTAGAAGAATACCTGCATAATTACAGAGTGCCCATGAGATCTGCTTACGGTGTCCGTATCACACGCTGCAGGTGGTGATTTATCCCTAGGTTTCCCACTCCTCCAAATGGAAAGCAGCAGGGGGTGGCCTCTTGGCATCCCACATAACAGCAGACACTTCAAGCAACTACCGTGCCCTAAGCCCCCATTTTAATTCTGGGGAAAGGACATGGACTTGCCTATTGCTAAATGTCAGTTTTGTTCTTTATTTTCAGAGATGTCATGGGACAAATAGGAGATGAGCAGGGAACTCAAAGTTCCTAGGACTGTTTCTGGAACAGTCCTGCTTTCTGGAATTTTCCCTTAAGATTTATTCCCTATTGAATGTTTTTTACAGGAGGTGGTAAAGGAGAGCTGTGCCATTTAAAATTCAGGACTCTAAAATACCAGCAAGTGCAAAGACAACTGTTGGTAGTTTGAAGTAATAATATATGTCTACAAAAGCCTTCTTTGTTATTTTATTTATGCCTCAATTATATCTCTTCTGAAAACACAGTTTGGAAAGAAGGGCATAGCTCAGTGCATATCCTTTCACCTCCTCCATGCATATGAGTATACAAAATTCACCTCAGGGTCAGAAATCAAATGGTTATTATGGCTTCAGAAGGAACATCACACATGCCGTGCTCTGTGGTATCTCACAATACAGTCTCTTCATCTCCTCAGTTACCATCCACTCTTTATTAATAAGCAGTGAGCTCAAAACAGAACAAAGCTTTAATCCTATACTTCTTTTGAGCAGGATGGTGTGCTATCCTCACTTGCTCACAGCCTTCTCTTAGTGGTATCCACATACCATATACTTACAATGGTATTTACTTAATTTTCATTTCCATTTAAGAGTATATATTTTTCCACATTTTCCCTAGCGTATTTTAATCACTTGTTGAGCAATGCTATCACAGTCTGACTGCCTTGGTCTTACCATGCTTGGTGATCTTCCAGAGCTTCCAGCAATAACAAAGGCCAGCTGCAGCCATTCCTATTCTCACTGCCCCTAGGAAAAGCTGGCAGGCTCACTTTGTCACTTTTGCAGCTGGGTGGCATTTACGAGGTGTGTTTCATGTTCTCACAGCACTAACTTGCATCACAGAAAAGCACAAAACTATAATTTTAATTGGAGTAATCATAGGTATCATTCTTGCCACTGTATATTACATTAAGTTAATGAACTCTGGGAGATACACTTGAACACATCATCGCCATCAGCCCAATTCATTACAAACCTTATGCTTCATTTACATGGGTTCCTAGGTTATTTTACTGGGGATGGGGAATATGCATCCTGTTAGCAGCTCAACTTTTATTTCTTCCACACACAAATTACTACTTCTGAGAGACAGTCTGAAGTGACAGGGGAACCAAAGAAGCATAAAAAGAACATACACATACCCTAAACCAGTACTGTATTCAGGATTGGAGGCTAAATATGAAGGAGGCATAAAATAAGTTTTGAAAAGCTGATCATTTGGGAAAGGGAGGGGGGAGAAGATCTGTTTGTTTTGGTGTTTTTTAATCCTTGTATATTTGTCACAGGAGAGTGAAGCAGCTTTTCATATCATTCAACAGGATTCTGGAATTGTGTTTTCCAGCAGACCCCATTCAGGAAGGAGGGCTCCTACCTTGCAGCTTTTGGTTCTTGTTTCCCTGCTCCCCTTTCTCCTTAAGGCTCAACTTGATTTAGAAAGAAAATAATAACAGCTGGTTCAGAGTTAAAACTCGCTTGAAGAAAAATGGAGCATCTCAATAGAAAAAAAGAAAAACCACAGAAAAGTCATGCTCCCTACAGCTTTGTCTTGACAATCACTTCCATGACTTGACTAAAGAACTCGTCCATCTCATTTTACTGCTCTGCAATATATATGAAGCTATTTCTGAATGAAAACACACCTGTGCATTTTCATTTACTGTAGCTAAAACTGCTATTGCTTTAGATCTCAGTGTAAGTCCATTCTAGCGACAGGGGCTATGCTCTTTCCCTACCTGCTGCTTGGAGTTGTCAACCAGTCCACCCAGAAACTCTTTGCTCTTGCATAACTAATTTCTTTACTTCATGCACTTTTCTTTTTTTTTTTTTATGAAGCCAGAAAACAGCAAAGATTTTGTAGCTTTCATATTTTTTTCTATATTCTTGTTAAAAGTAAGCATTTAGAAAATACAACTGTGTAGTAATTCACAGCTCCAAGGGCAAATTGTTTGAAAGAGCAGTTCCAGGGAAGCATGCATGCAAAAAGTACAAAAATCTCACATTTCAAGGTCTCTTTTGTCAGAAAGCCTGACTCAAGCCCATGATGTGACAGAACTAGCAGGAAGCCCATGCAGTACTCCTTGGTAAGTCTGTCTGTGAAGATGATGACTAGAACATACATATTCTGATGACAACATGCATCTACTAACTAGCTCACATTTTAACTAAAGCTGGTGACTATAAATCAGCCAAAGAATATTTTGTTCCCAAAACCAAGAATTTTCCTTCTAGTTTTGTCAGCTTGGGTGTTGTCTTCTGATTTGAACATACCCACATTATATCACTTTCTCCTCATTAGCCATTGATACATTTAAAAATGGACAATTATAATTAAAACCATCAAAATTCCCATTATGGTATGGATCCCATCTCTCTGTTCTGAGGGTGACCAAACTGCAAAACTCAGAAGCATTAAATGACCTCAACTCCCAAGCTATACAAAAGCTGGAAAATTTGTCATGGGAGAAAAATATATTCTCTGGTAGAAAGAAGTGCAGCCTGTAACACTGCAGTGTTAAGAGCACAGATCTGTGCCCATGCAGGAGGTATTCCAGGCATCCAAGGACTGATGCAGGAGATGAGTGCTATACAGAACGGGCCTTGAGATACCTGAATGAACACCAGACACACTGTGGCAATACCCAAATCTCTGCTGCTGCCAAGCGTTCTGCCATCCTGAAGGTAACTCAGGCAAACTCAAAGGGTGGAGATTTCAGCATATTTTGACTTCTGCTAATCTTACCAGTGAGGAAGCACCAACATTTAATTCTCAAAAACTTCTCATCCGTTTCCCCACCCTTGCCTCCTTTGCAAGCTTTCTACAGTGAGAAGACAAGAGCACTACTTGGTTGTAGGAGAGTAGGTGGATAAGAGTAAAAAAAATATTAAAATGGATGATGTGAATAATTAAAACCACTTTTCTATCTACTGAAGGAACAAAAAGCACAAAGATAAAAGTGAGGTTGCTTGTTTTATGAGTCGTCTGGCCAATCAATACCATCCGTCAGCAGCAACTGTATAAACACATCCCCTCAGCAAAGCCTTTGTAGAGCCACCTGCACCCTGATCCGGACTGAACCTCAGTGACATTTTAAACATTCTCACGAGAAGTTTTCTTCATTCAGTGAATACATCATACTGCATGGCTTAGCAAATTACTGGAACATATGCAGTGGTAGTTTCCGATTTTCAAGCAGGGGTTTAAGTTTTGGGAGTTATTTTTTTTAACCAGTACTGCTTTTTAACATCTGAAACCCCATATTCATTTCTATCCCTGTTCCAAACAGATTTGACAAAACTTTTGCATACTTTTTAGCTTGATTCACAACTGCCAAATTCCCCAACCACTGTAAATCAGTTTAGCATCACTGAACTCAATGGAGAGAGGTGAATTCAATCTGGCTAAGGATTTAGCTATTGCATTTTAAAGCTTAAAAATGGCAGCTTGAGCAGTTATTTATTACTGGGCTATCAGGTTTATTTGGTTTTTGCAGTGTTTGACAGAATCATAGGAGTGAATTGTCATTGAAGTAAGCAGGGGGTTAAACATACAATTCTCATTAACAGTAGTATTTTTCTGGGGATTTTGCAATGCCACTGCCACCTAATCAGTCCTAGCTTTCATGCTTCAGCATGCACAAAGCAGAAGGAATAGGACTTGGGGAAGGTGAAGTGAAATTACTATGCAAAAAAAAATCCCAACCTGATTTCATCACTGAACTTCACAATCCCCAAGCAAGATGAACCATGATACTTAACAACATTTCACACTGAATTCAAGACAGCCAATACCTTAAAAAGTCTGCTCTCCATCTCCAGGTTTGCTCCATGGAGTGTTTCCTTAATGCAGGCTTTACTATAAAAGGTCTACTTTGAAATTCTATTAAAAAGTACATCTTTATATTAAATTTCTGTCAAAAAATTTATTTATTAAAGATACTATTTACTCTTCTGTTTAGGCCTGAAATCAGCAGGTGTTTTGCCATTTCTTCAATGAACAAAACAAAAAAAATAATCCACAACTGCTTTAATGCATGTGAATAAAAGGGAAAAAACACATTGCTTCAGTCTCCTCCTCATATTTTTTTCCAGGCTGCTATTTAATTTTACTTGATTTTGTTGCTCTGTTCTCAAATTGTGTAGTGGTTGTCTAGAATCAGGGTAATTCAGTGAACAAAGGAAGAACAGAAATGAGAGATGTGACAGGAGTGATATAAGAAGTATTTCCTGTTAGAATTTTTACTTTCCTCTCAGCTCAGCCAAACACATGGATAGTGGTGCTGCGGATTCACTGTCATTTAACTTTTTCTTCTTACACAATATTGGCAAATTCCTCACCAAAACTTTACCATCAATTGATTCTCAGGTACTAAACAGCATTGTCATTGATATTGTCACATTACAATACCAACAGTGACCCCGGGACACAGAGGGGGCAGAAATCCAAGGAGAGAATGCCAGCAGATCTACCAAGCTTTCATGTGAAACATCCAGTACTTCTTTATCTCAGTCATGAGACAGTGTTCATTAGTCAGTTCTCTCTTTGCCATCAAGACCAGGGGAAGGAAAAAAAAAGCACAACCAAACTGTGAAAATAGTAATTAAGAATCAATTCTGGCAAAGGAAAAGGGCAAATATTTTCACCTGCCCTGAAAATGGAATAAACAACAAAGTATGATATCAAAGTTCTGTAAATGAGATCTCTTAGTATGATAGAAACTGCTATAGTTGCACAAAGTAGGCAAAATATTTGATAACATATCGTCTGCTTCCTAAAAAAGTATTGTTTTACTGAAAATGAATTACTTCAAACAAAAGCTTGCACAAAGCATTATGCAGTACATCCCATACATTTCCATGGGAAATACTAAAGGAGTAAAGGGGGTTGTAGCATAAAGAGCATGTCAGAAAATTTGTTTTTCCAGTAAAACCCTAAGGATTTCACTGCCAACACAGTGATACTATGAAGCTCCACACTGAGTTATTAGGCAACTCTATGTGCCTTGCCTACACAAAACTTTCAGTGCAGTAACCACCTAATAATTCATTGGTAGATGTGTCAAAAAACAAACAAACAAACCCAAAACAAAACACCCCTATAGGCAGAATAAGTAAAATCTCCTCATAAATCAGTAATTATCTTTTTCACTGCACTTCCCAGAACAGAAAAGCATTACTGGAAGCAGTGGCTAAGCAAATACCTCACATTCCAGCTTCTTTCTGACCTTACAATGAGTATAATACAGTATAACAATTTTTTTATTTTTTTTTTTTTTTTTTGCTTACGAAAATGTTGTGAAAATGGCTTATTCAAGTTTAGAACAGCTTGTATGTTAGCTTGGGAGTGTTTGTGCAGTGGCCATCTCTTGATCTGGGGCTCAGCGTTCACCGGTGCTGAGTGCACAGTGGCACACATGGGGAGCCTGGATTGTTCTGGTGTTGGGTTCGATGGCAGAAACTGCACTGGATACAGGGGAGTATTTTCCTGCAAAATCTATTCTTAAGTTTCCACTGCACAGCTGAGGAGTGCTCAAAATCTTATGTTCTTCTAATGAAATAAAATAAGCATCAGGAAAAAGCATTAAAATATATTTTTAAACCGGACTGAATTCAAAGGTGCTGCTGTCAAGATCATGCACTACACAATACAGAAATGTGTCTTAACTGATCACATCCCAGTGTAGCATAAAACAATTCTGAAAAGGCACCTTTTTCTGTCACCTTGTCTGACAAGCTTTATGTATTTTATTTGTATGCAAGTGAATGGCAGCTTATTGTGTCCCAGGGGATGAAGTATTAATGATCATTTGCTCCCTGCTGTGTGGCCTGTCATAATTTTGAAGAAAGACTGACAGAAGTTACAACCAATCAGTCTGGTAATACTCACCTGACAGTGGCCACTCAGTCCATTTTAACCAAGGTCCTTTGCCAAATTCTTAGGTAATTTTCATTTTAAAAACGCAATTTTTGAAAGCATCTGCCAATTGCTAGATAGGAGCAGACTAAACAAACTGTATATTTCTTTTGTGCAGCTGTCAGACTTCTATCTCAGCAGGTGTTTTCTGGAAAAAAAGACTTCCAATCTGAGAGCCCATTTTGGTCAGCAAGAATCAATCTCTAAAACATTTGGCAATTTGTTATATCAATATCTTAACATGGTGAATTCCTTGCAGCATAGAAGAATTAAATCCAGTTCTGACAAGTAAATAGAAGGCAGAATTTTTTAAAATGATAGTACAAAGTCAAGTGTCAAAAAATCCCACAGATTTGTACAATGTGTTGTCATTCATTTCTCTTTTCTCTGCAATGCTGCCTGCTTTATTTTATCTCGAGGCTTGTGGAAAAATCCAGATAAAGACAGTTGTTACCAACTCTGACATGGAAATAACCCTACATTTTATTAGTCATTTTATAGCCTACAGCCTCACAGTAGATGCACTCTGAGCTATTAAAAAAAGTTTCAAGGAAATGATTTCTGAGTGTCTGCCGAGCACAAGGTACAGATGATTATGGAGAAGATTAGCAGATGCTGGTATCGATAGTCAGTTGCCACGTCCCCCACAAAAAGAGCAGTGCTTCTTTCCAAACAACTGCATTTTATTCTTATTCACATTGAAACAATATGGAGTCCCAACATCCCTGCAATTTGTCTGAATGCTAAATACTGGCATGACTGATCCTGGTGAAAAACTGACACTGGGGGGGGAGGGAAATAAAAAAAAAAAAAAAAAAAAAAAATAAATATATATATGCATCAGTGACAGGTGCACATCAGCTTGAGGCAAACCCTGCCTCCTGGGTGACAGATAGGTTGTGACAAGGTGTGACACGGCTGATGGACCCTACCTGGAGGAAGCAGCATCACCCGCTCCCCTCCCAGGGCGTGCTTCTGAGACCTAAAAACAGCCAATATCACTCAGGTGTTGCGGCAATAACATTTTGATGGAAATTAAATAGATACACTGCATCAAAGGCATTTGTATAAATGGCATAAGAAAGGGAAAGAGACTTGTTTGCTGCCTGCTGTTCTTTATATGCAAATCTTAATATATTACATGGAACATACTTGCCTTCCATAGCCACATAAATGTTTTACTGTTTTATGAGATGTTTGCAATAAATGTGATTGATGATGATTTTTTTTTCATAATTGCCTATTAGAAATACACTATTTTGGTGACAATTCCTTAAGGGATATCTCAGTTTCAAAACCGAAGAGAATGAGAAGTACCTGTGCTAGGAATGGGGTGGTGCTGCTAACAAATGTCAAAAGGCACATTCAATCTGCTGGTTAATTTTACTCATACATTTCTTTAAGCTTGTTAGCATCCTTTCCAGGTTTACTGAGTTTTGCATTTCAATCAGATACAAAGATGTATAAAAATACTGCTACCGTACCTTAGGGCAGGCAAATAGCTTTAAGCTACACACACAAATAGTCACAAGGGTGAATAGCTATAATTATATTGGAGTGCATCCAAGAAACCAGCTATTCTGTTTATACTTCTTGCCTCTTTGAATTTACGTGCACTTCAAGCAAACATACTGTAAACTGATTTTAATACTAAAAATGTTGACCTTAGTATTACAGCTTATTGACTATTTTTCATAAGATTGCTGTTGTGCTGAAAAAGATGTAAATGTCTGGATAAAAATTTATAGCAGGAAAACTCCTGGACCATTTGTAAAATAATCTTGGATATCACTAATAGTCACTTTAAATGCAGGAATGTTAAAGATCTTTGCCCTACAGATTTAAAGCCAAATCCTGTCCTGAGCAATTCTGAAATTGGTCGAGGCATACAAACGGAAAGCAACCAACTCTATTATGCTGACATACACAGGCATTTTGAAATCCTAGATATTTGTAGGTTTCTTCCAGCAAAAGCCACATCAGAGCATGGAGACAGCTGCACGAATGCTCTAAAGGTCATACATGGATTTGCACTCATTAGTGGCCCTTGTAATTTATTTGTCAGAGGTTTGGCTCCATTGTTTACATAAGACCTCTCCACATATATTAAGGAAGTGGCAGGAAAGCAGGACTACAGCTGTTGGCACGAAGAATATGAATTATCTTCCCAGAGTACAGGCAAGTACATCCCTCTCCTCCATATCCTGTCCATATAAAATCAAGCAGCAGCATAGACGAGCTCAGTCTGTGTGGTGCTGCTGAACCCGCTCCCAGTCACAGCTTTGCTTTGGCTTTTGTGGGACTTAAAGCTTTGGTTTTCCCAGCATTAAGACATGAACAATGAGAACTCTTTTGTTACCACTTCGAATTCTAGCAAAATTGCAAGGGATACATTATTTCTGAGGAAAATGCATCTTCCACTCATTAGCAGCGCTCACAAAATATCAGTGACATATCAAGGAAATCAACTGGCGAATATAATACTCAATAAGCATGCAAATAATCACTTAGGACAGAAAAATCTTCTGCAACATTAACTGACAATAAATTAATTTGGTATCATTTATCAATATTTTCAAATACATACATGGTACAACAGATGTTTTTGAGTTAAATTTTAGGAAACAAAACCAGCAATTGTTAGCTACTAAATGAATGGAACCAAACCCAGGACTTTCACATCTTTGAATTATTAGTCCCAGATTTCCATAACAATATATTTTTTTTCTTCTAGGTTAATTGAATTAAGAGGAAATTTGTCCAATTTTTTTGCCAAATAAATTAGATTTAATATATTAACTTGGGAAGACATCAGAGGAAATTTACTGGGTTCATTAGGCTTAGGAAATTAAGTTACAGAAAATTGTGCTTCCTTGTAATGGATTTAAGCAGTAATATTTAGCAGTCTGCCAAAGATACACATTTCTCATACAGAATAGATATCTTATAATCTGAAAGAGTCACTACTTCACAGCATCTGCAGTTGTGATTTGCAAAGGAAAGACTATTCCTACTTCTAAAACATCAGAGAACTCAACGCAATGTTAATTACATCCACAAAACCCAATCACTTCCCCATTATTTGGGGTAATGGCAAAGGGAGGTTACTCTGAATAACCAAAAATCTTGGTTAACCTCCTGAAGACATCCCAGCCAGACACTCCAGACTGGGCAATGGCTGCACTTTCCCCTGCTCGGTTGTGCCACTGCCAGTCCAGTGCCCAGCCCAGGCTCTGTGTGGCTTCTCTGAATTCACAGGAAGCTTAATCCACAGCCCAGACAAACCTCCCATGATAACAGCATGCACTGAGGTACAGAGGTGCAAATTCACAGCCTGGGAAGCTTGGGATGGGTTCTGGTGGGCTGCAGGTATGCCCAGGAAATGTAGGGTAACACACACATCACTTTAGAGAAGCGCTCCTACAACACTTCCTTGATGCATTTTCAGTAACAATTTAAACAAGGTGTTCACTCTGTAACTCCACACAGAGAGAAGCAGCCCAGGCAGAACGATTTTGTACAAATTCCTTTGTGAATACATTATCTTCGACTGAAAAATAACCATGTCAAAGAAACGAGAACAGGTAGGAAATAATCTTCCTGTCTTGAAAGGAGGTAAGGACCAAACCCTTTTCCAAATGAGCTGAAGGAGGAAGCCCTCCTCTCCAGTGGTCGTATCCATGGCTGTGACAGCCCAGAGCTATTCCTAATCTGGATTAGGCCAAGGAGTTCAGTATCCTACATGGTTACAGCCATTTCTGACAGCTCAGAGGGTACAACAGGAGAGACATTAAAAACTCTTGATCTAATCCCCAGTCTGAATAGGAAGAGAAGAATTTAAGATGGTGAGTTCTCCTCCTGAGCAATATGACACAACCACCTGTACTGTGACCTTTCAGGAGAGCACTGTGAAGTCTCATTAAATTCCATTCTAGAGGTACAAAGATTTTCCAAAAAGTATTGGCACAACTGTATTATGTTCCTATGAATACTTGATGTTTGAAAAGTTACCCATGGCATGAAATTTTAAAAGGGACAAAAATTCTGAAATAGAACTGCTTTCCAAATGAAACAGAAACTAAAAAGGTTTGTCATGATCACCCTAAATTCTAAAAGGAAGGATACTGCTCAATATGAGGTCCTTCCTACCAAAGCAATTTATTCTGTCCACATAAAGATTGATCTGAGTCAGAGAATTAAGTGGCAGCCTTCTCATGACATCACATGCATAGTTAAAACTCACACTAAATGTAGTATACTTTGTAGTTAAATTTGGCCAAAATACCACAAATTAAAAATTTCTATTGGCAAAAAAGCACCAAGGCTTACAATAGTGGTTTTGTAATCTAAACACTTCAATAAATTGGGATGACAAAGTCACTAAAAATCTATCCAGAAAGAGCACTGCAGACTAGAGAACATCTTCAGTTGTTACTGCCTAAATTCACCCACCCTACTTCAGTGCCCAGTGTCGGTTCCAAAGTAGAGAAAGACACACCTTTTTTGGAGGAAAAAATAAAATCCCCTTTCCGTAACTGAGGGGCCTTACAGCAGACCTTCTCTATGGCCCTTGAATCACTGACAGCAAGGCTGCTCTGGAGCACTATTGCAGAGAAGGACTTCCAGCAGTGGAGCAAGACAGACCTGTACTGCTGCTCTGGGGTCAGTGCTTGTGGGCAAACTCAAGATATGCATCCCAGTCTTCCAGGGATGTATCAAGGGAAGTAACTGGAGCTGTTACTACTTCCCTTTTCTTTGCCTTCCTTTCTTCACACAAGCTGTCTTTGCATCTTATTGCTCTCCCAGTTAGCCAGCCGTTAACTTGATTTGCAGAACGCACAGAGGACTCTTCAAGTGGTTAATTCCAAACTACTGGCAGTAACAAAATAACATTTCAATGGGCAACCTCAGCTCCCAGAAGGGTTTATGTCATCCTGCAAGCATCAAGCAAATAGCACTTCACCTGTGATGCATAAGATGGAATCTAAAGAAGTGAATCAAGCCATGGGTTTAAAATTCTTTAGTTGGTAATAACAAATAATAATAATTTGATGTTTGAAACATTCTGGTATGTCGCACTAGTGTAACTGCTAAACAACAGTGCAGCAGCAATTTGGAGTGAGGACTCCTCTTTTCATCTCCTTCAGCAATATTTCTAAATATTATGTTTGTATTTTCAGTACTATTTGCATCACTGCCTTGAGCATAGGCTGCTCGATGTAACCTCTGAAATACCTGATGGTATCTAGGAGTGTCCACTTAAGTAGATGAACAAAAATGGGTGGGAACTTCTGGTTTTCTTTCAAATTCTGGAACTAGGAATTAATGTTTGAGAAGAATAAAGTGAGAGGCAACAAAGGCTGTGTCAAAGCAGTAGATTAGCCCTGTATTTGCAGGCTCAGTCATATTCCACAGATGTACTTCCTATTTTTAAAATTATTATAGATTGACTGTATGGCTAGAAGGCACAGGGCTGGAAATATTTTTGTATTTAAAACTACTTCACTCTGAAAATAAAAAAAATATTTTAGATCAGTAAGAATGCAAAAGCAAGTGTAACAAGGAAATGGGATTTTCTAGGAAGACAGGCAACTAAGACAGTAGAAGTAAAGACCAAATTCTGGTGTGAAGCTCTGCAATCCTTTTATTCTGTTATATTTATCTCAAAAGGTTCAAAAGAATCAAGATACTACAAGCTGCTTAGCAACCAGGACTATCCTACAGGAAATCCTAGGATATTTGACCATCCCAGGGTAAGGATGCTGCTGGTAATTTCCTGAACTTCTTGTCCTGTGCCTAATGATTCACTTCCCCACCTGAAAAGAACACAGGTCTAAAACAAGTATCTGGACCATGAATGACCACCATGAGGGTTTGTATGATTCCTTAGTGTCTTGTGCACAGATAAGAAATAACTGGCAGAGAACAGCACAAAAAGGAATAGAAGGGAAACCAACATGGGGTGGCATTTTACAGTGGGGCTGTATTTTGGAACTAGGCAGGTAGAAACTGTTAAATTGAAAGACTGCTCAGGTAAATTATCATGGGCATTGAATTGGCTCTTTGAAGGACTTTTCCCTTCCTATCTACCACAGAGGGGACAGGTCCCTTCCTGCTTCTCTGAACTCAGCTGAGAGACAAAGTTTTGCACCTTGCATAAGACATCAAGCAAAGAAGTCTGATACATTTTCAGCTAAAAACTCAAAAGGAGGTGCATGCTTACAAGTGCCAGTTGCACCAGTGAACTTTGTGAAAGGCTTGTTTGAAACTACTTAAAACACCAACTTCAGCCCATATAAAATATCAGCTCTTCAGCATTTACTCCTAAGCTTGTACAGCTGGGACTTTGACCTTAAGCAGATGGTATAGATGGCTTAACATATATTTCCAGGATCCATGAAAATGAAAAGCGGACTATCGTATGAACTTCTTTATTATTCCTCCTTGGGGCATACGTGGTTGGTTAGGGAGAAAAACAAGACCTAAAGATTCAAATTTTCCAGATATTTCAGGGGTGTCCTAGAATACATACTGCTCACTATAAGACTGTTCTTAATATCTGGTGAATATTCTTAAAAGTGACCATCTGGAAATTATCAAAATTCACAGGAACTAGAAAATATATACACAGTGTGGTTTCATTATTCCCTACACTCTCATATCAACTACCACATCCCATATTTAGAAAGACAGAACTGCTAATTTATTTATTTTTAAAATTCTTGAGCAGATTAAACTCTTAGAGAGGATGACTAGAAGAAGAATACCATGAACCAAACTAGACAATAGGGCTTTTCTGCTCTTAATTATCTCCTCCCTCTTCAAGTACCATGTCCCTATTACACAAAAAAAATGCCATTGTNGCTGTCTCAAGGTTCTGTAAATTTTTAACAGTGCCCTTTATAAATGTTTCAGGGCTATAGAAATGAGACAGGCCTATAAGAAGTTTAATGGGTCCCTGTTTAGCCATTTGTAATGGGGATTTAACTGCTTTGTTTGTGAGCTTCAGCCAAGAAAACAGATTACCTTCATCAAGTACTAATACTCCAGAGTCAATCTAAACTCTGCTCAGCTACGGAAAGGTATCATGGGATGTCAATAAGTGTTATAAACACTAATCCAGCAAACCTGTCAGCTGCTTTATAAAAAATTATATCTAAATTCAAGCTCCAAGTTCAATACTGCTCTTCCATGTCCAAAGCCTTTAAAAAAAATTGTGATGGATCATCAGGGGCACATTTCAAAACATTCCAGTCATAATTGAAACCCTTGCAGGGAAAGTGATGTTCTCCAAGCACTAGTAAGATAAAGGCATGTATTAAAGATTAACTAAAATAACAGTTTTAAGGCCTCAGAAATGACATCATATCCACCATTTCCATCAGAACAACTTCATCCTTTGTTGTGTCCAGCTTGCAGGAATGAAGCTGTTGCCAGCAGAGTGTAGAACCACTGCTCAGCCTGGCCAGAGTATCCAAGTCCAGCCAGGATTTATTGAAATCATTCCCTAGGAGTCCCCTTGACTTTGCTACAGTCACATCTCAAACACAGCACACAGGGGTCAAGAACAAACGCCTGCCTCAACCTCCTCTCCAGATTTACTTGCACAAGGACAGACTGTGCTTGTCTCCTCCACACCCTGGCAGAGCCAGAGCTGGCTGCAAGGAGAGGTGGTACAGGATGCACTCAGAGCCTGTGCTCCAGAGAGGAGAGCAGGACAGAAACCCAGGAGCAGCAGAAGTCAGTGCTGCTCACAGGACTCTTCCAGCAGCAATCATGTCACTCTTGCGTTTGCCTTGTCGACAATGAATTCCCATTTCTCCTTCAAAAGTTGTTTTTCTTTAAACCAAGAAGAGGAATGGTTTGTAGCCAGCAATCTTATCTTTCACTAGCACAGCTAACCCATTTGGGATGAGAGGAACTCTGGGCTGGGTAGCAAGCTGCTGCACAACCTCTGCCAGCCAGGACTGCTCCTGGCAGAAGGCAGCATGGGCACCCTTTGCTGAGGTGCTGCTGAGGCACAGGCTCAGCCTGTCAAGGGGCTGAGCAACGTGATCCAGCAAAACACTTGAGGGGATGCTCAGCTAACCTTGTTTTCTCATTGACTTCAGACAGACAGCAAACAGGTCTCAGCAGCCTTTTAGATGAGGGACAACACCACAGTGCTTTGGCAGATGGAGCCCAGCCAAAGAAATTCTGCAGTGCTGCTGCCTGACTCATAAGCAGAAACTTCCTTTCTTCAGAGCTTTCAATTTGGTACTTCTTATGAACATTAAAAAAAAAAAAAAAGAAAAGAGAAAGAAAAATGAGGGAAGTAATATCTTATGGGCTTCATCCCTCAGTTCCATCTCTTTGCCAAAAGCAATTATTTACTAAATAATTGTAATGGCATTGTCATTCTCATGAAACAAACTGTTCTCAAAAAGTTTGGCAATCTGTAGCAGGCTACTGTAATATAACTGTCGTACTTACTACATATTGTGTGCTTGATAGTAAATTTTCCTGTGAGGAGGAATGTTTAGTGAAGAAAAAAATCATAAGAGTTATATATGATTGGCATATGGAAAATATAAACAGAACACTATTTGCATAAGAGTATATTAGGAGAATTTCTTTTATGTTTATTCAACAAATGCTTCCTAAAAGGTTTTCCTCCAAACCAAGCAATTTAATTTTCTTTTTAATGTTATTCTCAGTGGTTATAAACTTAATTAGCTTCTTAAGCTTCACATTTATTTGCATTTGAGATAAATGTAATCTCTTCTTGGTATAACTTTTTGAAATCAAAATATGGACTAAAAAGGTGCAAGTTTGATTAGTGGAACAGATACTGTAGCAAGTAATCATAGCAATGAGATGTTAATTGGTGTCTGGGTGGTTCTATTCATAGCAACAATAGGCCATAATAACACCCGGTGTCCTCTACTGTTCAACAGTATTTTGCCTTCTCATTCATCATACTGACAATTATATTGTTCTCAAATTTCCTGCCTGTCTTAACAACAGAAAGGTATATAAAATGAGTCAGGCATCTGAGATTTTTTTGAGGCAGATGAAATCAGATGGAATGTTCTGTAGTTTAATTCCTGCTTCTTTCTGGAAGTTAGAAGCCTGGAACAAATCTAAAATTTTTTTCCACATATGTATTTTAAAATAATTCTTTTAAAAGTGCATTTAGGTGTTTTTTTTTTTTCCTCTCTTGAAAAATTCTGCTCTGTGTATATTCCCTAACAGACCGAGGGCTTGTAGTAGTACTTCACCAAAGAGCAAAGAGATCAGGATATGTCCCACAAATAGTTCTAGTCCCCTTCAAATAGAAAGTAAAGGACAACATTTAGGGCTTGACACAAAATCTTCATCCACCAACCTCATTACTACTTCTTTTGCTTCTCTCTGGCTGTATTCTCCACCCACATTGCATTTTCTTTATTTGAGCAGAAAGATTTTCACTGCTGAGTTTCTCTGGTTAGAAACTCAGCTAGCATGACTCCTAAATTTAGTTAATTTTCAATTAGATGTCAAATCATCATCCATGCCTTAAAGCTTAAGCACATAGGCAGAACAGGTATCCATGCTTGATTTCTGCCCAGTTTTGTGGGTGCAACAGCAACATCATTCATTCCCAGTGGTCCCATTGGAGCACAGGAGGAAACATTTGTCCATGGGTTTATGTGAGTACACAGGTCAAATCATAGACAGGGCTCTGAGAGACACAGAAAGGGCAGGATGGAGAAATCCAAGAGCCCAGGAAAAAAGCAACCATGCTGCAGTTGCTGCTTCATTGATATTGTATACTTTAAATTTTCACTCATTTTAAAGTGAATGTTACTTCTTTCTTTCTCTTCCTCCACTTCCATCTGCAGTTTCCAATTATGTGGTAAAATTTATGCTCAATTGCCTTTAATTCCTAGTTCCTCTTGCTTGATCTTTGTACTATTTATCCCAAAAATACAGATCTCCTCATTTAGGTAATTTCATTTCATTGATAGTTCTGTTTTTCTCTTCCTAGCAGAAATCTGGAATTCACATTAACTTACCCTCCTTGCCATTTTCTGCTAATAGCATTTCCCTCAGTAAGCCACCCATACTTCTTGGTCAGAAGCCTTTTCCATTTCCCCTCAGAATTTTGCTATTTGTTTCATCTCAACATCTGCTAATTTTGAGTGTTACTTCATAGATAGCAAGAGTCATAGGAAAACCCACCAAGTTCCTG
Organism: Lanius collurio; assembly: GCA_020086605.1. NCBI lineage: Eukaryota > Metazoa > Chordata > Aves > Passeriformes > Laniidae > Lanius > Lanius collurio. The sequence goes on from JACBWW010000018.1 coordinate 11,670,210, forward strand.
AAATCCAGAAAAATACACATTCAGGAGAGAAAAAGGACAGCCTTGCAGCTTATCTGAAGTTTATGAGACAAAGGTCAGCTTCACACTTAAGAAAAGAATAACCCACTTTATGCTCTAATGTACATATTGCTTGCTTAAGACATGCAGACCATGAAATTATACTATGGGCTGCCTTAGGAACTCAGTGATTAACCATGAGGTCTTTCTTCTTTTAAATGGGACGTGCCATTTTACTGGATTTAAATATTTACTTGTCAAAGATCCCTAAAACCCACATTATGTTCCAATTATAATGAAGTTCTGCTTTCATTCCATACACAGTAAGATACATCCAATGCATTAACTGGCCAGCTCTCAGACAATGTAACTTATTTGTCTGCCAGGTAGGGAAAATGAAATTGCAATGGAAAAGAAGTAGGAGAGGAAAGACTTTATCCTAAAAATTTTTGAGTAGATGAAGTCTGCTTATCAAGAACTCCCTAAGCTGCCCTTCCAGTTTACTACATGGCATACTTCACAAATTCTTCCCACAGTTTGAAGTACTGTCCTAAAAAAAAATAAACAACCCTATGTAGATAAATGAGAGTTCCTGCAAAGAAATCCAGAGGCAAGACACTGATGTCTTTATCAGAAAAGCAGCTTTCAATGCTGCTGGAATTATCAAGCCCAAAGATAGTTCTTCTCATTTACACTTTTATTTCTCCTCAATTAAAATAAAAGGTGGGGGATAAGCAGGGTTTAGATATTTTTCTCTGGCTTGAATATGAAGGAGCCATACTCTCCTCATAGCTCAACTCTAACATATAAACCCCTTAATCTCCTAAAATAAATGAACAATTGATCTAAGGTAGTTATCATCACTTCTGTGAACTGCCTGGAAGCAAACAACTCCAGCATGTAAATAGGCTCCTGATCCTCTGAAATTGATTAACTAAAACAATTACAATCAATTAACACTCTTCAAAGTGTTGCTGCAATCCAAAGAATAAAATCAGCCAGGTGACCTTTAGCATTAAGAGATGCCAGAACATTTACATATTGAGTTCATATTTAAAAAAAGAAAACAACTCTCTATTACTCCAAGCTCTGATCCTAAGCTGATGTGAATAAATAAACCCGAATATATTCAAACAACAGGGAGTTCAGAAGCTTCAACCAGATGAGAACAGACCACTCCAAATGCTTCAAGAGAAAAGTGCCTCAAAGGAATAACTAAGAATTTAATATAACAAAGTTAAAAATGAGAGACTGAACTACAATTGCACTATGCAAAAATGTGGAAAAATAGTATGTAAATATTATAAGACCATGAAAAGATACACAACAGATTCAGCTTCTATACACACAACATTAACATCAGAAACATTTCCCCATCAGAAAACCTTAAGAGCAGGCAGATTTCCTTCATTTTAATGAATGTGAATTAAATCTTAACTTCTTCCATATAAGCAATTTCTGAATATTTTCACAATCATATTCAGACTGAAGTGATCAGATTGATTACAGTTGCTCCCAAGAACTGTCCTACTGCTCTTCTCTGATGACCTCTGTTGATAAATGTGCTGACTAAATTTAATTAATCTAAGATTTTTCAGTTTACTAAAATCAAGCTTCTTAATAGTTTAGCATAGACTCTTCTCAATACCTAAAAGTTATTTTTTAAAACTTGTTTCAAAAATACCTCCTTTCAGAATAGTATAGCCAGTTTCTCTAGAAATTTAACATACATTGTGTTCTCTTAAATTCTATCTAAGAAATACTATTTTCACTTGTATACATTGCACAAGATATTATAAAGGAGCCAGTGAACTACTCAACAGTTGCCAAGGCTTTCATGTCTGTCCCATCACTGCAAAGTACAAATTCCCTCATAATTTATATTTATGTGACTGATACAAGGCATCAGGATTTAAGAGTTATTCAGTTATTAAGAATTTAAAAGTCTGGCCTAACTCACTGGTGAGAGGTCAAAGCAAAGACACCTGCCAGAACACAAAGTGTTTTACATGCAAATTTCTGTGACATTTTCAGCATTAAGGTAAAAGAACAAAACATGGAGTTGTTTTCATTCATGTACTGAAAGGTATTGTTTGACTATGTCTAAATCTTGCAGAGCCACACCAGGGAATTTTACCTTGGATGTTGCATTGCTTGTAATTTACAGCAGTGAATACTGCAGATTAATTAGAAATGGGGTTAAAGAAAAAAACCAGAAAATAATCACTTCCCACTAGTTGGATCACAATGACCAATTTTACTGTCTCTTGCATCTCTGGTAATGTCCAAGATACAAGTGTTAGAATTCATTAGCTATTTATGAAAAATGAAAGTTTCGCCACAATTATAACATAGAACACATTTCATCCCTTCCTTGGAGAAAAGGGAATTCATAGTCTTGGAATGTGAACAGTAGCAAAGACTTGCCTAGCTCAATCCCATTTTAAAATCCTTTAAAAGGATGTTGGAACTGAAAGGTATAGTGCAACATGGGTGGAGTGATTTTGATTGCACACTGTCTCCAAAAATTAGGCATTTAATTCTGGCTAAGATATATAATCTCTTTCAAGACTTATGAGAGTGTCTCTGATTGTGAAGAGGCAGGGCTGAATCCACACTGTTTCACTGGAAGCCTCTGTGTCTGTACATTAGACAATGCTTGTTCACAGTACAGTGGTAAAAGTACCATTACTGCTCAGAGGATTAATATGTCAACGCTGGCTGAAAAGATGCTCATTTCTGTTCCCTCTCTACATTTAAAGCTGAGGGCCTCAAAAATAGTAACTGCTGCTTTCCAGTTGTTTTCTGTCTCTCTTTGGGCATATCTTAAGGATGTATCTAAGGTATGTGTCATATTTCATACCTACATAAGTGCATTACCCACCTTCAGGCCAGTGATGCCTTACACCAGCAGCATTTATCTGTGCAATCAGCAGGAACCAGTACATCCCCATAAATGCTTCACCTGTTCTAAACAGATGATTGCTGGTGCCCTCTCTCACCCAGGAGCTGACAGTTCCAGCCCGGTGAGGACACAGCACAGTGCTAGTCTTGGCCTTCCTGATGCAGCCAAGAAGTGGGCTCCCTTTCCTGAGAGCACAGAGCAAAGAATCTGTCCCTGCCCTGGGTGGAGGAGGAGGTGGCAGGCACTGGGTTCTGCACGCAGAGTGGCTCAAGGCAGGCAGCATGGGTCCCAGCCACAGCAAGGCACTCAAAGTTCAGGAGTCAACTGAGGGTCAACACAGAGACTAAAATATATTACACTCTGCAAGAACCAGTTTCTGCGCTGGGGCCAAAGAGGAGAACAAAGCTACAGTAACCAAGATCAGTTTACTCTGAGTGGAGCATTCACAAGGGAGAAGGGATTGTACTAATGTGCATTAATAAGCCACAAGTATCTTATTAAACTAAGCCTCCCCCAATTGTCCCTTTGTAGTCAAGCCATCCAGCTCTTGCACGTAATACTGAGTTGCCTTAATATGACCTTTACTAGTTTAAAATCTCTTTCAAAGTATCACAAATAGACTAGGAGAGAAATACACAGGCTGCCAAGCAAGGCTGAACAAGGAGCATGGTGGATCTGCCATTTCCCCAAAGTATGTGACATATTTAATAAATCCACTGTTTACAGACCCAAGCTGCAAAATGCCAGCTCTCTTCTCCTCCTTAGGGGATAGGAGCATAATCTGCTAAAAAAAACAATTGATCTAGTATTTGGATGTGATCAGTGTAGTTACACTGCAAAGGCAGAAGGGATACATGTGCATGGAGTTCATGGAGGGAAAAGCCTATGAACCAACCTTCAAGTGCTGCAAAAGTTTCTGGCCATGTGAAGAAGACTGAATATCTGCAGTATAGTATTTGTCTCTATCTCAACAGAGATATAGTAAAGGCTCCATGTGGAATATTTCACACTTGAAAAAAAACTCTTAAAAACATTTCCTATAAGATTTAAAATTTACAAATATCACCTATTCTACAGAAAAAAAAATTAGGTTTATGCTATTGCCTGTGTATTTGGTCTTATTCCAAATACTGTTAGAAAATTTTATTGATTTTAGTGACATATGATTTAGTAACCCTTACTCTATAAGGAGATAAAAAGTAAATTAGTAATGATCTAGAAAACTGTCACTGATTCATCTTAGAGCTTTTAAAATTAGTTAACAAATTCTGTATAGAAAGTATATCCCTTTCTATTACAGAAGGACCTCTTTTAAAGAAAATATAAGCCCTTGTGTTTCCAATACTTGCTTAAATTTGTGATCAAACATCAAAATATTCCTGATCTCTCCTCAGAGTTAAAATTACTTGTGTTGAAGTTCAAATCTCACTCAATTAGAAGAAATATTTCAATTAGCGTACAAAGAAATGTCAGCAAGATTAATGGCAAGCAAGTACTAAAGATTTGTCATCAGCTCATCACTGCTTACAGTGCCTGTGTCTCCATACCTCATGTCACTGACTGTCCAGTTTGCATCTTAAACCGTCCCTGCCTTTTTCACTGAGTTAAAAAAGACCCTTGTATGGTAAAAATTTTCCTGTCATTATCTTCTTTCGTAATTACTGAAGCTAACCTTACTCTATATACGTGGGCACACGTTTTGCACTCATGTTAACCTGAAAGGGATAAGGTGCAAGACCCTGTATGTGCCTTGTTTGCAGAGCATCACTTAAAATAAGGTGGAAAAATTATTTCCAGAGGGAAAATTCTACTACCTAAGACACACTTGTAAGCTGTTTTACATGTAAGCTGCAGCTATGACAGTGAGGTTCCTTGAATCGCAATAAAATTTCCTGTCATTACTGACACTTCACGTGATGCAATTTGAAGCAGTGCATGCTCCTTTTGTCCTAAACATGTATATGCCTAAGTGGCACTAAACACAGAGGAAAGATGCAGCGAACCTTGCAGGCTCACTGTGGTAACCAATAGATGAATTCTGCCACTTCAGCACTGAGCTGGAAATTACCCACAGGACTGCAGCTCCAGCCTCAGGTCTTGGAGGCTGCATTACAGTCCCACATGCTTCCAGCACTTTCCCTCACTACCACCCCATTTCAAAACAAACAATGCCATCTAGAAGGCAGTAGACCCAAACTGGCTTCTTACACTGGTAATTCTTAGGACCAGTGTGTGGGGAAGGGAAACCTTCAGTGGAGTGAAGTAAAAGCCCTTTTTCATCTTTGGGATGAGGAATGTGCAGAGAAGTTGCAGAGCAGTACTCCTTTCCTCTCTCTGGGCAGTTTATGTTCTAAGCCACTCCTCTACCTCCTCCAAAGTCACCACAACAGTTCATACCAGATGACAGACTAAAATATTTATTTATAGTTTTAACTAATTTATAGTCTGCAGTTGCATATGTCATATTTTATGCAGTAAGGCACTTTGAACTAAAGATCAACATTTGACAGGGCCAGAGCTGCTGAAGTGACATGAGGAAACACAGAGCCTCCTCAGCAAATCTAATTCAAACTTCCACAACTCTTAAGACAAAAATTTCTCAAACTGCTGGTATATTCCAGTGCCCTAAAACTCAGAGTGCCTCAAGAAAAATTATTCATTATAAAAGACATTTACATGGCATAAAAACATATTACTTTTGCTGATAAGAGCACAATGAGCTGCTTCACCTCCAAGCATTTCACTAACGAAGACATCTTACACTGTTTGAAGCTCTTACAACAAAACACTCTGCCAACACAGAATGCCCCAATTTTCACCTTCTGGAGAGAAAATCAGGTCATCAAATCAACTTCTGAAAAGGATCTCAGCTGAGAGAAAGCCAATCCTCATACCATATAGAGAGGAAAAGGTGAGGATCTGGAGTCCAGACACTTTAGGGAAGCTCCAGCCCGAAGGATGCAGCAGCACTGCCCCATTCTGACCCTCTGCCCTGGCAGCAGGGACAGAGCCAGCAACAAAGGTCCCACTTGGTCTCTGCTGAAGTTGTTCCACTAGAAAAGCTGCTGCACAGGAGTTGTGTGTCTTTGATGAATGAGGATAGAACAGAAGGTGGAGAACGTTGTCCAAGGTCTGTGTTTGCCCACATAATTCACCTGTGTAGCACACTGCTGAATCCACCCAAAGCAGTCATGCTTATGAGAAGTAGATGAAATCTGTAGCACATTACATCTCCTGCCTCATGTGACTGACATCAGTCCTGCCAAGTGAACTACCAAAACAAAACCTGAATGGTTGCTTTGCACCTATAAAAAACTTTTTTATTTCCTAATAGATAAACTAAATGCTTCTTGATAAGGAAAAATATGAAAAAACAACTTATTGCTTGTTAAACCAAATATAGAAAATTATGTTGGAATAAAGACTATCACTTTTTTAATAAACCAAGAGTAGCTATAATAAGCACACATATTTCTGATAACCTCAATGAATGAATAAAATGCAATAAAAAATTTTAAAAACTTGTTTTTCTATAGAAAGCTCTACACTATTCACCATCAACTACCCAGTTAATTCAGATAAGTCAAAGAAGTTTTCATTATATGAATAAATTGACAATTTTTTCAGCACCTGTATAATAATGCCATGTAAATTACAGGCACTAAACAGAAAACACTACAAGCAACAGTGATGGTATCATATACCATAATTCCAATAGCTCCTAAATTGGGAAACAAAGAATAATCTTTATTTTCTGGATTCCAATCTACTAAGATCATAATGTTATAAAGGTTTTGCAACTATTGCCTAAGACACAATTTTAAATTCTAAACTGCTCACATTTTTACTTCAGAATTCACCTCCTTCATTGAAATGTTACCTCAGCATCTATTAAGGTTTTGCCTTGAGCAAGGAATTATTGGGCTTTTTGTTTTATTTTGTTTTTCAATTTTATATTTAAAAGCTGTCTGCTTCTAAAATGAAGCTATTTAATCCCTTGTCATCACATGGTCATAAAAATTGCAGTCAGACAGAAGTTAGCAGTAGCTGCTTCACAGGCCCCAGAGCAATGCATGGTAACAGATTTTCAAAGCAGTTCAAAGAGTCCAGTTTCCATCTGTGTTTGGTGAAGGGTGCAAAAACCTTGGGGCCATCTGAAAACTCTGCTTCATCTCTAACACTTGGAATAACAAAGGTGTTATTTTTCAAAGCCACAGTCTCCCCTCCTGGGGTGGCTCTGCAGATACAGTTCAGGGAAGGTGGGAAACTTCAGAGTAGATATTCTCCTTCTAGACTTTGCCTCCTTCAGGGAGTTCTTTTGAGGATGGCACAATGGTGGCCTATATAACATGGGTTACTGCCAGTAGAGGCCAACAGTTAATGAACCCTATAGACAAATTCTTTCTTCTGATTTCAGTACAAAAATCTACAGGAAAACAGCTTCGATGTTCCCCCTACACACCCTTCTCTTCAAGCCCAGGAGTGTTATTTGTTCAAAAGAAAGTAGAGGGTGCTCTACACCCATTGTACAACCCAAAATCGTGCAGTGCAACTCAGGTATCCATTACATGCAGCTCACAAAACAAAACCATGTGAAAGCAACAAGAAAGAGGATGATAGTTTGCTTTCCTCTTGATAAATAGCCAGTTCCTAATCTGCACTTCATTGTCATACACAGGGCAAGTGTTTCTCTGATGTTTATTTCCACTATGCAGCTGTACTAAATCTAAAAAAAAAAAAAAAGAAAAAAAACCAAAACGGAAAAGGAATTAAAAAAACCCAACAACTTGCTAGTTATTTGCTAGGCTTTGTGTATAATATTATTCTATTAACCATCTGCGATTGCATTTCTTGTGACCTGGTATCACACAAACACATACCAGAATAGAGATAGGAAGAACAAGCTGACCAGAAAAAGGCAAAAGGCTCTATCAGGCAAAAGAGCCTGATAATCTATTGAATTCTCTCTAAAGGAAGACTCTGGGCAATAAAGGCTTTTGAACTAAAAAATTCTGTTTAGATGTTAACTTACATTCAAATCAAAGTTTCAGTACATTCGCATTGGCTTTAATGGCATTGATGCAGCTCACTTCCAGCCTAGCCAGTATATTTGTGGCCAGGATAATTTCATGACACTGGTAGGAGCATATGCCTATTTAATGCAGTATTTCAGTTAAAGTCAGATTGGTATTTTATATGGAGCAGCTGGGCGAAAAGTTTTGACTTCTGTAGTCTTCTGGTATGCAATCTTTAAAACATGCATCCTCAAGAGAAATTGTTTGATTTTCAAATATGTATTTCCCCTAGGTTAACTTATTTGGTCATATCTACTACAGCAAGACTTTCTGACAGTTTCAAATAACCTTCTTGACTAGTTCATCTTCTGAAACTGGATACATCTTCAATATGCCATCCCATACTTCCCCCAAGACTCACTCTTCCCTCTCCTAAAGACAACATCATCATTTTCTAGCCCTTTTGCATTAGTATTATTCAAATCATTTCCCAGGAAACAAATCAGCACAAAATCAGCATGAAGGAGCTCTGTTCCAAGGTCCCTGCCTCTTCTGCAGCCCTGGGATTGGTGAGTGGGAGAGCAGAGGATGGTTCATTTTGGGAGGAGGTGTAATGCACCATCTGTTCCCACTGCTGGTAGGAATCAAAAGTGGAAGAGAGCACAATCACTGTACACTTACAGCACCTTTCCAAGAGCTCACTGCTTATTTTCCACATTTTAATGAAATTCCATGCCTACCACTGCCCACGGGATTCCACATTTATTCACAGGCATTTCTTTCTTTGTTGCAAGGCTCCAGGCCTACTCTCTTTGTTCAAAGCTTCTGTCTCAGGGCAATCTCTACCCTAGTTTCCATCATGTTGCTTCCTCTTTGACGTCATTGTAGGAAAGAGTCAGGAAAAAGGTTAGTCTTAAATCTTATAGTAAAGACATATTCCTTTGAGATCAAGTATTATTTCTTCAAATTTTATCATTACCTCTATGCCTTGACTAATGTTTAAATCAGTCAGAAGGATCAAGTTCCAAACCAAAAAATAGTAGCTTCCTCTCCTTTTGTGCTTTGTTGTCTTTATATTCATTATTCTATTGTTCTGAGTAATTTAAAATTGAAATGCAGTGAGCAGTGGGTTGCATTAATTCTGATCTCTGAATGAAGATGGTTTTGGCAGAAGACTTTCCAAGGCTCTGGTAGGTTTAGAAGGCACATGGAGGATGGGAGGGCTTGGATTATGAGAAGGTAGGGCTACTCCTGCTTTTCTGGAACTCCTTGGTGTTATGGCACATACTGTTTGATGTACAGGAATTGCAGGGGAATGGGGAGCAGTGACATTTTTGGTGGAGAGGGGAGCACTTTGAAGTCATGCATTGTTCTGTCTCTTCCAGCTCTTGCACACTTCCCATCACCATGGTAACTGCCTGCTTTAGTGAAAGAGGAAACCTGCCTGGAATTTGTTTTTGAGAGTCATGCATGTACTGTTACAATGATGGTTTCTGACTAAATTATTAATTTCATGTCATCATCAGGTTTAGGGAAATGACACAAACTTGCAGCAGCTGAGGAGTGAACCCCTGACAAGGATTTTTGCAAAATGTACAGGTTGAAAGCAAGCCGTTGTTTCAAATATCACAATAAAATAGTATGTACTAATCTAGAGAAACTTTCTGGGGATTTTGTATCTTGTGCTGTTGTCTACCAACTAGATAGACCTGAAAACTGGCATTTAAAGTTTAAATCTACAGCTTGTCAAAAAATGTTATTATGACTTATCATTGCTTTGTTTCCAATATATTCTCCAAATATGTTATCTAATATATTATATATTTGAACACATAGACTCCAGATTTGCTTTGTAGTTGTAAATAAACAGTTAAATCATATACAAGTGCTAAGGGAAGACAAAGCATACAGCATTTCCTAGTAAGTCTGATCAAGAGCTATTATTATCAAAAAGGAAAGATAAAAGTCAAATTATTAGGGGTACATTGGCATGGGAACTCTGTAAACGCATCATCAAAATACTAATCTCTGCCCAGTGGCTCTGCATGGTCTTAGAACTGAGGCCTTAAACTCATTTTTCACCAGATGCTACACCTAAAATTCAATTCAATCAAAAAATGTTTCTGTCCCTATCACAGTGCTTCAGGTAACACAGAAAACTCTGTCCAGCATTTACCAAATCCAGACTAGCACATACATAAAAAATCCAACTAACACCACAAATTTTAGAAAATTCTTGTGCAGTTAGATGCCCCTGCTGTATTTTTATGATAAATCTATTCTATCACACTCAGTTGGCAGGGAAAAAAAAAATTAACATTTTATGCTCTCTTTCACATTGTGTTAATAGGTATCGTCACAGAAGTATGAAAACAACTTTTTTAAATGTAAGGTGTTCCATCTACTAGGCAAAGAATTTTCTGTATGGTGCAGCAGATGTACACATGACAGAAAATTGTCTCCACTCACTAAGCCTCTAGACATTTCTGTTAAAACAAACAGACCCAAATCACCATGCTCCACATTCCTCTTGATGCCTCTGACACCACGAAAGGTGAAAGTTCTGAAGTGAACAGGCTTTAGCAAAACTCACCCCTATGCATATGTAATACAACATATACCCAGGCAAAAAGGAGCATCCATATCTTGCATTGAGCCTTTATCACGTGGGCAACACCAAGACGACACCACAGAGCAAACTGGAAATGCATAAATTAAATGGGAAGTCAGGCCTCTGCCTTTTACACGACATCACTGCTGCTTTCTTATGCAAAGTTACACATGGATTTAGCTTAATTCAGATGTCTGCTCAGCAACTGGCTTGGGGCTGAAGCCCACACAGGCAAATGCTTTCATAAAATCCACCAAGTGTTTTCCAAGTCCTCTGGCTATCATAGCTGCAGCTCACAGAGGCAGGGCTGAGCTGTTTGTGGCTGTGCAGCTGAGATGACCTGGATGGTGACAGCCATCAGCCAACTCAGCCTGTGATGCCAAATCTCTGAACTGTTGATCCATATTGAGCTTAACACCAAAGATACTCAGCTACTAACACCAAGGAAGTGTTACCCATTAGTACCTCAGTCATGTACATGAAATTACTTCATTGCAGGCATGATTTTAACTTAATTACCAGTGTTAAATTAAGGCAAGAAGGCCAAGATATCTCTACTGAAAACTTTTCTCTCTTCTAAACCCAACTCCCAATTACTAGAGAGCAAACTAAAGATTTTTAATTAGTAAGAAGGACAGCTACACATTAATAACTACTTAAATAGTCTCTTGAAGGAGATGGGTTTCCCTACAATGCAGAAAAACAATAAAAATAGTATTTAGCCAGTATTCACATTTACTCCTTAGTACATTTCCTCACAATTTGCAATGTACAAAGCAGGAAAATGAAGCATAGTAAAATTTGACCTTAATAACTAAGCATAGGGAAAATATTCAGAACACTTTAAAGTGAGACTATTGGTTGTAACACAAACACAGGCTCATTAATTCATTACAAAATATTAATACAACAATTTAAGTAGATAATTTATAATCAAGTGGATTACAAAAAAATAATCTTTTCTCAGCTTTTTACTTGAATAACCTCCCTGCATAGTCATAATTTGATCAGAATGGATTAAAGTGCATTTAGTGGGTTTATTTATTACTGTTTCTTTTCTCCATGGATTACAACTTCATCACTCAATAAAGGGCAATCCCTTTAAAACAGACTACTTATGTATCTGAAGCACATTTACATTAGATACATAAATTAGGATCTAGGTATAGCTTAGTCTTTGTGACAAGGCACACAGACTCAGACCTAAAGATTCACATGGAACGATTATACTTAAATTTTGATCTCCAGACATCCTCAAATCTGTGGTTTGGTGCATTTCCTTGATGACTTTTGCATCCGGTGTGCAGGGCACACAGAGGAGCAAGGACTGCCTCCCCTGCTCCCAGGTGAGTGGGGGTTTCCTGTGTCCTACCTGGAGCAGCCACTGCAGGAGCAAACAGAGCCCAGCTGTGCCTGCTGGAGAGGCTGAGCTGTGCTGCAGCTCATCCCAGCCCGCTCAGCCAAGGTCAGCCGGGCACAGCTCGTGTCCAGGCAGGGGCACGGAGCGCAGGGCAGTGCCTGCAGGTGACTGCAGAGAACAAGAGGCCTTCACCAGCCGTCAGCGAGCACCAGCTGCACATTTAAACACTTTCACCAAGGGAGCCACCTGCCCATCACACATGATTTTGGCTGCAAGGATAATTATTGCAGCCTTTTAGCAAAGTTTGATCAGTTTTCCTGGAAGCCATCACTATTAGCGATTAACAAAGGCGGGAGCTGTTTACACCAGACCACAGTACATTTTAATTGGCTATCGCTAGCCTAGATATGAATGAAAACATTCCTCACAAAAAGATGCACTTACATTAAACACATCCCTTTGCCTTGATTTGAGAAATTAATTTATCTCCATTTCCTGTTTCAGGAGTGTAGTCTAAAAGGAAGTCTTTGTACTTGGCTGCTAGATATTCCCATCCCGCTCAAATGAACTCAAAAATCTGGTTTCCATCCATGCCATGAGAAGCTCAACTAAAGCAGATTTAACTGATTATCAAAACACCCCATCTGGTAGGAGGGCTCCATGCATGTCCCTCATGCACCCACATCTGATGCTCCCAAGCAGGAGCCTTATGGCCCAAACTCTGCCGTGCTGCCGGGGGCTGCAGAGGGACTCACGCCCTGACCGAAGGCAGGGGCTCCACTAAGCTTGTCTCAGCCTGAACTTTACTGTGCCTGCTTGGTACCTGTAGGCAGACTGCTGAAGTAATGCCTCTGTCTGTCCCAGCAAGAGAGAGACAACACTGATTTGACCAGTTTGCCTTTACCAAAGGGGAGTGCAAGTGAATGCCAGAGACCCTCGTTTAAAGCATCAGCACAGACCTCTTACAGTCACAGGATTACCTCCACTGGATGGACCTATGGTGTTTCCCAATACATTTAATTCCACTAAAATAATAATCTCCTCTAATAGGCTCATGGCTTGAGCTAGAGCCGTTAATCTGACTCCCCTCTCCCTACCCTAATTCTGACCAGCAGTCAGGGAATCTCCATACTTCTCCATCCCTGAGCTACAGACTGTGTCAACAGGAATTAAGCAGGCACCTGTGATACCACCTGCTGCAATCTATTTAATTCTTTGTCACAAAACCATTTTGGTCTTTTTATAGTTCATTCAGTGAAAGAGGAGGAAGAGGAGGATTGGCATTTACTATAAATGTAATAGATTTTTAATTCCTGGAACATAGTATGTGAAATTAATAACAGAATTAATAATAAATCTAGTAACAGGGGATGGAATTTGTGCAAGTTTTTTTAAAGGCACATCATAAAATTGTGAAAAAGTAAGGGTATTAGAATATGCAAGGGTAGATGGGAGTCAAAAAACAGGAGAAAGTATTTTTAATGGAATTTTATCTCTGCATTATCCAGTCTAAATTATAGGCAAAGGAATGGTATGTTTCTATTAAGGAGGAAAATTGGCTGAAAAAAATGCTTTGCTTACAAAAAAAAAAGGGGAAGTTTTCCATTTTCAAATGTAATATAAATCTACATTCATCCTGGACCAACACAAGGTCAGTGGCCAAAAGGTATTTTACAGACATTATAGTGCTTCATATTCTTTCTAGAGTTTGAATCTCCAGTCAGACCATGTTTAGCAGACATTTTAAGACACTAAAATGCTTTACGTGAGTGTAAGAAAGATTCCTGTGAAAGAATGGCATGTAAAATTAAGAATGAGTGAGGGTTTGAAGAATGAAAATTCCCTGTGATTTTACTAATCTATTCCAATTCTGAGTAATTTTGTAAAAAAAAAAAAAAAAACCAAAAAAACATATATTACCAGTATTACAATTACCTGTCAGAATACAGAAGTTATTCAACCTTTTCATCATAGCTAAGGAGATAGAATATTATACTTTCTTGTGTCTACCTCTTGCACTAACTAAACCCATCTCCACACAGCCTGCACCCTTGTCAGCAGACACCTACTTATCTCCTAGAGCTCTTGTTAGAGCAAAAGAGAGACCCTCTCCTGAGAAAAACTAAAAGAAATTGAGATAAAGCTCTACTTTAGGGTTGCCTCCATAGCTGATGCCTTTACATTAATGCCATGAACTCAGATTTTGCCAATTACATAACTATGATTGGATGGTCCCTACTTGGCTCCCTTCCAAGGCAGCAGAGCTTTGGGTGTCCCCTCTCTGGGACTTCAGAATCAGTTTGCATCCATTTATAGATTGAGCAAGTTTTCAGTCATCTCACCCCTCATGTCTTACACTGCTTTCCATGTTTCTTGCTAAAGGATGTGCAGAAGGGCACTGAAGGCACACAGCACGTGTGCCCAGGTGATTCTGGGAGTGGTACTGCTCTGTGAGTTACAGACCAATGCTAATCCAGCTCAGCACCTTTCCAATGAATAGAGATGTTCTGATGAAGAGAAAGGTACTACTCAAGAATACGCCCCTGTTAAACACTGCTGCTCTAAGCATGCATCCCTTTGGGGATTACAAGGCCTGTTTACATGGTCAGCCGGAGATGGATAAGCTGTGAATTCCAAGCAGAAATGCTGATTTTTGCTTTTTTGTGCCTGAGAAGGCTGATTTTTGAGAGCAGCTATGTTGTTCCACCCTGGTTTGTTCCATCTTTGTCTTCAGCAAGTTCTGTTGCCAGGGGGAACACTAAGGCAGTGAAACATCATTTCTGCTGTGTACAATGTGCTTTTTAATGGTTTTATTCCATTTTGCTTATGAAACTCAGAAGCCAACTATTGATTCTACCAAGACCTTGTGAGTGAAGATTAAAGCATTCCAACATGCTTGTCTACAGGTGTGCCATGGTGAATTATGATCTTCGCATAATTCATAGAATGAAAAAGTTGCACCAAGAAACCAACTGTTAATCAGTGTATAGGTACAGGAGATCAATCTTTGATTCGTGTATTCACAAATCCTGTTTACTTGGCCACATTAGAGAACAGACGGGTGTTCTGGAATGGATTCTTAGAAATGATGGATGTAATTGTCAGAACTGCCAAGGTCAATGTATAATGTTCAAAAAAGAACCAACTCATTTCAAGCACCTTCCATTTATCATTCATGCAATTTGACCCCCAGTTCTCTTTGTAATAACATACTATGAGGGAACAACTGCTGTGTTCATTCCTATATACTCCTGTGGACTTTCAAATATCATGCAGGTCACAGCCTTTCCAAAAGACTGAGGACATTTGTATATAACTTTTTTCCACCCTGAAATATGTGGAAGCTATTACATTAAACCTGACTTTAATAAGACTAAGTTCGTTTCCTATAGCATTTTTATGCTGCAGTACTATACACATTTGAAAGAAACTTGCTCCAGAATTTCATGGTTTTCCCATTTAAGAAATGCAGATTGATTTATAATAAGTTTTGAAAAACATACCTAAATAACTTGCTTTTCAGAACTGAGATGTCCCCTCCATTGATGATGTATCTTAGTTGCTTAACATCATGCTGTGGAATATAAGCCAAATCTAAATAATGAGGGCTAGAGAAAAACTCTCCCTGTGGACAGTTAACTCCATAACTCAGCCATTTCTTTTAAATACCAGCCTTGATTACAGCCAGGATACTGAGTCAAGGGGAATGGTATGATACTTTGCATTTGTATGTAGGTTTAAGTGTCTGGAAGTAATTCAAAGTAGTTTAATTTTCATATTTAAAGAAAAAGAGAAATGAAAATTTTAGCTTTTTTAGGGTTTAAATGTGGTATTTTAGAATTCCAGAATCTCTATTTTCTGGTATCACTTTTCATAAAGACAAGGGGAAGACCTATGCTTCTGTTGATTTTTGGTTACCAATATGTACACTTTTTTTTTACTTCTGGAGTTTGCAGCTTTTACCACTCTATTTTCACAAACAGTGGTACAGGTTAGTGGAGTGAGCCTGAAAAGAGATACCCAGCAGGTCATTTTCTCTCAGCTTAAATAGGATAGGACCGTGTCTCACCATTACAGAGGTTCACAATTATTTTTTAAATTGAATAGATTCATAACACACATGAATAGCACAACCTTTTTTTTTTTTTTTCCCTGAAGCATGATGATAACCAGATTGAGTTTGCTTTTCAAAAATCTAGCACATAATACTGGGTCATATTCCATTGAGCAATTTAGAAACCATTATAAATCTGAGGATCTGGCTCAAGAGTTATGCAAGCCACTAGGCATAACTGAATAGCAAATCAAGACTTGGCACCAAACAGCTCTATGAAGGTGAGGAGGCCTGGGATCACCAGACACATGAACAGCTTATATCCCATGCTTTAATCCTATTGATTTTTACAGATTCAATAGAAATCTTGTGGATGTGATGAAATGCCATTCTGCACTAAGACAGCGTTCCTGAAACAAAAGCTTAAAGAAAAATACATTTATTATATTTTCCCTTTTCTCCTTACACTTTTCATGGAAAAGTAACAGGCAGCCATGTGCTTCTGTTGGGATGGCATATTTCTGCCAAACAAACAAGTTCATTTCTCCTCAAGAGCATGACATTGTAATCGAGTGGGGAGGTAATTTGAATAATTTCTTCATTTCTAATATAACACTGAAGTAAGGCAGTTACTTGTAAGTGAAAAAACTGTGACATCACCCTGAAGGGCAACAGAAAGGTACATAGAGACGCAATCATGTCTGAAAAAGCCAAATAATTTTTGTCTAACTTTTGCACCTTACAACTAAGCTGTAATCTTAGTAACAAAGCTTTCTGCTTAAGGAGCACTTTCTCCAAAAATACTCTATAAAATATGGGGAGGAAAAAAATCTATGATCCTTACACCAGAAAATGTCCAGGAAAATTAAGTGGTGACTTCAGCTTACACAATCAAAAAATTCTTTGTGATGAGAAAAAATTAAGCAAAAAAACCCCAAAGAGTAAAAGATTCAGTGCAGAAGAGCTCCACATTCCCTCACAGAAATATGTCTGCTGAAGGCTGTAAATCTAGAGGCTGGTTGAAAGGCAGGCTGCCATGAGATGTCAAAGCAGTCTCTCGGTCAGACATCAGGCATTTATCAGACTTAACCGAACATGAACTATTTCCTGCCTTGGCTGAAGGGCCAGCGCAGAGCCAGCCGTGCCTCGGGAGGGCAGCGCAGGAGCCGGTGTTTATCTGGAAGCAACAGTGACACACTGGCACTCGGGGACATCTGTCAGGAGGCTCCAGCACGTGTTTTGGAGCTGGCTTACACCCAGCCATGGGGACATGCATGGTGCTAGCGTGCAGTGGTCTGCGCTCAACTGAGCTCACATGTCCACCCATTATTTTTTTTTAATTAATTAACACACAACAGGGCAAAACCTTTTTGATGGCTTCAGAATAGAAAGTTGCCACTTGGAGAATATACTTCGTTTGTGGTCACTACAAAGGGAGATGAATTAACCTGATTCATTTTAAAATCCTTTGCACCCCATTGCTTTTTTCAGCCAACTTGATATTCAGGTATAAATCCACTGTGGAGACAAAAGAATACTTTGCAAGCAGCGTCGGCTTTGAAGTATAACCCATGCTGCAGGTGGAGTTTGGCTAATGCTGCCTTTGTATATAAATCTCGGTCAACAAGTCAGACACAGATCCTTAAAAAGCATCTATGAAAAAACATACAAATTAGTGCTCCTGAAGAAGCTACTCATTACACGCTTTCAGTGCACACAACATCAGGCTACTGCAAGTCTTTGCCTCCACATGTGGAATTTATCAAGAAGAGCCAGTGGCAGCAACTAATCAGTAACCACAAATATCAGGGACACCCAGAGGCAAGATTGCACCCCTGCAGATATGCTACACAACACTGGATAACAGGCACACTAATGATGAGGGCTCATGCTTAGGTACTAGATATGACCCACTTACTTGCCTTCAAATTAGATCGCGTAAGCTTGGAGCGCAAACCCACAGAGGTATTTCATTAGAAGGGCTGCACTGGTTTTGAGTGCCAGCCTTGCACTACAAGGACAGGAACTATGCATTACTCTGGCCATCAGTACCCTTCACACACAGGCAGTGGTGTCAAAAGTTATCACTTGCAGATGAGAACTGTGAAAGATGTGAACACAAGTGTCAAGTTGTCTCTCTGGAGCACAGTGCTCATCCACCGAACGTGCATATATCGCTTTACCTCAGAGATTCAATATTTGCGAACAGAAGCTGCTTTCACATCTCACCTTCTCAATGTCTGCTGAGGCTTCCATTGTGCAATTGCCATGCAGCTTCTATAGAAGCAGAGAGTTTCATTGCTTGGTGAACCCTGCCTCAACCAACACAGCACTCACTCCTTAGAAAAGAGCAGGTGAATTTACAGTTGGGATACTAAGCTGAGACGTGAGGGCCCTGCCCTGATACACCTGTTGTATTGTGCAGCTGTGAGACATTGGGTAAGACTCTGCTCAAAGACTCTGTGTGTGAAATTTCTGTATCTCACAGGACTATGGAGCTTTAGCAACTCTTAAGAGCTTGGACACTTCCTTTAAGATGAGAGGTTTTACTTCCTAATAAAACATACATGACAAAATTGTTTCTATAGGGCATCCCTCTATGCTTTGACTGTACAGATTTTTACAAGACAATGATTACAGCCCAGAGTGAGGGTTTAATTCATACACTGCCACAGAAAGCTATTGGAGAAGAATCACTGAAAGAAAAAATGAGATGACTGCCATTAATGACCTGAGCTCAATGTGCAGAGTGCACACTCTCAGCTGTCTCACTAGCAACACAGAGCTGACTGCAGCTGTACACCTGCGTTATTGATGCAAGGCAGAAAGGCAAGATCATTTTGTTTATCAGAAGGCAAGCTTCTGTCAGATGTCAAATTTGTCCTTTTCACAGTTTAAGTCATCCAACCCTTGAAACATAAAGATGCTCCAATAATCTGCATGTACAATTCCTTTTGAGTCTCCCACCATTCCCAGCACTTGTGATTTGCAATAAGAACTGTTTTCAAAAGGCAGAAATTCCTATTCCATAACAATCTGGTTATATCACAATAGTGTATGCTTTTATATTTTTCCTATATAAATACAGTTGATAATATGCCTCTCTTGTACATGCCAGGAGTGAATCCGTCTGCACTGTTCTTTCATATCTCCATTAAAAAAGAGAGTAATTATATTTCTGCTTCCATTTTTTGCTAACACTGTCAGATAATGAAGTATGTATTACTTTAGGCTTCTGCAAAACAAACCAAAGGGACACTAATGTCAGAACGGAAAATGGAAGAAGAAAGTCAGCTTTGAAGTCTACCTGTACATCTCTGCACTGCCAGCTCTGAGCTCATTTTGAAATCAAAGAACGATCACAAAAAAATTTGAAGCAATCAGACATATATTGCTACATGGAGACTTCACATCAAGTTCTTTCTTTTTAGCATGGAAAAGTAAAAACCCTGATGTTCTGAGATGAAGACTACAAGCAAATTAGTTACATCTAGCATATAAATAATGTTTTCAGCATAACAGTGAAGAAAAACACTTTGAAAACATATTAAAATGTAGGTTTATTCTCTTGAACATTTAGTAGGAAAACCTGTCATTTTATGCAGCGACGGTCATCAGTTTTGAAATCTTCACAGATGTGCTCTTAAAGTTATTAATTTTACCAGGATGATTATGAATGCTTTACTCAGCTGTTCCACAAATATTAGAACAATACAAACCATACTAAGTCCTAAATTACAATACTTCTTGTCCTTCATGCAGGGATTTTGCTTTTGCCTACCATGCTTTGAAACTTACTTTGTTAAATGTGACTGAAGCTGAAGAGTTAAAAGCTTTATAGATGCTTGACCAAACGAATGGAACAACAAACACCACGGTTATATTTAGCAAGCCCTGATATCCCAGAAAAGGGAGACCTTCAGCTGCTTGTAAGCTTCCTGTGAGAACAAGCAGACATTAACACCTGGGAGAGCTGACTCCAGTGGAAAGGAAAATAACCTGAATGGCTCACATCTGACAATGTGACAGTGTGAACAGAGACAGCGAAATAGAAGACTGTTCAAGTGTCAGACATGTTTGGTTCAATAGCTGTTTCCTGGAACACTGTGGATGTTAAAATTTGGCAATCTGTTATTTAGGACAAAAACTCACTAATGTTATGTAACCCAATAAAACACTTGGCTAACCGCATCCCATTCAGGGCAAGACAAACAAAGCTGCTGTCAATATTCCTTTTAATTAACCCAATAGTATTAGCTGCTTATGACTTCATTCCCCTCGGTCCCAGTGGGCAACCTGAAAGGCAATTCTCACTATTACTTAGCTCCTGTGGCGTAATCCACAAGCGGCTGTCAGCTTGCCATGGCTGGTGACCTCTGACCCAATCACTTGCTTCCTTTTAACATTACTACCTTTGCACATTTAATGAACTTTGTACATGGCTAAAAAGATGTCAGCACAGCGAAACGATGGTTCCTGCTGTGAAGGCTCCATTGTTTCTATAAGTCTAATTGACCTTTCACATCACAGAAAACGAGAAAAAAATCAATATAGTTACTTAGTCACCAGTCCAATGCTATCCTTTATAATTAATATGCTAACCACGTTGCTTTTGGAACACTGACACCCAAACACCCCTCGATGTACAGAAATGAATTCTCATTAATAACCATTATATTAATCACTGTTGCCCAGAACTGGAACCTGACTGCGAAATCCCCCGGTGGAAATTGCTATAATCGTTCAAACTACAGGAACGAATTTTTTTCGGCATAATTACTGCTGTCTTCTATTGAAAAATATCCATTAGATGGCAGCTTTTAGTTACGTAAATCAAGCTGATTAATTTTTAATTTTTCCCATTTATATGACTTTGCACAAGTAAAGACAATTTAAACGATTAGCTGAACAATTATTAAAGCAACTTGCAGCGGTTCAAATATTCATTTAGTTACTAGAAAAGCCATACATCATTAACTTCCAATTAAAAATTTGGGAAGTGGTAAATGCTGATACAATAAAAAATATGCTTATCTCCTTGTCAATAAAGCAGTATACTGCTGTAAAAATATTGCCTTCATTTCAGCTGAAAGCAGGAGGTTCATCCTGTACCAGGTTTCTCCAGCTATTTCATGAGCAAGGAAGAAGAGATGCTCTTAAAATATCTGAAAGTCATTGGGAAGAGGCATCCAATGGCAGCACAGCACTTCTGTGCCATTCACTCCAGCACTCCTGCCTCTCATCCCACATCCCAGACCAGGCTGGCACAGATTGCTGAGTGCAGAATATGCCAGAACAATTATCTTTCCAATAAAAGCATCCTGCAAAAAGCCAGCCACTTTTTTATCCTACAGCCCAGTGGTTAGAGTGACTTATTCCAAAATACAAGGAGATTCATTTCAAATCTTACTCTACCTCCCTTCAGTGGCTATGGCTGGGTTGGATACCAGCTGAGTTGCCTAAAAACTTTCATCTGAATAACACCATGAATGGTCAGGATTTGCTTCACTGAAATCAGAGCTAGCAAACAGTGGAAGGAAAAGAACTGTGATGCTAGTGCTAAGCAATGAGCCTCATCTCCAACATCAAGTCCATAGCTGTATTGTATACAGACTTAAAGATACTGCACTGAAATTCAGAAAGATATTCTGTCAGTGTGGCAATCAAAATCTTCAAGTACATACACAGTATTGGCACTACTGCAGTTGCAAATGTAAGTTTGTACCTTTCTGGACCCAGCTGTTTCAAATACTACAATGAGGCATGATTAAAATGTCTTTTTCTGAGGCAATAACAGGTCAGTTGTATGTGGTACAGCATGGGATGATCTGTTTGGGGATCTGGAGGCAGCATCACTGCACTCACCAGGATTGCTGTGTGTCAGACACAGCTGGTTCATGTACATCATCACTGAACTGCACTGTGCCACCCAGGGCTCCTCCGAGAGGCCACGGTACAGAAAGAAGAGGTGGTTGGAGATTTTTTTACTTAAATTGAAGAGCATTTGGTTTCTTTTGGAGACATGTTCTTCAAATTAAATAGTCAAACTCACTGATCTTCATTTGTCAAAACACAAATTCAAACATTACAAAAATTAAGGTTTGGGGGTTCTTTTAGTGTTCTGAGGTTGAGTTTTCTTTTGTTTGGGGTTTTTACATAAATTATTCCATTGACACTTTCACAGGGAACACCATGATCAATACAACTTACAAGAGTTCTATACAGAAGACCCTCATGCTGTGCATGAATTGGTTTTATCTGCATGGTTGTGAACTTTCTGATTTTTTGCCTCTTACCTCCAATTGTTAAAGAACAACTTAACCTCTGTGCTAACCAGGTAAATCACCTCACCACTGAGGTATGAGCAATTCTGTACCATACATCTTCCCCTGTCCCAGTGTTCCTTCCCTCCCACCTCCAACAGAAACCACAAGGTAAAAGCTTCAATTTGGACTGAAACTTAAACCTGTATTGCTGTGAAATACATGCTTGTCAGGTAAATAGAAAAGCACAAGGAGGGTGAAATGGAAATAGTCAAAGTAAGTGGTGTTTATGGATAAAATCACTGTGGATTCAGGTCTTAGAGATAATTAAGTGTCCATGGAAAATCTCTCTAGATCATTACTAGACCTCACAATTTCCTTAAAAAATTTGACCATGGAGCACCATGGAGCCACCTCATTTAAGGGAACTTCTAAAAAAAAATGCCACAATGCTTCCCATGCTCAGCAAAAGAGTTCTGATCCAACCAATCTAATGGTTTGCTTATACTCCACCCAAATTTATTAAGAATTCTGCTTTAAAGAGCAGTTTTCCCCTAGATTAAGTGTAATCAGAAATTGTAATAGATATTAAGCTCATGTGAGTGCTTGCAGTGTAATACTTCAAAACTTCTCTAATTTTGTTATTAATGATATTAGTTCATTTGGACTGGTCATAAGACCTCCTTGTCTCAACATTTCCTTCCACTGAAGAGAAAACAAATAATGAAATTTAGAATTGGTGATTTCCAGTCTATTATCATATCTTCCTACATATATAGCAGGCTGCATCAGTATTCAACTACATTTTCCTTCCATACATTCTTAAAACAACACACTGGAGCAATTTACAAATTGTAATACACACTTATATTTACATTTTTACACAGGTATCTTGACAGCTTTGTTTGCAAACGGAGCCTAACACTGGGGGTGAAAAAAAATCAGACTTATGTGAACCTTAAAAGGTCTTTCAGAGAAGGCTGCCAGGAAAATTGGAAGAGATAGAATGAGACACAGGTCTTTAGTGTCCCAGTTTTCAATTTTAAACCTACCTATCCCTTCCCCATGGCTATTGGTGCCTCCACTGCAATGATCATTTCAAGGCTATTTTTAACAGTTAACTGTCTCTCCTTGATATCAAAACTTATTCTAAACGCTCTGCTTAGCTGTTTTAATGTTCAGGATATTTGGCTTTTGGGGAAAAGAATATGATTTAAAGAAGATACCCTTTTTTTCCTTTTTATAGTAATTGGAGGGGTTTCAAGTCCATTGAATATGATTCTTTGGAACATTATTGTTATCAACATCCAAAGGGTAACATCTCCACAAAGAGAACAGACAGTATGAGCCACTACTGTGTCAATTAAATCTTGGCATTCATTCATTATGCCTATGTCCTTTTCCTGCCTCTTTCTTCCTTGGTGGTCTTCTGGTATTTTTCTTAATACCAGCAGCCAAAAAGAAAAAAGAAAAGATACCAAAGGCAATTTCTTTAGTACAGTCACAGACAGACTTTTTTGTAGTTTAATATTTGAAACTGCAGCCCTTGTAACTTAGAGGGGCCACCACTCCAGTATTTACACAGATGTTAGAGAAGGCAGCCTGTAACCATCCACCTCCGCCCCTGCGGTCACCTCTGCCTCTGAGCAGTCTTTGGGCGGTACATTAATAACATTTGTATCAGATACACATTTCTCAGTTCCAATATTTTTATTTCTCATTGTCTGTGTGGAATGTAACTTAATATATCCTTGATGCAGGGAGATGTTTACATAGTATTTTATGATTAGTTCAGTTGGAGACCACTGGGTTTCACAGGTTAGTAACAAAGGCAGAAAGCAGGCAAAATATGATTATGGAGTTCCAAAAGAACTGCATACAAAAAGTCAGGAATACATTTCAAAGGGATAATAAACAGCCAGCTACAAAGAAGAGATAAAATTGATTCAATCTCTAAATCTTTCTTATTAAAATTAAAGTAAAATATCTTCAGGAAAGCCTGAGTAAAGATAAAGTGGCTGAAATTGCAGAGGCATTTTATTTTTTAAAAGTAAGTCATAATTGCTTAGTAATGAAATTGAAAAACAAATTTTGTCTCTCCTTGCCCATCTTGCTTTGGCCTTTTGAACTGCTCCAAAGAAGCAATAGTACAGTTCATAAAAAGTATGAGAGAGACTTACCTAACATTTCCTTTGATTCAACCTTTTAATTTGCTCCTCTCCTTCTATGGAATACAGAGTGAAATTGGTAGAGGGCTTGTTCCACAGAGCCTTCCTGCCTCTTTAATCTGCAGCTTTGCTTCCCGAGCGCCTGCAGGTGCCTGTGCCCTGCTGGCAGGGCGAGTGCAGGTTTCCCACTGGGAATTTTACTCAGCCAGGTGTCCTGCTGCCCCACTGAGCCACAAACACTGAGCAGAACCTGCCAGGGGAATGTTTGCATTGTGGCTTTGCCTTTCGAATCAAAAGGTGTTAAGGATGTCATTGAAGAGCTTAGAATAGTGACTAAGCAATTTCTATACTTCAGTCTCTCAAGGCCTAACTTAGTCATATGGCCTCCTGCAGGTATGCCTAATAACTCCAGCCCCAGTGCCTATATCTTTTCACACCTTTTTACCAAGAAGGAAGCATTGTTTTTGATTGTCCATCAGCCCTAATCCTTTCTCAGCATGAAACTTGTTAGCATAATTGGAGAGAAGAAACCCAAAAGGTACATTATGTGCATCTATGTGTTTCTCTTTCAGTGGGGAAGGCTGTTTGGATGAAAGACCACTGTATTTATTGCACTAATTCAGCACCTACAGGTTCCCTTGACAGAAGAAAGTCTCCACCTTTTTAAGTTTTGATTTAATGCAAGCGGTGAAAATGACACACATAGTTTTGTGAATGATAGTCACCATCCTCATGAAAGAGTGGCACAAGTGCCTGTCTCCAATATTAGGCTCCCCATCCAAAAATAACTATGGAAAATGACTGGCATCCTTGAACTCAGCCTCAGCTTCCTGGTCAGTTAAACTATAAAACTGATTGCAAAGAAATTAGTGAAGATTGTTTTTAGCCTTTTTTTTCTTCCAAGAACAACAAAGATTTTTAATATCTTGCCCAGGACACTGGAGGCTAAGAGAATAAATAGGAAGGTAATGAGCCATAAAAACTTCCAAGGCAGTTTCCCTCTTCTACCATCTTAGTCTTTAATGACAAGCAGTTAAAGGACTATAAGCAACAATAAGAGAAAGCCAACCATCCATCACAGGCACTCTGTATTGGGATTTACTTCATATTTCAGTCTTCATCTCTCATGAATAACAAGACACAAATGCCAAAATAAGTACAATTTATCATTGATTACACACTTTGTCAAGCTAGGAGAAGAATCTTTGGTATTTCTATTTGCATGACCCAGGATTTCCACACAGCAAGATTAGGATGACCAGCAAGAGTGAGGTATTTGGCTCCTCTCTAATATATCCAGCAAGACATGACTCACACTAGTTCAGCCATCATCTGACTTCCCACCTTTCCTTCTACTTACCACAATAAGCTCAAATTGCCTTATCCCTGCAATACTTGTACTACTGAGACTGCTTGCAGCTTGCAGTACCAGTACAGCCTACCAGGGAATCGTGTTTATCATTGCTGCTAAGTCACTAAAACACTTTGCCATCACCTCGGCCTTTTCTGTAGCACAGATGCCCAGTCTTGTCATAGACAGGAATATGACTTCAGTTAACTGGGTTTTTAATCATTTCTGACCTCATAAACTCAATGTTTTTCTTCCACCCCAAAGCCTTGTAACATGCTAACAAGAGACCACTTTCTAATGAAGATGTAAGGTAGGCAACAATCTATCCAGAATTTTAGTTATTCCTTTTATCAGAAGACATTGGTAGCCCTAGCGTTTAAGAGACAGGCAAGGGAAAGGTGAAGCAGGTAGAACTCAAGACAAAAAAAGGAAAAAAAATAAGAAAGCAAACCACAATAAGAGGCCACACATCACAAAACAATGCAAAATAAACATTTTATCAAGTCTGAATTTAAAAGGGAGAAGAGGACGAAATGAAAAACAGGATTCCTTCCATAGATTAATCTCTTAGCTATTTTTGATACCAGAAATGTAGGATTTAAAGCATTTTGAAGCATAGACACAGAATGCTCAGTTTTCAGCCACATTATCAGTCAGCTAGTTTTCCATAGCTGTAGATACATACATGTATAGAAAATTAAACCTCGGTCCTATCATGGCAAATGAGCCTAGCACAATTACCTAGGTAACCTGGCCATCTAAAGTGGTAGCAGTGTTCCTCTCCTAGATCCTTCATAAATCATTGCCAAAGTCTGCTTTGGGATTAAACATTTACTGAAATAACTGATGTGATTGCCAACCACCTCGAACAGTGTCCTCACGTGAACGCACTTTTCCCACAAAGGAGTACCTCAGACTCCAGGAGAATAGCACACTACATATTTTTGCAGAGCCAGAAGATGCATTTCCTTAATGGTTTTCCAGGACACTACCAATATTAAATAAATATCAGTCATTACATGTAAATACATATAACAGTTTTAACATAACAGTTTCTTCCCTCTGCAGGAAAGAAAAGGAAAATCCATCAAAGAACGGTGCATGGGGAAATCAAATATCAAATGCTTCCTGCTTCCAAGAAGAGATGTAATATTCTGTGAATGACTGACCTGGCTCTGACCTTGATCATGGTAAGAGATTTGTTTTGGTAGTCTGCTGTAGCCAGCAACCTGCAGAGCAGTTTGGGAATCCGACCAGAGGGAGTTCTCAATGCTGTAGTTAAGAAGCACATTTGTTTATGTGAAGATACTACTGCAGATATGGTATTGCAATAACATATTTCAGATTGCTTGACAAATACATTAAAAGAATGCTAGGTAATTAAATACATAAGCATGAAAGGCTTTTCTTGAAGATAACAAAAGGTGAGACATAGCACTCACCATGGTGATTTCTGTAACAAAGGCAGCATTACAACAATATTAGTGGATTTAATTATGGCCAGACAACAAACTCAAATAAATTTTCCCACTCAGTTTATGCACTACTGACCCCAGGTATCACAAAAGATTGGAGAAAAGTTCAGATCTCTGTATAAAGCAGCCAGTATATATATTATCTCCATATAAAGCACATGAAAATACAGAGAAACTGAACAAAGAACCAACATTTCCATGTTTAACACCGACACAAGCCAATTTTGATTTTTTTCCACATTTAACTTGGTTTTGCTTTCCATTAAAAAGAAAAGGTAAAGAATGTTCAAACTTCCAGGACTTTTTAGTTGAATAAATATGAAACTTGCTAATTAGACATTGAAAACTGTTGTGCCTAAGCAGCTTTTAGGCCATTTAAATGTGATTACTTCATGGCTGAAGTTTTGTGTCATTTGTTTCCTTCTCAAAATCAGGGCTCTGTTAGGTGGCCTAACAAAAATAAAAGATGAAAAAAAGATATAAGTGCAGTCCTGCAATAGCTTTCCACCCAAGATTTATTGCTTGTTATTCTATATTGCTGCAGCATTCCAGTAGTTAAAGGAGGCTTACAAAAAAGAGGGAGAACTACTTTTTCCACAAGCAGATAGTGATAGGACAAGGAGGGATGGTTTTAAATTGAATAAAGTAGATTTAAATTAAATATCAGGAAGAAATTCTTTAATGTGAGGGTGGTGAGGCTCTGGAGCAGGTTGCCCAGAGAAGCTGTGGATGCCCCATCCTTGGAAGTGTTCAAGGCCAGGGTGGACAGGAATTTGAGCAACCTGGTCCAGTGAAAGGTTCCCTGACATGGTAATATGTTGATTTTTAGGGTCTCATCCAACACAGACCATTCTAGAATTATATCATTTTATATATATATCTATATATATATGTTATACACAGACTTATACATCTTTTACGTTGGAAAAGACCTCCAAGATTGAGTCCAATCACTGAGCCAGCATTGCCAAGTCCACCACTAAACCCTGTCCCTAAGCACCACACCCACACAAATGTATATTTATTTATTACAGGGAGGCAAAACTCAAGACAGCTGGGCAACACATGGTGAATTGAACAGACTAGAGAACCAAGAACAAAATAAAAAAACAAACAAAAAAATACTCTTCTTGGAAAATTACAGAAGAGACAGGTAACCAACAGCAAATATCTGTGCAAATCTGTGACCCTGAATAGGTAAGAAGCCAGCAGCTCCAAAGACTTTCAGGTAAATTCCAGTAATTAAACAGAACACCCAAACTACACGGCCAGCTGGATTCCATGGTGCCATGGGATGTTCAGGGCTCTAGCAGAACCCCTCTGCCCTGCAGGCACAAGCAGAGTGCCAGTCCAGCACAGCATCCTGCTGCACAGAGCACTGGTGTCAATTCTGTCCCAACAATACCAGTCATCACTAAAAATACTCTGCCAAGTCTATAGTGGTGTCTTTTCTCACTTCTGAAATCACCAGGTTGTCCAGGGAGCCAATGAAGACAGGGACTTCCAGGTAGGATGAGCAGTGAGTACCAACTGCTGGCTCAGGCAAAGGATGTTTCCTGTGGAACATGAGGAGCCTCCAGCATCCCTTTTGCATGGGAAATACAGAGAACACACCCTAAGTGCTTCCAGCAGTCAAAGGTAGCACATCCCCAACTGGCAAACTCCACTTTCACATGTGGCAGGGAACAGCTCACAAGATGCCAAACAAGAAAAAAAATTTCCCTGCATGGAAAGGAAAGGACCCATAAGAAAAAGAACATTTTGGATTTTTTGTACAGGTATGAAAAGGCTCTGCTAACCAGAAAAGTTCTGGTGGTATCACAAAATAAAGGTGTGAACCTTACCTCAGCATGAGAGTAATTATGGATAAGCCATAATGTGTTCTCAACTCCAGTGTGATGGTGTTTATATCTCAGGTGTAGTGTGAGTTTAACTTTAGTGGGTTAGTGATTAAATTTAAGGTATATATGAATAATACATGGGGAATAAAATGGGGTATTATTATAGACAAAAGAAGTGAAATAACCAGTTGGAGATGTTGTTACAGAACCCTGAAAGTGCAAGCTTCCAGATGTTTATGTTCCCCAGCCTAAAAGATTAATGAGAACACTAAAGATTTATACCCAGCCCCTGGAGCAGAATACAAGTGGGGTTTTCTAGGCATGAATCTCACCACTTCCTGAACGAGGCAATTTTCCAGGTTCAGTGTGGTTGAAGCTAATTTGCCTGGAATTACCTGGACTCAAAGCCATTTAAATTCAGTCTTGACAGAACCTCAAGGGAAACTTGCTGTGCTGGCACATACAACATTTGAACCTTTGGAGCAATTTCATGGCATAAATAACAGTTTTCTGTGTTTTGAATTCTTGGACTAGCAAAGATTAAGTACACTGCACTGCTTTTCAAGCTCTAAAGCTGCTTCCAGAGCAGAGAGAAAACACACAGAAAACAGTATCTGGACACATGACCTACTACTGCTTGCATTTCACAAACTTTGTTTGTCTTGATGTTATTTTGTCATCTGTCGCAACTTGGTTTGAATGAAAGCATGAAGAAAATCAACCCAGCTCCATCATCCAACACCAAAAAACTAGCCTCCCATCATGGTAGCTCCACTTGATCTGAAACACTGTGCAGCATTTATCCAAAGTTGTGTCAAAATGCAGGAACTGATGTGTTCACCACTCCTACCCTTGCCAGACTGTAAGCCTAGGTTTCCACATCTCTGCTACATTTACAGTATCCACATAAAACATTTTACAGCAATTAGGTTTTTTTCTTGACTGGCTGAATATTTGTCTTTCAATAACATAAGACTGCTTGCTTTTGGAAAACTGGTTTTCAGGGAATCAGCCAGCAACCTTTTGAAGGTCCACACTTGCCTGTTCTTATTCATGATGACTGCGAATGAATACTCTGCACTCTGCCTAACAGCCCTTCTCACTAAATCAGCTTAAAACTCCTCAGAATTCCTGAGGTGAGAGAAGTTGGGAGCCACAGGGATGACCTCTTCCAACAGACTAACCTGATAATGGGAACTCTCATCTTCACAAACATCTCTTCCTTATTTCCAACTCTCTTTAAAACAGCACCATTTTCCTTTACCCAGCATGAGTTTGTGACCATAACATCCATGTAAATCACTTACCACTTCCAGCCAACATCTCCAGTTTCCAGGCCAAAAGAAGGAAAAGAAAGCCTCCAAATCCACCGTTTTCTGGCCAATACCAAGAATTACCTCCTTCAACTAGTCAGGAAAGCCCAGCCTCCAGAGCTTGGTAGCCCCACCCAGGGTGGGGTTGGCCCCTCAACTGCACAGGGTCAGTGCTGCTGTTAACCCTTTGTGGGTGGCACAGTGACAGCTCAAAACCTTCTCCACGCAGGCTCAGAAGAACATAAGTTTCATTCTGAACATTAAATGTGGTATGGGTCATCCCAGAATTTTTCAGGCGCTGCCGCATCTCACTGTCTTTAGTCTATTAACTTAAAATTTATTGGAAGAACCCTATTGGAAATTCGATGCTCTGCATGTATTTTTGTCAACCAAAGGATACCTTGCTGAGAAGTAGCAGCAAGTTTAGATAGCCCAATGACTTGTTACTTGATCAGAGCATTATGGTCAAAACTTTCTGTGAATGATTTTTGTATGTGGACCGATGTTCAGAGATGCTGAGCAGAAGTGATCTCTCAGAAAACCCTTACAACATTGCACAAATTAGCAGAACTTGCATAAGTGTAGGGAAATTCATGGATCAGAATCAGTTTAGCATGACAAGACATTTTTGAAAGCTCTCTTTGCCCCAGAGGCATGTTTTAAACATTCCTGTTTTCCAAAGAGTAAAAAGTTTGGATGGAGCTTTTGGTAAGAAGCAGTAGATCAGTATTTTTATGGAACATGCTGCTTGCAAAAGCTACTCCAGACCCTCTGCTTCTACTCAGCTTGCAGGCACTGCTGCCACAGTGTTTGTTAGAGCAGTTCAGCAGCAGTCCCCCGTGGGTTGCATGTCATGTGTGTGCGTGCCAGCAACTCTCCACAGTCCACTCCTCACTATGAATGTGGAGCTTGGTGACATTTGATGCAAATGCTCAGAGAAGCAGAGAAGTGTTATAGAATCCAAACCCAGCACAGAACACATGTATCTCAGAGCACCTCTGTGAGAAATCAGGCTTGGTTCACTTAGCTCACCAATTAGCTCCAAAACAGTGTGAGTTTTGCTGTGTAAAATCTGCCTCCTGCAGAGCTACCTGAATTATGCTCTAAACACCTGGTTTCATGGACTTTACTATATTAAGGTTCAAAATAGCCCTTTGGAAATCTGACTGCTACCAAAAATGTATTTCCACATGTTCAGTTCAATGGGCACAACCTGAGTGGACTTAGAAGACCCCAGCTGGATCTGAGTGGCTTTGAGATAATTTATCTCTCCTCTACCTCCTTCCATGGAAACACATCCAGACAAGCCAGGAGTTGAGCACACTCACAGCCATCACAGATCTGGATGGTTTATTGGCTCAGGCCCTGTGTGACAGGAGATCAGCTGTACTTGCCTGCTCCTGAGAGCTGTGTCAGTGTTGCTGCACCTGAGCAGTTGGGCCTGAGCTGGCCCTACACCCATGGCACAAATAACTCAAATTTGGCTGACTGAAAGCTGACCACATCAGTGTCCAAAAGCCCCTTTCTCCTTATGTGAATAGAAAAAAGGCAGCAGCTAAAATATAATGGAATAATTTCCTGAAGGTCTCCTTTGCACTTGTTAACAGGCATCTACTGGTTGGCAATGCAAATAGAATAATAGTATTTCTTACTTTTATGTTAATAATGTTTAAGTTAATAACTTCTTCTGAAAGTGTTTGCTGCCAAGCACCAGGATATCAGATGAAGCCCATCATATAAAATGAGTGTGACATGACTGCTTTTAAAACAGAAGGCTTACTAAAGATATGCTATGGAATCAGTACATATATCATATGTATAGATTCACATATGTGCACAAAGAAGCTAGATTATCATCGAAGTGGTTCTTCTGGTTTTGCAAAGTACATATGAATTCACTAGCTATTTTTTCTTGGAATACTGTCCTACCTTACAACCCCCCACCCGCAGTTTAGAGACTTCTTCTACAAACTTTTTTACAAATCCTGAATTAATTATTGATCTGACTGAAGACAATGGCCATGGCAGCAGTGGGGAGTGCCAGGGCACAGCCTGTGCTGGCACAGCCCTGGGTGCCAGCTGCCACAGGGCCCTGGATCAGGTGCCAGCCGTGTTCAAATGCGGCTGCGCTCCAGCGAGCGCCCTGCCAGAGCCTGCCCAGAGCCTGCCCAGAGCAGCAGCAAATCCTGCTTGGGCACCAAAGGTGAACCCTGCTCAGACAAGCTGCACAGCCTTGTGAGCTCCCATCTTCACCAGCTCATTCACACTGTCACTGCACCCACTTCCACAGCACAGACATTTTCTGCGGGTCAAAACCTGCCCTGACAGATGTCTGTCATTTGTCTCATATCAATTAAACTCAGGGACTAATCTAAGAAATAGAACTCCCTGAGAAAATGTTTGATAACATTTTAGCTATATTAAACCATTAGTCCAATGTTTAAGAAGTGATAGGGCAATTTTAGAAACCACTCAAACCCTTGGCACAGGCTGAGTTCCTTCATATTTCTCATGCAGTGTATATAGTAACTCCCTGACTTTAAAGCGCTATTTATGTGGTCAATATAATATCAACTTTTTAGACATTCCACTGTAAGCTTGCTATCTACCTTTCTTGTGCTGCATTTGAGTTCCCATTCACAAACTATTAGCAACAGTTTTATCTGATAGGTTGGATTACATTTGGAAAATCACAGTGGTGATTAAGTTGCTCTTACTGATGTATTCAGAACCAAAACCTCCTGGTAATTTTTTTTCTCTGTGCTGCTAATTTGTGGCAGGATGGTGCTGATATTTGTTAACATTTATTAAAAATAATAATTTTGTGAAAAAGTATGAATATGGTTTGCCTGGAAAAATGAGAAAAAAATATAAGGCTTTTCTTTTTGCTGGTTTTTAAATATTTTTTATAGTAGATTTTAATGTTTGAATTTTTCAGTTCTGTGTAGTTTGGGTCTACTTGGTAAAGCATACTTGAGATTGTTATGGGACTTTAGATTATAAGCAGGACATCTATGATTAAAATAGATTCTTTAAAAGGTTTTTTCTTTTAGTTATCTTTCACTTTCATCTGATGAAGGATAAGAGATAAAACAGGCTTTTGTTGTTTACTGTACATCTGGAGTATAAAAAAAGCATTACATGAGGAAAGGATATTCCATGAAACACTATGTCAGACACATTTGCAGTCAAAATTCCAGAAATAGCAAGATGTTAGATAATTAAAATGTCTTCCAGGTCTAAACCATAGGGAGCTGGAGTTTTAATCACGTAGAGTATATTCATGAGAAGTTTTCTCTTTTATCTACATGATCAGATTTTGATGATTTCTTTCAGGAAGAAATAAGATCCTGCTCTGGAGCACAAATATTGTTATATTCCCTTAGTATTGGCAGTGCTCATGGAATCGAACACTTCTGTAGAAATCTGGTTTTCTGTTTACCTTCGCCTCAAGAAGGATGTGCAAAAAAGGGTTTAAGTTCAGTTTGTCCTCAGAGTAGACCCATCCCTTTGGGTTCAATCCACCTGGGAAGCAGCTGAGCAGAGAAGCCCTTCTGCGAATGGCTTCTGTCCCTGCCAGAACAGCACTGGAGAGCAGCAGCCGAGGACCAAAGCCTTGTTTTACTGGGAACCCCAGGGCTATCCTTAAAAGGCTTAATAAAGTGCCTGTTATGAGGTAAATGTAAAGGGGACATTTCTGCTGTGAGGCCTTCACTGGGCTGTGGAAAAACTGGAATGAGCTTAGTGGGGGAAAAAGGAGATTAGCCATTTTTTCATAGCTAGAAGATGGTTTCACAGCTGAAGCACTTCACTAATCTTATTTTCTAATTCCACCACATCTTTTATTAACTTATTTTTCATCTTGTAGCCCCCACAAAACCATAACATTTAAATAATGATACACTGGTATCTGTACCATCTTAGTCTATGCCTAGTCAGATCCAGTTATTGAGCAGTATTTTACCAGCTACAGTAATTTTAAGGAACATTTTAGATCTAGGCTATGTTAAGAGAAAGGAAAACACATCAGTGCCAAATTAGGCTCTGATGAGGCTCTTGATCACTTTCCTTTCTCCTGACAAAAACAGAAGGTGCAAGTAATGCTGAGAAGGTCTGTGTCCCTGATGAACAGATGTTAATAACAAAGAGCATCTTTCCCATGTTAAATAGCCAAAAGAAGAGATATTGCAGCCATTGATAATGATACTCATATATCATGCATGCTAAATCATGACTAAATAATTAAAATCTGTGCATGATACTTGTTTCAGGCAAGTAAAGCAGATCACAGTTTTAGTGGTCAGAGGAAATGAAATGCAGCTTTGCAGAAATGATTGTCACTGAGCACACAGAGCATTAAAATACACAAAGAAAATTACACTAGGAAAAAGGCAATTGACTGGGAGCAGCTTATTCAGGACTGAGGGCTGGCCATTCAGTGGTGGTTTGCCTTCTGGTTATTTTGATGAATTGTTTGAATATGCATTAATATGTGGAGAGAGTGAAAGGAGGGAAGTGATGAGCAGAAAGTTCTCCCAGGGTAAGGTTAGTGGCTGGGTGCTCCCTCTATTAGTGGCAGGGCCTCCTCTTGTCACTGCACAGGCTCTCCACTCTTCTTGGCAATGAGAAATCATGGATGGATAGACTGATGATATTTCCTGCAGTGGGGGAAATAGCTGTGTAGAGGCAACTCTAGCCCATTAACAAATGCTACATGCTATATTCTCCATGGTCTCCACTTCACCAGCTCTGCTAGCTTTGGCAGGAGCACTGGAATGATGGTATTGCCCCAAATTCACCCAGGAACATGTCACTCAGCTCCCACACTCCCTTTTTGTGCTGTGCCTGTGACCTGCAGGGCCCTCCCCAGCAGATATCTCCCCCTGCACACATCTGTGCACAGAAGTGGGGAAGGCTCCATTTCCTGAGCCTGCCCATGTGCTGTGGCCAGCTGAACTCGTGGAGACCCATGCAGAGAGCAGCTTATCTCATGTCTCATAAAATGAGGGCTACAAAGCCAGTGCAGCTTTGTTAGCTGTCACACAGACCTTTCTTTCAAAGCACAGAGAGGAAAAAAAATCCAAAACAACCTATTATTCAAAACATGAAAGAAGAATTGGTTGAAATTAAATTTTTCCTCCTACCCATTTATAGAAACAGATTAAGTGACTTTTGAGGAATAAGAGAAAGTATCTGCTTCATGAAAGGTGTATTTACTTGTAGTATTAAAATTTAAGTTCAAGTGTGGCTTTTTGCACAAATTAATTTAGAAGAGACTTCACTTGATAAATTAGCATGAGCATTTACACAAAACTTTGAGAACTATAGCAATAGGAATGCTTTAGAGAATGAATTAGCAACTTAGCCAATAATAAATGGATATTCTGAAGGAGGACCATGTACTCACCCACGTTGCTTTTCTAAGACTGGTGCTCTTTGACAATCCAAATTCAGGGGGATGGAGGGAACCAAGCACATTTGTGTGCCATGATGTCATGGTAATCAATCCCTGTTTTCTACCAGTTATAAATTTTATGAATATCTACATTACATGAAACATTATTTTTAAATTTAGAAGTGTAGAGAAGTGTTTTCCTCATTTTCCAATCAACTGCTA
This sequence comes from Lanius collurio, assembly GCA_020086605.1. NCBI lineage: Eukaryota > Metazoa > Chordata > Aves > Passeriformes > Laniidae > Lanius > Lanius collurio. The sequence continues at coordinate 11,706,180 of JACBWW010000018.1, forward strand.
ATATAACAATACTGAGAAGAGTAAGCTGTCTTTTCCAGGTGCAGTTGTGGTGTCCTGATATTAATTATGAAATAAACACAATGATACAAACAACTTACTTCTCATTATCCTAATTTTCATATTGTATTTTTCTATTATACCCATTTTTTTAGTATTAAAGAACTACAGTGGCAAACAACATACACATACCTACTTTAATTTTGATATCTTTAAGCATGGTACTCTTTTTTTTGCACATGCACCCCAAAGCCTCTGTGCTGATTAATGTCAATGTACTTCAGCTAGAGAAGGAAAGGTTTTATTTTCCAATTGTTTTAATAAGTGTAGAATTTGTCTGAGGCACAGACAAGGCACTTGTTGGAGTCTTTTGGGACTGTGCTCTTTATTCTGTTTTTTTGCTCCATCTTCTGTAATCTTATGTGGTTTGGGGTGCTGCAGGTTAATGATGTAATTTAATCAAAGATTATTCTTTCTATGCAGCCATGGTAATAGTCAAAGATTATGGCAATGGAGTTGCTAAAAAACCTTGAAATAAAGGCAGGAGATCAACATCATATCTTTGAAAGTGCTCCTATGTGTTCTGACTCTGAAAGTGGAGATCCACTGTTTGCATCTTTGTGAGAAGCCAAAAATGTTTTTATAAAACTTGAATTGAAATACACCTGTGGCACACCAGGTAACCCTCTGTGTGAGGAGGTACAAATGGGACATGGTTCAGGTCTCTGTTATGTCACTGAAAGTGTATCCTTTGACTTGGAGAGCAATCCTAAGAGACAGTATGTGAGGAGTCTTCCAGCTAAATGAAACAACAGAAATAACAGTCTATTCTTTCTCTATGTTTTTTTTTTTTTAATCTTTTATTCTAAACTTATATTTTCCTTCATCCTGGTAGGGCTTCTTTTTTCTTTTAACAGCCATTAATTATTGTAAGTTTTAGTTAGTAGTACAAGATGGAGGCTTAGCTTTGTATTCTGGCCAAGATCTGAAGTTATTTCCTTTAGATGTATCTGTATAGTATGCTCTGTAAAATAAACACTTGAAAAATTGAGTGTGTTAACTTTAGATTTCTCCTTAGGAGCCTGAAGAATGACTGTTGTGTTGGATTGACAGTGGAAGGTGAATCTGGAAAGCATAGAGGATAAAAGTAAACCAAAATCCATATATTTCATATTATAGTTTTAAGGGGTTATCATTCTGTCCTAGAGGTTTCTGTATGTAAGCTAAAAGGGGGGAAAATGCACAAAAACCCCCTATAACACATTTGAGCATCATAAAGCATTTCTTTAGGGTACAATAACATCTGTGAAATCTCCAACCACAAAAATAGGACATTTTAGCAAAAGTACATTTTATCAACTAGGAAAATGCTCTTAATTGTATTGAAAGGAATCTTTTATACCAACATGACAAGGTACAGGCAAAAATTAATATTATACGCTAATGTTCTTTTTAGTGAGTAGCTTAGGTTGATTTATTCATTTAGGTAATTATGTACCACAATATTAGTAATTCAGAGTAAAATTGAATTAGGAAACACAGAATAAATTGAAACTGTAGTCATATTTCTTTCTCACTGTGTAAGGAACAGAGATGTATTGATGTAAGTTCTAAGTGTACTACATAAGTTAAATTCCCTAGACTGCAATTTGATCAAAAAGCATTAGACATTTACTTAGGCTATAATAGGTCCTTGCCATTGGATGGCAGTAAAATTCTACATCAATCACCAGAAGCAAAGTGAACCTAGGAAAACAATGGGATTTTTCCTTTTTTATTTAAGAGTAGAAAGATTGAGGGGGATGGTGATGTCTTAAATGCTGTGATAAGCACTAATATTAAAATAGGTTTCCTTTTTCTATGTTATGAGCATTTTAGAAATAGTAAACTCAAACTTCTATTATGTGGAAAATCATTTATTTATTCTTGAAAAGAAAAGCGAATCTGAGCATATTGCAAAGACAATGCAAATTTATTCTGTTTATTGTTACTTAGCTATCAGAGCTTTATAGATATATGTATTGCTTACTTTTTTACTCAACAAGATTTGTTATATTTCGCACAATATGAAAATTGTTTTATAAATAATCAGCCTTCTCTGGTAGCATTGTAGAAGATGAATTCTTTTGCCTCCATTATTACTGCAAATACTATGACGAAGAGATTTCCCTTTTTAATAAGGAAAAAACCATCCTTTCTGTGTGCACATGGTCACAGTACCTGTAATAAAGACACCCTCTATAACCAGAGCCTTTTTGTACAGCAGTTTCATATCACAGGCCATGTTTTACCACCTTTGTTCAGACCCTTACCAGGATCAACAACCATTCAGGTGTCTGGAAATCTGCTCTGTGAAGCAATTAAGTTTCTACAAGGTGATCAGCACTGAAGATTCTCAAGATACTAAAACAAAAGGAATCAGTTTAGCTCTGTGCCTTGTTCTTGACTACTAATGTCAAGATTTAAACCAACAATATGTACTTTTTTTTTTAATTTACATTATAACCAACAAAGAATAAGGGGCAACTACCCTGTTCTTAAAATACACTTTATATGAACTGCATGTTAAGTAAAGAGAAAAAAAAAGTAATATCAGACAAATTATCCTGCAACATTCATTTTCCACTTCCTATTTTGGGAAACTTCACATGGAAATTAATGTCACTTTTAAATGTGCAAGTCCTGATCAATGAAAATCAATAGCAATAATATCAATACTATCACAGTAATTTCACTACTTTTTATTGGACCCCTTTAATACCAAAAATAGATTTTATGTGTTTAGCAAGTATAGAGAATTATATTTTTGTAAAGACTGAACTAAATAGAGCAAGAAATGTGTTCAGCACATGGTCTCACATGAAAAAAATTCTTATGTCTTCATTTAATGTTTTTTAAAAAATTGTCATAAACATAGTAGCTTGAATTACAGTCTAAGTAGCAATAAAATAAGTCAACTGTTTTTCACAATGTAGTCAGGGTGGTCTAAAAAAAAACCCTAAAGGCTATTAATCAGGATTTCCTGGGATCAAACCACAGACTCCCTAGCAATTTATTCACTCACTTTATATTTAGAGTCTGTTAAAACTTTATAGCTTTTCAAAGATTATATTAGGCGTTAAAATTTGGAAATCATTTTTAAAAAACTGATATGGAAAAAAAAAAGAGAGCAAACAGCTTATCACAAACTTATTCATAGGAAAGAATGTGTAAAATATACTCAATGGTACCATACTAATCTGGGGTTTATGACAGTGACTGAGAAGTGAAGCAATGCCATAAACCTGGTCATACAGTCTTAGTTTCACTCACAAGGACTTATAATTACAATGCTCCTGAACTGAAATAAGAAATCTCCCACAGAAATATTTTTCCCCTATGTTAAGGCCACAATTCTACAACTATGCTATCAACTTTGGGGGTTTGAGCAGTACCAGCTAAGTCAGCTGAATTACTCAAGTATTTAAGATAATCATGTACTGGCAGCATCAAAAGTGTAAGATTTTGTTGTTGAAATCCTCCGAGACTTAGTGCTTGGGACTAAATCTTCTGAGGTCCAGACACTATAAATTCAGTTATATTTAGTGAGCTTGAACAGCCAGAAATTGGTTGTTCATATTCTTCTCACATTTATATTTAGTCCAAGAAGTGTCATTAAGACTCATAAGCGGAATTTCTTGAGGTGTTGGGAATTCTTAATCTATCAGATTTTGATATTTTTGGCATCTCCCAGTGGGATTTGGTGCAATATAGGATCAGACTGCAGCTGAAATAAAGTTTACAGTGCTGTGATATGTAAAATAAATCTGTCAAAAGATCGTATTCTTCTTCAGGCATGTATGAAGCCTACAATTCCTTGTTAGCAAGAAACTAAACAAACTACTGCACTATAACCACTCTTGGGGATACAAATGAAGCTCATATATCTAAAAGCCTTTCTACTGCCATGCAGACACTGCTACCCACAATCTGACCTTATTTCTGTCATACACCAAACTAATTCTACTTTTCTTTTTAGCTGCTAACTTGCTGTCATGTAAAAAAGCCTATTGTGTTAGTCTGAACATTCCAGGAAGCTTTAAGCTAATCTTTGAAAGTGTGCTTTAGGTTTTGCAATAGGAAATTATTCAATTTGTGCTTTTGTAAATTTTAAACAAAAATGGGATCACCAGATATGCACAAGTGTATTTTAAAAAAATAGATCAGCACAAATTAAGAAAAAACAACTTCTAAGGTCATTTTTGTATGCAATGAGCAACTGCACATAATCATGCTGAACTTGAGAACTGGGCTCAATTTTTGGTGGGAAACTATACAATATATACTTCAATTACAAAAATATAAGCATTTTTATTAAAAAAAAGACTTGATTAACTCAAGAAACACTGATTAGACTCATGCTCAGACAGCAACGGGCTTAAACTGGCTGTTGTTAATGACCAGGTGTGACAGCTTGTTGGTTAGTTATTATTCTGTTTTACAAGTATAAGAACTTGAGTAAATGTCCAGATATTCAAACCACTCTGTGTGTTCTGTGGACAGGAATGGGGGGGAAGAAAAAGGTGTTGGGAGAGCAGCAGAAAAGCAATAGTAAGACATCCTATAAGGCAAATGAAAGTTTCATAGCCAGATGAGCTGTGGACATCTGTCTAGTATAAGATGGGTAGAATGGGACTGGGGAAAATGGGCAGAGAATAAAGCAGTAAGGCAGGAAGTTGGAGAGTCAATAAGGTGGACAAAGCAGAGTGTTGAAATGTCATTGAGTCATCACGGTGGGGAGGCAGCTGGAATGCAGGTGCTGAGCTCAGGGAACTACGGCAACACCAGCAGAAAAGTTTCCTGGATGCCAGAATTTAGTGCCATCATCAGAGGGCAGGGCTGGCGTTGGGTAGGTGCTGAGTGCTTCTGTTAGCACTCCAGCTCCTCCCTGGTGCTGCCAGACCTTCCTTCCAGAGAAAAGAGGGTAATAATCAAAATGTTCACAAATTCTCAAAAATTCCTTTTCTATCATAAAACCAGACTATTTATTACTCAAAATCCTTCTTATTCTAAATAATTTCAGATTAAATTATGGCCTAATATAACTGTACCGACAGCAAACTTCATCTACGGACATTCGATCTAAAGGAAGGACCTCAGTTATGTTTTTTAAGATTTAGATCTTTAAAAAGCTAACAAGTTTGCTGTGTAATGCGTAATTCCCTTCAAAAATGTCAGCCCAAGGCCCATGGCTGGATCCAATAGACTCTTATTCACTTTTCATGGAGACCCAGTTCTCGAGACTGAAACCTCCACTTTATGATTTACTAAATTGCTGCATTGATTGGTAACATACCACTTTTATTCCCTGAAGAGTAACCTGTAATGTCAGCAGCTCAAACTTCAGGCACATCAAAATAGAAAGATCTTGTAGGTGACAAACACATGAAGAGGGAATTGAGTAAACAATGACCGCTGAAAAAGTCCATTTCTTGCTCCTAATTTTTCTGCATGTTGGAGTCTGCCATTAATATATTTTTTATGCCCAGAACTGGTCTACAGATCTCTGTAGTCTATGTAAGGTGCAAATTGGGAACTCACAGAAATGTAGAGAAGGAGAAGGCCTGAAGTGCTGCTCTAACTCTGTGACACTGCAATCAGCTGCTCTTCCAATACAAGATATTGGTCAGACTGAAGCAGTTTGCAAAATTTTGCACGAATTGAAATAATTTCCTAGTCTCTTTTATACTTATTCATACCCTCAACTTTCACCCAAAGGAATCAAGAGGCTGAAACTTTAAGCTTATGTAATTAAATTGGATTGTACAGATGATCTGACTTGATAAATGTTAATTATTAGTATCTCATTTCATCAGTTGCAACATTTGTGCACACAGAAGACTTCTAAAACACAGACAATTTTTGTTGACTTTCAGAGAGGAAGTATGAAGGATCTGTACTTCCAAACAGGTCGCTCCATGCTCACACAGGATGTACATTCCTTCAGTCAAGTAACAGGCACAAAATTATGCCAAGAAGTCATTAGCTGTAAAACAAGTAGCAGGAACCGGGTGCTAAAAATAGATTTTAACAACAATCAAGTAATTTAGAAACTATGATACTTTTACTTGAAACACAACTAATTACAAATAGTAAAAATCTTGTCAAGGATCCAGTAGCTCAAGAATCAACAACTCTGCCCAGAAAGAGCAAATTGCAAATTGTCTACAAGAGCACTCACTGAAAGCATTTCTCCCAGCTATTTACTAGACTCAGCTACAGGTTGTCTCCAAAAGATGTCTCCAGTGGAGCAGGTCTCGTGGGGAGGACACACAGCTCAGCTCTTTGCCCTGCCAGGTTGCCCTCTTGCTCAGGGTGCCCAAACCACCAGGTGTGGGGGTACAGATACCCCCTGCCCTCTTAGTGGGGATTAAGCACATCTGTTAGACCTCTGGTTGCCAATGGATGTTTTAGTTTCCTGAGCACAGACTTTCATACACAGACAAGCCCCAAGTTAATTTCAAGTCATGATTAGTTTTTGACAACATTTAAGATCTCTGAATTGGTATTTATTTTGAGGCTCTTGATATGCAAATAACTTATGCTAAATTCTGCAGCTTTGACTCAGTTCAGATTATCAGCGTTTACCTGCAAACATTTGAATAAACACAAGTGAGACCATCCTTTTACAACCCTTTTAAGATCAAAGAGTCAGTATTCTGCCTTTGAGGCTTGTCAGTTTAAAACCTGCACTAACAATTAAAGGATTCCTCCCCCTCCTCTCTGCTGTCTTCTTCCCTCCCAAAACCAGGAATTAAAAGATTCCACCCTGCAAGAAATGTCCAGTTTTATACCAGAACTTCTCATTAATGAGTAAACATGCACTGTTCTGCAATATTGTTTCGCTGCTCTTCTGCTTAATGGGCTCCATCCTGCATGGCTAAAACCTCAGGATAAAAAAAAAGGGCTCTGGTGAGATCTAAGCTTCCATTAAGAATTAGATTTATTTTGTGCTATTTCACTAGGAATACCCTAACATTTTTTCCATCACAGTTAATGTCAGACTGCCATAGGAAAAACACTTGAATAAGTATTAATATGCTTACTGCTGACATCCCTCAATCAATGAAATGGAGTTTTGTGCTTCTTGGCCAGGTAGAATAGAGCACTGTATTTTTCACAGGCATACAAAACATTTGAAAGTCTATGGAATAATAATTTTTTTTAAATTCCACATGTTGAAACACATTTTTATTATTCAACAGGGGCATTTCTGAGCTAACACCACTGTCTTCTCTAGGATGTAGAGACTGTAAAGATGAAAAGAATAGCCTTCTGCTCTGTAGGAGAAACTATCTTTTGGTTGTTTTCAGAAGCAAGATTACACTCAGCGTCGGTTTTGAAGAATTTATGGTTTTTTATTTAAAAAAAAAAAATTAGTTTTTCTATCTGAAAATTTTCCAGAGCAGAATAGGATTATTAGCTGTTCCATAGTCTGACAGTGTGCTCACTGACAGGCATCTTTAGCCACATTTAGGAACTGGAATAGCTGCAGAACACTTCAGACTATTCAGTCTGTCTCACAAAAACTGCTATGCTGTTTTTCTCTTCAAGAAGTAGCCACCCTCACATATGGGGTGGATGGAGCTTTAAATGCTCCTGGTCCTGAGTCTGTGCTTCAGCAGCAGCAGCAGCCTGTGGCCGTCTGCACCACCAACCTTCTCTCATTCTGAAAGGGTAACTCTGAAGGATCAGTACCATACAGTGTTGTATTTTTGTAACCACAAAGACAGAAAATACCATCTTCGGTGTTATTTCCATGACTCTGGATAGGTGGGGTTAAGCATAAAAACCAGGCCATCCTCCAGCTGACCGAAAGCAAAAAACTATAACTTTGCATGTAGAGAAGGATCTTAGAAGTACAAAAATGAGAAATAAGATATATGAATGAATACAACTTGAACCCATAATGGATTCTGGTTCACCACAGGTTTGAGTTACAGTTAACTGCTTTCCACAGAGTCCCAACACAGAACTTTTTGTAAATTTTTCCAGTGTTCTGAGAATAGACAAAGCCAAAAATCTGTTTATAAATACATTTATTTATATATCTATGTTTTCTGACCATTTTTCATGAGAACTTCAATACTTTGACTCGTCACCATCATTTTCTGTACAGACGTAAAATACTTTTCATTAGAGGATGTGTTCTATAGTGATTAGTCAGAAGTCAGACAACAGTTAATGTCTTTGTTGTAATGCACAGCTAAGATAAAAGTCTGATAATTCATTTGGGAAAACCAGTACATAAGTAGTTGCAAACTAAATTAGAATTTAAAAAAAGGAAACATAGAAGGTATATGTCCTGACTGAGTAAACCTAGTTTGTTGTTGTCTTTCTGCTTCTCTTCCCCTCTTGGTGTAAGGTCTTTACACAGACTCTTTAGTGTACTCAGTTTTACTCTGTGTGCTACTTCTATAACTGTATTGGATTTCTTAAATATTGTGAGCTCTACCAGTTGGCTATTCCAGATACTCAAGTGTCATGAATTAAATTAAAGCCGATGTTTAATGAATACCACCTTAGTTGCCAAAAAGTACCTTGATATTTTAAGACCTCTGTTGTCGCCCTGGTTTTTAGAAATCTTATAGCCTTCTGATATTTACATTCTAGTTACACACTTTCCCATGCTTTGTTCTGTAAACACTCAGTTGTTTTGCATTCCTTCATAGAGGTGGAGAAAGCTGATGGATGGGTAACCTGTCCAGTGTCATTGGAGAGGTGGCCTTTTCTCCCTCCAATGCCCTGTCTCTTTTGTAAAACTATAAGTAGTGGAGTCAGATAATAAACTTCCTCTTTTCACCCTCACCCTCAGCTGTGTGAACACGCGTGTGCTTTCCGTGTCCTACCGCGACACTCTGTGACATTGGATGTTTGCAAGTAAAACAGTTCTGACTGTCTTTGAAAGAGAAGTTACATAGTCCATTTGCTTCCAGAGTTTGTATTAGAGAAACTTAAAGCTACAAAGCAAGTTTTCCTCCTGCAAAGCAAATATTTACTGATGTTTGAGAAAAAACTTGCAATTGCCTAAGTGGGATCTTGTCAAAATATCACAAAATATGTGAAATAGAGAGATATTGGATATTATCAAAACACATCAAAATATTCCACCTGCCATCAAGAGTTCAAAACAACCTCTGTCTAAAGGATAACTGCATTTATTATGGGTATCATTCTGTAGACTGAGAAATATAAGACTGTGTGAAATGGATTGACATTCTTAAAAAAAAAAAAGCATTAGAGGCAAAAATTCATGTCTTAGAAATAAAGCAGAAAGTGATATAATTCTCAAGCAGTTTTTGCACCCCTTGCCCAGAATTGCAGTGATAGTGCCCTTCAGAGGGAATAATAGGAGTTGGGTCTTGGAGAGGCTTTGTAACTCCTCTACTTCCCTGTTGCATAATGTTCTTCAGAACTTAACACATTTTCTAGACAAGGCAGCTCAACCATTTCTCTTAATATTGGCTAAGGAAAGGAGGGGTACCTCAGGTGAATACAAGAACTACATTGGCATGGGATTCTTCAGCTTTTATTTTAATAGAATTGCAAAGTAAATCGGGTGTTTCGTGCCCTCACATGTTAAAGAGGACAAGATCCTAGTATAAAGTAACACAAGCAAAAAGCAGAAGAAAAAAAGTTAATAGGAAAGGTTAGAAAAAAAGAAACCAGGTCACAGTAAGTCTTGTAGTTACCATGAGGCCTCTTTATTCATGCCTTTATGCACAGTTCTTTATATATGTATTTATTCATACATGAGATGCAGTAAGTTATCCCAAGGACAAAGGTGAGGAAATGTGAAATTAGATCTGAAGCAGATTGGTAAGTAAGGAAGGGAAACTGAAGAAAAGATGCTCACACAAGAGAAATGACAGAGTGCGGGGAGGAGAAAGTGGAAGATCAGAGGATTGAAGATAATCAATCTAGTGACAAGGGACGGAGGAATCAGGTGTTTGCTGTTGCTGAGAGAGTTTAGTCACAGTCTGGAAAAGTTCTCTGAGAAGCTGGGGTGTAGGTTCAGGAAATCTCCTGAATGGTTGGTAAAACACTGGTACTGAAGTTTTTGTGGAAACCCAAGGTTTGGAGGGATCAAGAAAGACACGTGGGGATTTTTCTTGGAAGACCTTCTGGGGAGATGGAGAAGGAAAAGGTAACTAATCTGTCAGGATGGAACTATGGAGGTCTCAAACCTCACAACAGCCAGAAGGAGTCATATTCTACTCATTCCATATACCCACTGCATCTGCAGCCCCAAATAGGGTATCTGCAGAGTTCTTGGAGATGCTCAAGAGAAACACTGTTTTATAAGCCATAGCCTTTTCTTTGTTGATGCTGCCTTTGTAGGATATAAATGGGAGGGAATGGGATCAAGCTAAGTCATTATGACTCATGAATTCTATTGTAATTATTTTTCACAGCAAGAAAAAACAAATTAATATATATATATGTTTATATATGTCTATAATAAAAATATTCTATTTTATAGCAAAATAAAAGAGCTACTTCAAAAGTCAAAATTAAAATATTACAAGAATTAATAAAATTATATGGAAATTAATTCACAGAATAATCTGCACAGTTAGAAATCCAAAATTTTATTTACAGAACTGGTATCTGACAACACCACTGTCTTTAACCACAATTATTTTATGAAGTAAATCCCAGCATTTCTTAACGTGAAAAAGAGATTTAATATTAATCATTTTTAGACATCTAGGGCTAATCACAGAAGTCTTTGATATAAAACCACAGAACTGAAAAAGCTGCTCCAACTCTGGGGGAGCTTATTTTCTGTACAAACAGCCCAGTTAATGGGTTAGAAATTCACTGGTTAAATCAGCTGCATAAACTCAGATGTAGGCACTCTGGCGAGCCCTCAACTCAGTCAGCTTTCGTGCCTCCTTTGCTAGGTTTGGTGACAGTCAGGGACACCCCTGCAGCTCCTTGTGTGGCATCTGCCCTCCCTCAGGGGCACGAGCCAGGCAGGACCCAGGGCACTCCCCACCTCTGGGGCCACAGCCTGCAAGGAGGCAGAGATGTCCCCACCCTGATGTGCCAGGTTTGAAAACTGGAAAAAAAACAGGAAGGGAATCCAGGACAAAAAGGGTAGCACATACCAAATGCTGCTTAAAATCAGCTGAAATCTCTACTCTGCTATCTTTGTCACTGGTTCTACTGACGAGTGTTTACCATGATCAAGGAAAACGTAATGAAATTATTTCTTCAATAAGATTTTTTTTGTAACACTGTAACAATACATATATCACAAATACAAAAATTGTAATATTAGCACTGCCTTAGCATACAAAAAATGCTAATACTGCCTGGAAGTTCCTTTTAGAGCATTCAGTGGAGAAAAACAAAGTAGATATGAATGTGGATTGCCTAAGATATGCTTTTGAAAACAAAAGGCTTAATTAATAGGGCTGTGACATAGAAAAGTACAGAACTTGTTCTTATTTGTGTATTCCTACTTGGAAAGCTGTTGGGAAAATCTTGCCATTATCCTGAAGGGAATACAAATGTGTCTGTTTTAATGTTTATAACTATGTCTGCTTTATGAAACAAAGATGTCTATATAGCAGCAAAGTGAGTTCCAAACAGAAAAGACAAACTTCTACTGAGAGCTGACATTAAAAAATAATGGATAGAAATATTTCCATGAAGCTTGGCAGGAATATGTACACTGTAGATGAACAACTGTTTTAACAAATGTTCAATAGAAGTATCCAGAATCCAAGGAGGAAATAGCATAACTACTGATGTCGGATTCCATTAGGATCAGAACCAATGCACTGCTAAATTATCGCAGGATATTTTATGAACTGCTATTGATGATTTAGTGGCAGGCTAGGTTATGTAGCTTACAAGCTGTCACCTTTAAGGTGAGGCCAAAAGCGAGCCCAAGGATATATTCTAAAAGAAAATGTAACAATTATTATAGCATGTGTGTCAGCAAAGTTCATATGATTCATTGTCCTTCTGGTAATAGGAAAGCTGTCAGTGGGTGCTCTTGGGCATGGTTCAGCTAACTATATAAAGAATGTTCTCTTAAACATTCACCTACGGCTTGGGATTCAGAGGTTGCTTGTCTGATTAAATGGAAAGGAGGTAATTTAAAAGCATCTTCCTTTCCAAATATGTTACTGTCAATTGGCTTTGGTTCAGAGGTTTCCAATCTGAAGTGCATGAGGCAGCTGCAGAAGAACTCTATTAGTATTCCTGTGTAAAATTGTTTCTTAGCCCAGGTCAGCTCCCCTATGCACTTTTGATGTATTAGAACTTTAATGTTCAACTGAATTGACAAGTGATGGGTTTTACAATCAATGTGCACAAAGGACATGCCATTCCCAAGCAAACTCAAGATTTATTAAATATAATGATAAAGTGGAGCATATCAGGTGGAGGCTACTGTGCAGTGTTTTGTTCCTCTATAGTTCATATATTGTGAAAGTTACACCTGTGATATCATCTGGTTTAAAACTGGGCTGCAGCTCAGCTCTGTTTCAGTATTAAGTAAATGAAAGCTTTGAATCTAGTTAAAATGCAGAGTGTCAACCTGAATGTTTAGGAGAGGGAAAAAATAAATCTGTGGCATATTTTCCTTAATGTTTTGCCACAGGTTGATTTCTGAACTCACAGCACAGATGTTTTAATTATGATACAACCTATTTGTTCTGATGTTCCATGCTAATTCTTTGGGAAATATGTACTAAATTAGGGAAGGTTATGTTTTCTTGTGATGAAATAACTCAGCTCCCACCAGTGTTTGCAGGAACTTTCTCACTACTTTGTGCTGGGCTTTTTTTCCTTAATGGGTAATGTTGGAATGAAGTGGCAGGGTCTTTCAGAGAAAGGCTAACTTACAGTAGTTTTTGTATAATGCTCTGCAGATGTAGATGTTCCCCAGATGTGAACAGACTAGAAACTTAGTTTTGTCTCTGGGTATTCATTCACCGTATAAATCTCCCAACACATTCTTATCTGCTATGTAAATAAGATGTGGAATTCCAATAGTGTCTCAGCCTTCTACAGCAGATGGTATAGTGAGATTTACCACACCATTACATTTAATGGGATTGAATTCATTTGGATTTCTTGATGTTCACTCTGTCCTTCTCTGAGCAGCAGTGTTGCCAATGTTCCTGATTATATATGATTTGAGAGAGTGCTTAAAGAAGAAAAAACCCTTTATCTTAGAAATACGAGTATTTTCTGTCAAATTTTAAAGTGTATATGTATTGCATTTCAGAGGATTTATAAGCCCTATGAGAAAAGGATATTTAATGAATATTCAACAAAGAACTTGAAGTCATTACATTTGAAGATTTTTGTAAATATCAGCTATCCAGTTAACTGTTTTAGTACTAGCATCATTATATATTCATTTGGAAAGAAATGAGCTTTTTACCTCATCACATCAGTGAAGACAGAGTGAAAACAACAAGAAAAAATCTATGTTAAGAAAAAAAAAGAATCTTTTAAGAACATGTTTGAAATAGAAGTTTTTGATTTTCATTTCAAAGTAAAAATGGCTTGCCGTATGAAGTAGTTACACTAAATTAATAAATAATATTTTAAAAATTCAAGTGCAAACTGACACTGTTAACATATAATTAAAATGACAGTGTAAAACACTGTCAAATTCTTCTAGTGAATTTTCTTTTCAAAAAATGCTATTGCAAATGCCTTGATCTGCTTGTTCCACAATCTGCTGTGTACCCAAGATGACATTTAAATGTATACAGATACCATGTGTAATCAGCCATTAGATGATACTTTAATTTGTTTTGTCTGCTTAACATTCTATCATTTCTGCAGTATCTTTCGTGGCCTAAAAATTTACTCAAACCAGTCTTATGAATTTAGTCATGCTATTGTCATCATTCCTCACAATAGTCATAGACCAACAAAATATTTCATAGGACAGCTAAATGAGAAAAAATGTTTCTTTTTATAATGAAACTTAATGAGAATTTCAGAGCTTTTCTACCTCAAAAGCACCCAGCTTTTCTAGTTAAGTTAAAGTTATTTCTAATGCCAGGCTTCAGGCTCAAGAGATCTGAACTGTTTCATAAATTATTTTATGAATTGTAAACCAGTCATCTGATCAGCAATAACACACTCTGTACTACAGTGCCAAGCAAGGATAGCAATCATGCTGAATCTACATGCATGAATGAAAAAGCTTTAATTAGCACAGTGAATGGAAAACATCTCAGTTTTCTCAATAGCCTGTAGAGGCAATACCAGCTCTACAGCTGATCTGATTTACACTCAGAATTCCTATTCCATTGGACACTTCAGCTTTGACTTTTATTTAGAAGATAGATGAATGTCAAACTTCTGAAACAATTGCACCACTGTGGACAACTCTGAAATACTGATTTTTTGATCTAAATAGTACAGAATAATGGGAGAAAGAGCTTTTTCCACCAAGTCACCAAGCTAAAAGTGAACAGAGCTATAACCACACTAGGAGCTCTGGGCTGGACTTCCCAGGAAGGGGCTGGAAGGGACCAGCAGTTCCTTTGCCTATCTCCCCTCCTCCTGCACACTCACAACAAAGCCAAAGTGCAAAATCCAAACTGTCCTGTTAAAAATGCTAGGTTATGGGAGACAGGGTTTCAATGGAGAAATATTCTGCAGGAAAGATAAGCAAGCTGCAGCTTACGGCAGGTCACCCTCGCCCAACATCACCACACAGGGGAGCAGGGTTTGCTGGAAACATGGGGAAGGCACAGCAGGAGAAGTCCCAGCTGTTGCACAGGGTCACACATTGCTTGCTGACTCTGAACACTCACAAAACTTAATCATTAGGAAATAATTTTGTTTTACTGTTTTCCTGTACAAAAAAAAAAAAATAAAAAAAAGAATTGAAAATTGTGGAAGAAGCAGTATGGCAGCCCTGATTCATCTCAGCCATAGTTTATAATTGGAGTAAAAGTAAGAGCTCTATAGATCTTTCACTTCAGTGAGACTTCACTGACAAACATTTCCCCCTTCAAAGACAATACCTTCTGATACAGCAGTCCTACCTTTCCACACAGTCTGTGAATTGCTTCTTCACTCCCTGGCTTTGATGGCAATTAGATCAGACTGCCAGTATATCTCATTTTTCTACTGCTTACTCATAGCCTTTTGCTTCTATCAAGGCTATTAATGTTAGACAATATATTAATGATATTGGTGTTAGGGAAATGAGCTACAGGAGGTTGCTGTAGGCCCCGAGGAGTTTTCCTGCTTTCTTTGATTTGTTAATGGTAAAGAGTGGTTTAAGGCTGGTTCTGTTTGTGAGAAAAACAAACTAACTAACAAAAAGTCTTGTGGTTGGTTTCTCATGGTTTAAAAATAAAAAAAAAAGGCCTGAAAATGCTCAAGCACCTGTTATTTTTCAAATATTTATGTTGTCAAGGTGAAAAAGTTAAGGGGAGAAGTAACTGTCATGCAAAACCCCCAAACTCATCCTTACACTAATCCTGCTATTTGCATGTATGTGAACTCCAAAGCCTTCTGAAGCATTTTTAAGACTATTTAGACAGAAAAGTCCCCAAAAAGAAAAACAAATTGCCCCAAATTAATTCAATTTTGCTTTAGTATTGAACTTCTAATGACTCAAGCTGGTTTTAAACTGAGACTCCCCATGGGATGGACCAAGGAAGCATTGTTTCATTCTGAATAAATACTCATTATTTTAACAGGTATTTAGATCAGGCTATTTGAAAGCCTGTAAGAATAGATTTTCTGTAAGATTCTGGTGGTGCTTTTGGACTATCAGAGGAGCTCCATTATTTAATATGTCCTTTCACAGTCCGAGTAACATAAAAAGCACAGGAGAGAAAAGTTCATGATGTGTTCACACATCAAAGTATTTGGGTTCTGACTTTTAGTAAAAGAGTAACAAATTCATCTGAGTCAAAGGTCTGCTCTGCTTCTTTTTTTCTTTTTTTTTTAATATATGGTTTAGAATCTCCTAAGCAGGGGTGAGGCAATGACTGCAGCAGATAATTAAAGAGTAAATTTAGGTAAAGAAGTGGTAAATCAGAATTCCAATTCTGTCTAGTCAATGCATCATTTACCCACTTAGATGCATCAAATGGAGGAATGTATCCACTTTTTTTTGTAAAGCACTACAGGATATATTAATGAGCCATTGCAGGACAAACACTACATGAAAAATACTGATACTCAGGTGAATTATAAAACAGTAACTTAAATAGCTTTCATTAATTTGCTTGAGGGCTGTTCCTAGAGAAGAAAACAAAAAAAAAAGGATCTGTCTACACAGCTAGCAAAACCAGCAGAAGGGAATTCACCAGTGAGATATATCAGATATAGTACAAGAGTTATTGTCCCTCCTCTGTGCAATCCCAGGATAAAATAAACATATCCAGGCTTCATAAAGTGGCTTGCTGACTCCCCACCGCTGGTTATCCATGCTAGCCAAGTTACCTGTGTGACTTGGAGCTAGACAATTTTTTTATTGAAAAACTCCATCCCAAATAAAAATTTAATTTCCTCTTTCTGTATTCTCTATTTCCTTTAAAGATTGGCATGCATTCTCACTGAAATTATTCTGAAAAAAACCCCACAATATTTAATTTAGCATTTAATTTAAAAGTGGGTATTGTCTCTGTCTCTTAAGTTTCTCATTTAAGTTATTCTAGAAATGTATAGGTTTTGGGTGTAATAAGATGATGCCATTGACTTAAGTCAGTGTTTTACACACTGGGCATTATCTTCAGCAGCCATCACAGAACTGCTACCCCAGTCCAGCTTCACTATTATACAAGACTTGAAGACTCCCCACTTTGGATAGGAAAAACAACCAGAGTCTTCCACGAGGGTACTTATGATAGCAGCTCCAGATGGGAAAATATTTGAGATTATGGAGAGCTAGTTTCTACATCTTCAATCCTACTGAGAAACTTCTTGCTCTACAGACAGTGCCCCTGGCATCAGCAGTTCCTGCTGAAGAGTCAAGTGCCAGACAATATAAAATTTAGATCAAAACCTGGTCCTAAATATGGTCCTAGACCTGAGGAAGACTAGTCTTTTATGAAAGAAAAGGAAACACATTTATTATTCCTTTTTTGTTTGATAGTCACCATTTTTATATTTGTTTTAACATTGTCACTAAAGGGAAAATTTCAGCTACTTCTTCTATTATACATTTGTGATAGCAACTCTAAATTTCACATTGCTCATGGGGTTATGAACAAGATAAATTTGAGTCATGGACCAAACCTAGAAGGTTGTAAATCAAAAGGCACCACAGGTACTCTGTGTTCTTGTTAGTCAGTCCCTAGGATTTAGATAGGAAAAAATTTTTAAAACATGAAAATAATATACTGTTAAAGTTGATTAGCTGGCTGTAGTCTCCTAGATACAGAAGATTTCCTCCTTTTGCACAGCAGGTGTATGCATGACTTATGCAGGCAAAGCTCAATTTTGTAAAGGTTAAATTTGATCAAATTGATTAAATACAGATCTTTCTTGTATCACGTTTGTGCTTACTGGTTAGAAACCTGTTTCCCAAAAGCCATAGTCATTTCCTTACTTTACTGGTTCTGATTGTTAAGTATCTAAAATTTCAAATAGAGAAACAATCCTTTTACTTGTAACTTGAAAGTGCCTTAAGTAACCCCCTGAAAAAATATTCCTGTTCACCTGTGACAAAGAAAATAAGTAAACATTTCTTCCAGCCCTCTGTGTTTGGCACATTGGTGCTCAGGCCAGATGAAATGATTACTTCAAGTAAAAGCACTTTTTCTTTTATCAAGTCAGAAGAACAAAGTTTCTGAAATCATCACACACTGTGAGGAATAAATTACTTTATTTCTTTTGGCTGAAACTGAAAACACAAGTCTGGATTTGGCAAAAGTTTGAAAATCAAGCTAGGAACTATGGATATGATTAGAAATGTTGATTTTGACAGGGATTCTTATAAACCTGGCAAATGTTTACAAATCCTGCTAAGCACACATTCATGAGCATTGCACAGGACTGGGGAAAAACTATCCCTGTTTCTGGTAGGATGAATGCATTTAATTCCCATTTCTGGGATCTGGTACTGGATAATGTTCAACACCTTGTGGCAGTTACTTGGTCTAGGGGCAGGACTTCTCATTTACACCTGGGCTGATGGCTGGTGCTGGGCAGGGTTTCAGTTCCTCACCATGAAAAACCTTTGCATCATCCAGGAATTATAATGGAATTTATTCGGGGTCATTAACTACGCAGAAACAGCTGTGAGCACTGGTAAGATTTACTTAGCATGAGGAAATAAAAATTAACCAATCTCCTAGATTATAGATACGAATCTGTGCTGTGAATCTGTACAGATCAATGCTAAATGAATCATTAATATTCTGTATGAAGCAGAAAAAAGAAGTCAATGAAAGCTGATCCTGCTACCTTGTCATTACACTCTCTATTACCACAAGTTCATCCAAAATTGCAAATCGTTACAGCTTCTCCAGCATCTGCCACACTCCACTACTGTCCCTGGAGCACTCAGAGAGTCAAATATGTTTACTAAAGCATAAAACTACTAACACCACTCATCCATGGTTACACAGACACATCTGAACATTACTTTAAAAGTGTCATAGACCTTATATTTATTGTTCTGAATAAACATTAGTCTCATGAGCAGAGAAGCACCAAAGACTGGAGCCTGGTAATTACTCGCAGGATAGGTACACTGCCATTAGCTGCAATGAAAGCCTCTCTGTCTTTCCATGTCAGTGGATTTCAGCGCTAGGAAACACTTTCTTACATGAGACAGGAGAATTTAACTCCCTGCTTCTTCAGTCTTATGTACTTAGGCAATAAGACCATAATGTTGCTGGATGTTTGACTGGCTTTTGACACAAATCACACTAGACACAGTACATGGATAATTAGCAGTGCACACAGGCTCTGTTTTTAATCCAAGATTTTAATGTAAGTCTCAAAACCCAATATTTGGATTACCTGAAATATTTCATGATATTTTCATTTTTACAAAAAATTGTAACCTCTCCTACAATGCTGATAAAATCTTGATTTTTTTTTTCCAATGAAGTTTTGGGGGTTTAACCTGTTTTAATTGTTATTTTGATTTTAAAAGCTAATAGTTTCACAGTTTAAAAATAAATACTCTTGTAGGAACAAATTTTGTGAAAATTGACCACATTTTTAAAGTCAGAAAGCAAAAAAAAATAGGCTTTAAGCTCTAGAAGTGTAATTTTCTGTGAATAAACATTCAGCTCTGTATTTGATATCAATATACTGTAAACATCAAGGCAATATAAAATTGTTATTTATACTATCATATTTCTAATTAGAAGCAATGGAAAAGGGACTCTCATACAGTATAAGCTAAATATGGCACCAACAGCAGCACAAGGTCAAGCAAATCAGAATCAAGTCTGACACCAAGATATTTCTGGGGATGCTATTTGAAGGACTGTGACCAGGGAGAAGGACACACATTCATCCAAGACACTAAAATGTGCCCATGCTCTCTGTACTTGTTAGACAGCAGTGTTAATTCTGTAACACAGACCCAACAACTTCTCAACCCACAGCACGTATGGCTACCAAAAATTGGAGCTACTTCTACTACTATTCAAAATTTAAGTGTTGAACTCATTCCAATCTTTTGTTGATGTGTTACAATAAATCTAGAGAGAGATGAAGAAAAGCAAAACTAGCAATACCAGAATTTTCCACTATTTTTCTGGCAGGCCCAGAACCAAAAGCCAGTGTGTGTTTTGGCAAAGTAAAACTTTTCAGGCTGATGGGAATTGGGATTATTCTGGTTTACATCAGCTACTGGCCTGACCCAGGGCCTTTGGCACTGTCCTCCAAGGGATGAGTTTGACAGGCTGAGAGGCTGGAGAACAGCCCTCATCCCACTGCACTGAGCTGCAAAGCGCTCTAGGATGGAAAGTGGGGCTGGAGGCTCCACACGCTGACAGAAAGCGAGGCAGTATGCCACAGGGCTTTTTATAACTCATCTCTCAGCCTCACAGAAGGCAATAGGCAGCCTTTTTTTCTTCAGTTAAAATCTGCCTTTATGCATTGCTCATATTCAGCTCACAATCAGATGCTGTGCAGATCAGTGCCCAAAATATCAATCCAGCCAAATGTTTGCCAGAGCTTTAGGGAAACCTTACGGTCTCAGAACTATTTGCATTCTGAGTTGAATGTGCTTTAATTTCTATCTACTAGCATCTGCTTTTGTTTTCACAATCTTTTAGATGGGTTACTTGGATTATTAGCAAGTAACAACTGTGATTTGACTTTTTTTTCCACTTTTCCCTCCCCCAATATGGAAAGGCAGCAGACTATGTATGAAACTCTGCTACAATCTACTACAAATCCTGTTCATTTGATTTGACATTTCTAGTTTGAGGTTTGCTTTCCAGTGTCCACCCATGCCTCAGAACAATATCATGTAAGTGCCAGAGAGGTAATACCTCTAAAGTTATATTCCAGCTGTATTTGATCTTAGCCTGTATTGACACCTTTCCCTCCCAGTCTGTGTTCATGTCCTTAGTCACTTATTGCCTTTTCTCCCCAGCTCACAACACATTATTCTGTAAAAGACTTTTCACTGATATATCCTCCCTGCTCTACAACTTTTATTCCCTGAGCCTTTCATTAGCAGATGCCAATCTCTCCTATTTATCAACTGGCACCAGAGAAATTTTCCTTTTTGCTTTCCAGACCTGTGCTTCAGATCTTCCTGGGCAGACCAAGCTGGGAAAAGAGGTGATGGCAAAAACAGTCATGGGGAATTGCATTCAACTATGAAAGCAGCAGGCAACAGCTGTGGTCCTTGAACAACAAAAAGCTTAGAACATTCACCTTTTTAATTTATCTAATAAAAATGGATGATACTGGTGTGGGATGGATTCTAGCTGCTTTAGGCTGGTGTTTGGATGCACAACAACTCAAAGATCCTCAGGAGTCCTCACTTAAGAGAGTGTTGATTCTCCCTCTGGTTTGCTTTCCAATACTTGGGAAGCACTAATGAGTGTTTTAAATCAAAGAGCATCTCAAATATTAATGATGTTTCAATGTGCCTCCTATTTAACGTAAAGCAGCACATAGTGCTTTTCAGCTGATTCTATGTTTTAAATAGATTTTGCACTCTAACTGGCATTAGCAGGAGACCTCCAAGTGGCATTAACATATTAAGGGCACTTAGTTCCCTGCCTGTCTGCATCCCAGCCACCCAAAGAGTAACAGTTATGGCTGAGCTTGTGGAAATTCCTTTCAGGAACAGATTCACATGAAAACACCTTTTATGCTCTTTGGTCTAGCAGACCTTTGTATTTTATATTTTTATAGGGATTGGCTGTCAGAAGAGACATATCACATCACATTGTTTATATATAACACCATTACAAAGACTACATGTTTAGCTGCAGCTCACTAGGCCTGCTTTCCTTTTGGGGGGTAGTTTGTGCCAAAATGAGAGGAAATAGCATTTCCTCTGAGAGTAATGAGCAGCTGGTGCTTTTGCCCTGGTGTTTATGGGATGTAATAGGCACAGTGGCACATTTGGAACTGGCTGGAGAGAAGAGTAAATGCTGCTTTCTTTTATCTTTATCACCTCCTCTCCCAAGAAAGCTTTTTAGTGTCTATGGTTTATACCAATTTTAGAAAATGCAATAAAAATAAAACCGCAGCACTTTGCCACAACATAGTTAGATATTATAATGTACTCTTTGTAAAGATGGACTGTTTTTATCTACTGGGACCAGAAATACTAAGACAATAAAATATTTTTAAAACTTCTGCAAATAGCTCTTGGAAGAATTAAAGCAAAGGGAGTACATCTGGAAATCATATTTGCAGACGAACCAGTGAAATTGCCAAAAACTGTACATCTGCTCTTCTGGCCATTGTCTGACCTTAACTTGCATATTCATGGCTGACACTGTTATACCAAGAAACTTTAAGTCTGTGTCAGGACAGCAGTAGAAGAACTTTAAAAGTACTGATTACTTCTACATTACATTTACCAGTTCTTCAACCAGTGTAAATTGGTATAGCTCCATTAATTGTGATAGTGTTATGCAACTCTCTGAAAACAATAGAAACCCATTGAAACAGAACCAGGATCTGCTCCTTTATTCACAGCACTTCAGACTGACTGATTAGACCATTATGGATTGTGAATAGGGGTGGCAAACACTGTTCCACAGATAATGTCCTCTTCATCAGCCATACTAATTGGTATTTGTGGTGATCTCATAAACACTGCATAAACTAATGATCCGCACTTGATAGCATTTCAGTAGCCAAAAAGTATTTGTTTGTGTTGATAAAATGCAATGAAACACATAATTATCTACCCTTCTGCTAACAGTGTTTTTTATGTGGATCTCCATTAATCCAGACTTATATCATTCTCAAGTAGTGGTGTCACACTAGTGATTTTAGCAATGAGGTTATGGGCAAGCAAGGAGCAGTACCCTTCCAAGATGGTTACATGAAGAGACTTTAGAAGGGTGCTACTCGGCTAATAAGTCTAAACACATGTTTATGGAACTATCTTTTTAAATAGTTCCAGATTACATAAGTTTTAAAAGTGCTTATTTACTCAACATGCCTAAAATTTGCCACCTAAATACAGATTTAGGCATTTTATTGCTTAACTCTAGTTTTCTCAAATTAAAAACTTCCACAAAAGCAAGTTAGAACTAAGATATGTATCTAGGGCACACAGATGTGAATTTAAAGTCCTACTGTAAGAACCTAGTTTGAAAAAAAACAAGTTTTAGTGTTTCTCAGGGGAAATACATCATGATCAGATCCATGGTCATGGGAACCTCCAAATGGGTTACAGTTCCTCTGAATGTTCACAGCATCCGTGAGACAAGAAAACTCTACACAATCCAGAAGGTTATTTACTTGGGTCATATTAAACTCTGACAGGCATTAAACTTGGTTTTGGGCTGTGTTGCTAACTGAAGATTCAGACTGGGGATACTGGATTCAAGACATATGAACCATTTTAGGCACAGTCCAACACAGTATTTCTGACATGCTTCTAAAATGAAAGAGATTATATGAGGGAGTACCTTGGACATGCCATGGAACAGCAAACTGCTTTCTCAGTGACACACAGGAAAAGATCTCCTTCCTGTAGCTTGGATCCCTGTCAGCATCGCTACAGCTCAGCTCTCAAAGCAGTACTGTATTTTCTTCACATTTCCTTACCTCTCCTCCACATTCCTCTTTTGGACCCAGTCTTCAGGATAAAAGACTATGTGACCATGAAATAGTACTACCCTTTTTCCTTTTTTTTCATGCTGCTCTGACACCAAACTTCCCATATTATCCAGAAATTATGACTTGCCTTGCTGTTACCAAGATCCTTCTTGGACATCTGCTTAACCTCATACACCATTTACCTTGGCTCTTTCATTGCAGGATGTGACAATCTGCTTTCAAAAAGTTCAACAGCTGGACAGCTGTGGTAAAAACCTCATTCAATGCATGAAGATTATGCAGAACCATATTTACAGCCTGGTATCTTGACTATATTCTGATGGTGCAAGAATATATTGCAAGAATATATAGTTTGCTGAAAAGGGAATTTATTTTGCTTATCAGCATGAGACTGAGTACATTACGACCTTTCTTTTCCTTTTTTCTTTCCTTTGCATTTGAATGTTTTAAGTAAACTAAAATAAAATTCAAATTAAGCCTGGATCACTAAACTCAGTCCTGAAAAACTCTGCATACTGCAAAACTGGGTTCATTTTGAAATCGTCTGCTATCTTACCATCCACTTTAGCAGCAATCTGGATTGTACCTACTCTTCAAAAATTCCTTTACATGACTCCTCCAGAGAAAAAGAGGCTACAGGATTATTTTCATTTTTTTATCTGAGTTATGACTATTACACAAATTTCCAGAAGAGATCAGGTGTGCTCCAGCCTGATCTCTTCTACTTCACACTATTCTAGGAGTAGAGCAGCTCTAGAGCTCTTCTTCCTTGCCGCAAGAAATGTATCTTTGGAAAAGCATCCCAGAGAAAAATGCAACACATAAGGCTTCCAGTCCCCAGACTGCGTGGTTAAATAGCGTTTCGGAATCAAAACAGACAAGCAACTAGTACAAACATTTGTACAATCCCTCTGAGACTGCAGAGAGGTTTTCTAACATTAGCAACCTCCTTAGGAGAGTTTCTGCTTCATGAATGCTTTTCACACAGTTCTGCCCCTTCCCTTATGCTCTTTCCATTTAGTGAGTCCTTGTTCTCTTGTTCAGAAGCACTAAGATGGTCACAAGGTTTGCACAACCTGACACAGGACTAGGAGATTGTGACAGCAGATTTGAAAGTGTTGGTAATTCATACTAAATATTATTCAGTTGAGCTGACGGAAACTGTCAGATTCCCAATTCTCATCACTAAAATCTCCATCTCATAGCTTAATTAGTGGTATGGGGTTTCTTGTTCCACTCCATCATTAGTCCGTGTTTGACATAGCTTCAGTGGGGTAAGATGGGAAAGGGGCTTATTAAGCTAATGAAAAAAACTACTGAGCAAATCTTGCCAGCAGTAATCTGTGCAATTTTTCCCTGGTCAGGAATAGATTACTGACATCTTACAGCAAAGACATCTTCTTGTTGTAGTGGGAATATGGTACACCTCACAACCTCTGCCACTTTGCTCCATTTAAGGTAGATTTCTTTTTTTTTTTTTTTTTAATAGTAGTAACCCTGGAGCTTTATTTTATGTATAATAAATCATCTTGACCTGCTGCATCAACCACCCAGCAGGTGATAGACCCAGCAGATTCTCTGGGGAGAACTTAGCACACACCTAAGTGTTCTCATGAATACAGCACAATCAGTCTGAGCTCTAGGCCCAGGATTAAAATGTGCAGCCATATTTCATGCTCCACCTTTGGGCTGCCCTGGCCTGTGTGCCTGCCCTGCTGCAGGCCCCTCTCTGGTTCAGACCAGCTGCTGAGCCTTTCCCTGCCTACTTAGCAGAGACTCTCATGTCTTATAACAAACATTGAGAAAACTCATTTTCAACCTGGTAGGGCATTGATCCTGACTATCTTCTGTGTGCTTTCTCCAGTCAGTAAATATTTCAAACTTCTGGGTTGTTCTTATCCTGCTAATGGAGTTTCCATGCTCATGGAAAAGTGTGTTCAAAGCAACCAGCAGAGGAGGCTTACACAGCCACCAGATTGCTGTGAGGTGCACATCAGATTTGTCCCAAACCCCCAGAGGCCATTTCAGCTCCCTGGGACTGGTGGAGTACAGGAGCATCTCATCAGCCTGGCCACAGCCTTGCTGAAACAGCTGCAGAGGAAGGCACATAAGCTAAAGTTGTTCCAAAGTTGATCTTTTACTTGATGTGTGAAGAAAACTATGAAAAGACCTGCCACTGTGGTGTATATGGAAAGGCTACCCCAAAGTTGTGTTTATTATATGCAAAGTTCTCCAAATGGCTGACAGTGAATTGGCTGCAGCCCCACAGCACAGGTCTCTGTCCTCAGCGACACTCAAGTAGCAATCTGTGCTGGTTGTACGTATGGTTTCACATACAATGACAAGCCAAGCCCCAATAACTCCCAAGAAGACTCCCAAAAGGCACATGCTTATCAGCTCATTTCTGTTTCATTTCTACTCTTTTTAAAACCAAAAATAACTTTTCCCCTGATTCACCAGCCATAAACCCACTGGAATATTCTACAGTGAGTCAATCAGTTTGTCATGCCAAGATCAGTAAGTGATATTTTATAATTGCACATAAAAAGACTGGAATGATCTTCTGCATCTTTATTTACTTCTACTAGAAAATGTCTTGGCAGACTTAACCATTAACATTTTCTGCTTTTTCAAGGAAAACATAATTTATCCTCTTAGGGATATTAGACTCCTGTGTATTGTTTTTTCCCATTTTGTATCCTCAATTCCCCCTTCTGAACATTTGAGTGCTTGCAATCAGCACACAACGACACTTACTAATAACATAAATGTTGTTCTAATACCATATATAACACCATGTACACCAGCAATGTGGAGCAGCTTCTCTGTGCAGAGATTTGAGTCTCTCCATACCTACATCTGTTTCTTTTCCCTCTGGTACATCTGCTATGGAGTGTGACCCCTGCTGAGCACAATGAGACCCAAAATCATGTCTTTTGCTGTAGTTCTGAGCCCCAATTCAAATTCTGGTGCTTGGCTTTAATTTCTCAGAAACTGACAGATGCTGGGTCAACACAATGGAGTGCAGAAAGCTGTGTGTCATGTTCTGCTGTCTTTGCTATGCTTATTATATTCTACCGGAGGTGGCCAACAAACAAATTCTGTAGCACACCTTCTTGTTACATTATATGCCACATTACCAGCAACAAGAGAAATATATGAGTCACATATGGGAAAAGGGAGAAGAAATGTTATATGGCTAATCTGTATAACAGACCTCCACATTTCTGTGCTGCTTTACTTGCTTCAGGCAGCAACAGATAGAAAAATATTCACTGATGAAATTATCCTTTCTTTTCCTGCTATATTTTGTTCTCATTAGTAACAGACATACATAAATATGGTCATAGACTGGAGCAACTGCTTTATCAGTTCCAAGGCTGCAAGTCTTGGGCATTCCTGGGGTCTCTGAGCTCTGCAATTCCTTCCTCATCTTCCCAAAGCACAAGAAAGTCCAAGCAAATTTAACTTCTAGCCTTCTCTTTCCCCAGGAGGAACAAGAGAAATATATAAGCCCTTATCCCTCAGAGAGACAATATCTTGCATTCATGCAATTTTTTTTTCTCTATTTAATTCTTACAGGTCTGCTTAGTAAGGCTTGAAGTCCTCTGTTGGCATCCTCATTTTAAAGCTCTGTAGGCTATTGCATAGGAGGCTACTTATGCAATCCTTAGAGTGTTTCTTTCTCCTCACATTGTTTATGAGTAGCCTATACAACAGCTGATCAACAAGTTCATAACCAAAAGGGAAAGGAATCTATTCCTATTGCTGGGAAAAATAGGAACTGTAGGCATATGCATGCACGCTCCTTCAGGTAGGCACTGTCGACCAGTGTTAGAGATACATTATTGAGCTAAACTAAATTTAACACCCAGCATGACTGTGCCATATATCTCCAGAGACATGCAAAAGATTTTTTACAAGTATTGGACCTTCTCAGCCATGCACCTGAAATCCTCAGTGATGTGGTTTACTTGTCCTTCCCCATGCACGGAGGTGGCTGAGCACTTTACCAGGCTAAGCACTCAAAGCACCTCAGACCTTCACTCTTTCATTAGTGGACTTCAGATTCCTGAGGCAGGGGAGCAGAGAAATTGATGGGTGTGAGGAAAGCCCTCCCCTGAGCCCCGTTCTCTGCTCCATTCACCAGATCTCAATCCTTCCTTGCTTAAAAGGAAATTAACTGCTTTTAGGGCAGGTTGTGTTCCTAAAGGGAAGGCTCAGGAAAAGACCTGGGGAAAACCTTAAAGGTCTTTGATATATTTAGCTAAATGCTCCTCATAAAAACAATTTAATATTGTTAAAAAAATAACAAACAGTAATTACCTTATGTGCAATGTACAATCACATTATATGCAATGAGAAACTATGCTAAGGTAATATGTGAGAGGTTTATTCAGTTTCTTTAGAAAAACAAGAAAATTCCATGAATAACAGTGAGAAAGCTTTTGCTTTCTTTATTTTCTAAAGAGTTTGAATAGCTGACTTTTTCCTAATCTTTTTTTAATGAGAACTTTTACTTTTCTTGTGTGGCAACTTTCCCCACTTTTTCTCTACTCCACCCTCTCCTCCCAACATTCTTTCTTCCGAAGAAGTTTAGAAAGGAAACCTGAACAGTAACTGTTTTTCTTTGTTTGGGTAAAGAAAAATTCTGAAAAAAAAAATTGTATTAAGGTGATTTTTGATTATAAAGGTTCAAAATGTTTTGACAGCTCTATTTTTATTTATGTAGCATGGGATAGATTTATGATCTTTTCGATGCTATTTTACAGTATAAGCATTTGGGAGAAAATGCCCTTACAGCAAGCTTGTGTTTCAACCATTGCTATATCCACAGGGGACAGAGCAGCCCAACACAGCTCTGCAGCAGTAAACAAATGAAAGCCCAACTGTGTTTCCCTGTAATATTTCATCCCTCAGAAAATCACATATGAAAATACAATGATTAGGAAACTAGCATGCTCCCAGATTAGTGGGGTAACAGAAGCTCATCCCAGCAGCTTTCACATCCACAAGGCACTGGCAAGTTATCAAAATAGCACCAGCAAAGCAGCTCAGCACCATGCAAAGAAGACTTGCAGACTGCACTTGTGCCCACTGTTCTACAAAGACCTTGTGTTATTACCCACCATTTCTCTCTCATTGGTTTAGATTTGACCATAATATTTTTATGATGTGGGATTTGACAACACTGGTTAAGCAGCCCCATCTGCTTCCAGTCTACACAGTCTGACAGTTGTCCTAATACTTGCTAACCCTCACAAGAAAATGCTAACATTCACATACAAAAATGAAGTTGAGGTTTTGCTAATGCTAAACATACCAAGGTGTTTCCGAGTACTTTAGGGTGTCCAACATATAATTACAACTAAGGGTTGGTAGTTCATCTCTACGTCCTAGGACATGACATCATTTATTCTAGACAGGCTTTCCATTTCTGTACATTTGTTACTTTCTTTTCTATAATAAAATTACAGGGAAATAATTGTATTTGAGCAACTAATAGGTTCCCACTGACACAGAATTGTAAAGCATTATTTATTGGACAAAGGACAGTTCAGAAATTTAGTGGTACTCAGGCAGAGGTTAAGCCAGTCATTGTCAGCCACTGCAGCAGGTTTTCTGAGACATCACAGCTTCGGGAACTATTTAGACTCATTTGTGTTGTGTATAAAATAAATATAATCTGCGTGAATGGTGAGTGTGAAATGTTAGAGATTTACACCTACTTCATATTTATGCTGTACTCCTTTAAGTAATTATAGGGACAAACAAAACTGGCTAGACAGTATTCTTATGGTTAGCAGTTGTAGAGAGAAAGCCTTGAAGCTTGAATTTCCCTTGCCTTCACAACACTGAAAAGGAATTCAAAGCAAAAATAAAATACTACCAACATCATCTGAAACTAATGTAAGAGACAACTTTGCTCTGATGTATATAAGACTAAGCCCAAAGGAGTAGACAACTCACAGAGAATTTACAGATCTCACCTGTTCTTTCTATTTCTGAAAATGAGGTTTCAGTGATAACAGAGCCTACAGCACTCTCAGAGCTTTCTCTTTAGTCCCTTGTATGTACATAATTGTTAACAGCTCTGTGTCAGCTCCTCTCCATGAGAATTACAAAGGAAATTGCAGAGTTCCACCCTCAGACCTGCTCTTACACTGATTTTAGACAGTGAGGTCTCAAGTGTGCTTCAGCTCTCCCTCCTGCAGCTATAAATTTCACAACTGATCAGGTCACCTGCTTAACACTACTCCAAAGTCCAAAATAAAAAGAAAATTTTTGGACTTTCAATTCCAACTTATGTGCCTAATATATTCCTGTTCAGTTAACTACTTTAATCTTGATCTGATCATCATCCTCCACCTGTAGTCATCCATCCATTAGTCACCTAAAACAGAGATAAATCCATTTTTCTTTCAAGCTGAGTTTTCCAATCTTTGAATTGGTGTCCAATTTAGGTCACATTGAACAGGAAGGATAATAAATAAATCATTATTCTTCCTCCATGCTTTGTCTGGTCTTCCCTGCTGGTGACTGCTTCCCTCACTGTACTACTGGAACATGTACTTCGACTTTGTGTTGATGTCAAAGACGACCCACATGTGCTGTAGCTAGCATGTGTGTAGCATGTTGTCACCAAAGCAACATCTGTCTGATGACTCAGAGTAAAAGTGGTTCTGTTTGTTCTGTGTCAAAAAGGGAGAAATGCTACTTTGATGTTCTAGCGTGCATCAGAGTACCAGACATATGCACAACAGAGACAACAGCAAGCAGCACAATCTGGTTTCACCCCATACATTTTAGGTATTTTCCAAGATTGAAAAAAAAAAAAAAAGACCCAGTTTAATTCTCTGAGCAGTGAACTTCATTATGACAATTCTAAAAATGAAACAATAGTCCTTCCCCTTTCTTCAAAGCACAGACCACCCATATATTATACCATCTAATCTTGCCAAAAATGATGATGGCAAGATCTACCCATTTACGCACAGGAAGCACACTGTTGAAGTTTATCCTTTCTAAACACATGATTTTCAAGTTATCACAAGTGAGCTTTTCATAATACAAAGCAAAATATCAGCAGATTGCTAAGAGCTACAAGAGGATTTTATTTTTGTTGTATGAAAGTTCTTCATATGGCATTCACAGCCGACTAGTGAAATCACTATTCTCGGTTGCCAGCTTCACACACTTTTAAGAAACAATTTTCTGCAGCTGGCTGCACATAGCATTCTTTGAAAATTAGGAGCCTTTCAGGTGTTTCAACATGAGCCTCCAGAGACTGGAGCATCAAATTATATTTTTCACTCTACAAAGTGTAAAGCTAAAGGTCCAGCTAAAGGCATCTATGATCCAGATGAGCTGCAAAGCTCCTGCCAATCATCCTGGACAGCAGCAAGCCCAGGATGCCAGAGAATGTGGGGACTCAGGGACAGATGACACAGTGAATACTTTTGGGTCCATGCCCAAGTAGATTAGGGGAAATAAGAGCCTCCTGATACTTAAGCATGGAGGTGCAGCTTCCAGGGAGGAGATAGGATCCTCCAGGAGCAAAGCTTGCCAAAGATGGTTTCTAACAGCCAACTCAGAAATCATCTTGTGATTTTAACAACCAGTTTTGCTGGAATGTGCTCCAGCAGAGTCCTGCAGCTAGTTATGTTATAATGGAAAGGGCCTGTAGCCAGCTTGTAATCCAACTGCCTAAGAAGAGCAGGAAATTAGAGGGGATACTGCCATTACACTCAATGTGCCAGCTCGGACTCACCACTCATGAAGGCAGAGCTCAGAGCCTCTCTCTTCAGATGAAGCAGCAGACAAGGTCTCCTGCCACAGAGAGGTGCCATTCAGCAACAGGCAAAACCTAACCCTCCAGACTGCCAAGTCAGCTAAATTAAAATGTCATCCTCATGCCGTAGAGTGTTACTGCAGTCAGAGTCTGCTCATCATCTCTGTGAAGAGTTTTTACTGTTGTTTGTGCAATAACATCCCATCTTGAAATGGTGTTTGTTAAACTTGCACCATATTTCATTAACTCCTGCCATTTCCCATCACAATCTCTTTGAATTGTGGAATGTAATTCAATTCAGTTACTATTTGGATTTCTTCCAGAGCTGTATGGCTCTGAGAACAGCACACAAAATAACAACGTTGGCTTGTATTATTTTCAACAGCTCCCTTTGTTGTTTTCTGATGATGATAAATGCGTGGTGAAATAGCTGAGAATGTAATCAACAGCGCTGATTTTGTATTCACCTATATTACAGTCTATTATATCTTTTGCAGTTTTATAGTAGTCTATGACCTTTTATATTCTTAACACTACAGTTGTTACTATTACAAGGGTAACTTTTTTTTCCTTGCCAAAACCAAAGTGAAACTAGAAAACTTCTGCAGAAGTCTCTAGTGGAACAGAGAACAAAATTTAGCCTCCACTTTTCTCCAAAAATTTTAACTGTTCCTAAATAACACCAAAGATGTGAAAGGCAAGATAAAAAGATAATGTACTCTACCACTTTCCACTGTGAATGATTGATTTCTCAGCAGACAAAACAATGTGAACCTTAAAAATTGAAGGTTTCTTTGTATACCTATAATATTGTAGCTTAGGCTGAGCAGCCACAACAGCCCTGGCTTATCATTAGCAGTTTAAAGGAAACCCTTATCACTTGAATTTATACACTGAAGTTTCCGTGTGATTCACCCATATGAGAACACACCTGACAACTCTGCAAGGTCACAATACATAGAACCAGCCAAAGAGTTTACATGGAGTTGTCAAAGAGTTTGACACTGTCCTAAAATTTCAATCTGGCTATAAATGCAGTTAATCAGGAACCTTATATTTCTTTTGTTCATGTGTGTGACAAAAGTGTCTGACAAAACCTTATCCTGGTTCTGCAGTAGGCCGAGACTAAAACCCCGCCCTTAATTAATGTTAAATATATAAATTTATTTTCATTTTTGTCTCAGCTTTTCTTCTTTTTTCTGCCTCTAGGTTAGAGGGTCAGATTTGTTACTGTGAAATTAAACCATTTAGAGACTGAAGTTACAAATTTTTATGTTCAAGTTTGATATAAGGAGGGACACTTGAAAACTGTCCCATAGCAGTTTTGATAGGACTGTGCCCCTGAGCCTGTTGTCTGGGGCTGGGTTCTGCACAATGTCATGCTGCAGTAGTGTGGGCTACGAGGGCTGTATTTTATAGTAACTTCTCTAGACCAGCTGCAGAGAAAAAATCAGCAACAAAATTCAAATTATGTTTGTCATAAGCTTCTGCTCTTGCATCGCTACATTTGTGTACATGAAATGTAATATACTAGTGAGAATGTCCCCTGACATGGAGTTGATTTTTATATCCTTTAAATTTACCACAAGCTTTACAGATGCTGCAATCTCTTTTATTCCAGTTCTAGCAATTATAACGTAATCTGTGCTAACATTGCAGATTACTAGGGCAATTTTGAAGATAAATGATCACATCTCCATTTCCATCTGCTGGTCCAATCGGGAAAATGGTAAGAATAAAATCTACCCCTTACATCGGTGCATTTTGGTGCTTGTCTGGCAGTCTACTCAGTCAGCCTTATTGGGCCATGAAGATGGGAAGACACCCAATCCTCCCCACCTTATGTCTCCATTTTTCCAACTATGCAAAGGTTCAAGCATTAATCTTACTTTCAGTGGGCATGCTCCAGGACATGAGTGATGTACAGTTCTTTGTGTTCAACAGAAGGTTTTTCTAGATGTAAACTTGGCACATTTCTGTCCCTACAGCTGCCACAATAACAAGCTCTGGTCTGAGTCCTTAGCCAAAGCCACAGCCAGTCTTTCTCATCTGAGCACTGGGATACAACCAGGGCACTCCTGCTTCATCTGGTTTTGTTGGTCTAAACTATATCTAGGTTCCAGTTTGCAATAGATGGGCACCGATTAAAGAAAAAAAAACAAACACCTTCAGAACATGCTTAGATGTCAGTTGATTTTAGAGCACAAACAACTGAAACAAAACAAACACTTCTCCCTGCCAAAGCAGACAGACTTCTCTCTTTCCTCCTCCCCCTCTGTCTCTAAAAAGCCTGTCTGAAGATTTTTCAAGAAAATTAGGTTTGCAAATCTCCTGAATATAATGGTATAAGGTTGTGCATAATGGCTCAGACATTTCTTCTATGTTCAGGTGCAAGGTTTCATACCCTTGGAATGTGTTTCAATTCAATGATTAGAAAACAAAAATATTTGGGGGATAGGAAACTAGAAGAACAATGCAACTGTATTTTCAAGAGAATTATTTGCAGCACATTTCTACTAGTAATTATTTTTTGTTCTGGTTTGCAGCGCTTCTGCTTCTGGCATCTCATCTCCTTCACAGCAGCCAGCAATTGAATTAGAATCGTTGCTGAACAGCAAGAAAAATCTGTCATAGAAGTCATGTTGACAGACAACTTTGTTCTCTTCTCGTTGCTATTTTCTCTTTATTGTATTTAGATCTGAAAGTCCACACCTAGAAGTGAGCAGAAACAGACACAAATCATATTTATCTAGTCTCTTCCTCCTTTGTCCTGCTTTTGTCTTTAACAGAGCTCGCATTCAGCTGCTTGCGTCGGGGGGAGATAACCAGCCAATCTTTACTACCCACGGTGCCTGGCAGCACGTTAAATCCTACCTTTTCTCCAGCACACTGGGCTAGCACTGCCTGTCTCCCATTATCACCCTAAATGACTAACAGGAATAAAAGGGGATCGAATTCTTCCTTTATAAATACTGCACATCAGTGGTTTTGTGTGTGGCACTGTGCTCCTCAGTGTGACGTCACAGCACCAACAGCACCTGGTCCATGGACCCAATCCTTAAAGGCCAATCCATCAAAGCTGCCTTTCTCATAAACCACTGCAGATTATGTGTGGTGGGGGTATGGGTTGTGTTTTGGTGAGGGTTTTTTCCCCTTGGACAAGCCCAGTGTTTTACTACATAACTCAATGTTTATAGGCTGTGCCTATAAACACAGGCACTGACACAGGCAGGCACTGAGCCCTCTGTACTGCTGACTGATAATAAAAGCTGATAAAAAGGGGTTCCACTATGACATTGCCTTCTCCAAGGTTATAAAAACCTTGAAAATCCTAAGAGTGAGAGAAATTAAGACAGAAGTAGTGAAATAAGTGCATCTCTTCCAATTTTAAACCACAAACTAAAAATACCACCAAAGATTACATCCAGAAAGATACACTTTTAAGAAGTCAATTGGCAGAAGAAAACTGCATACAGCAAGTTTGATGCAGCTCTTATTTCCAGTGGCAGAATACTTATAGATAAAACACCTCTCTCCAAAAATTAAAGAGGTAAAAATTCTGCTATGAGTTGTTTTTGCAGGAATTGACACATCCACTTTGCTCTAAAAAGCACATGTGTGGACAACCACGCAGCAACTTCCCTGACTGGAGCCAACCTATAACTAATTCACCAATGGCTTTGAGCCTGTGGCACCTCAGGTAAAAACACGGTTGTGGAATGAGCTACAAATCCTGCTGCAGCAAAAATGAGTCTGGCTCAGGACAACATCCCACAGGTTCTTCCAGGGAAGCAAACCTTTGAGGGCTGGTGCCTTGCTTTGCCACGCAGTGTGGTACAATAATAGGGTGGTCCCAACTTCACAGTCCGGCCCCTGTGAATAATGCAGGGCTACACCGACAGAGGCAGGGATGAACTCTGTTATCACTGGTGCCAAAGGATGAACATCACCATGCAGAAAAACCAGCTGTGTATTGCGGCCACTTTTGGGGAAGTTTCCTTCCCCTTTCTGACCCCTCCACAGAACAAAAACCACTGCCATCTATTTATGTTAGGAAAGGAAGGAACACAACATGCTTAATGTTCTTATGCACCCATAGAAACCACTTCACATCTAAACCTGGTTTATTAAATAAAACTATAAAGAGATCTAAAAGTCAAGCCAAAATGCTAAAAAACTTGTGCAACCAATAAGCCTAGGCAGTCATTGTGAGTAAAGCAAATCCTCATGGGCCTATGGTGACAATTCTTTGACAAGTTCATTAAGATTAGTTTTTTCTTCAGCATCCCACATCTTTCAGCTCTCTGAATTGTTTGAACAAGATTTGCAGACACAGGACTTGAACAGTACCACCAAAAGCAAATATTTGTTCTTAAAGCAGAAACTATGTTCTCTGCCTCCAGAAGCAAACTTTACCATTTGCAGATATTCGTGATAATTTTGCAGTCATATTTACATTTGTATAGTCAGAAGTCAAAAAAGATATAAAAGATGACAGTCAAACACAACACCTAATTTATCTTCTTGCATGAACACAATGAAAGACCAGATGTTGAAAACTGGAAAATGCCACTTGATATTTCACTCCTTTGTGCAACCTGTGTTCTCTCCTATGTGTAAAGCAAAATTTGTTGTGGAGGGGAATCTTTTTTTCCTTGAGGACAAGTACTCAAATCCAGACACATTTTCTTTCTTGTGACAGTGACAGCTCCTCAAACACACTGCATTTTCTTTGAATAGATGTACATAATTTTTACATACTCCCATGATATAACATGAATCAGGCCTGTTAGTGATGCAGTCACTTATCGTGGGTAGCTTTAGACTAAATTACAGTACTAAAATAACCATTAGTCTTATCTGTAGGTCAGATCACACAGAAAAAGGAGTGACATAGGCTTTGAATATGTGGTCTAGCTTTAGGATCAGCTTTAAAGCCATAACTCTCTGATAACTGGAATTTTTCTACTTTACACAGTCTCCATTTACATCTGTACACACAGAGCACTCCAAGTTAAGCAGAAACTAGACACATGCAGAATTTCATGAACTCATAGATCTATTCATGCATGTGTAAAAATAGCCTAGATTGCACAGAAGTGATTTTAAAGAAATTGTATGTTTTAGTGCGAAACTACTTTAAAACAACAAAACTGAAATAATGTTGTTAATGTTTGTTATTCCTCAACAAAATTCTTGGCATGAAGAGTGGTTGTAGAAAGCCAAGTTGATAATTAATTTAATGTCTGATAAAAGTGAAATTATGAATAATTGTATTCATTGAAATCTCTACAAGAACCAAGTGAAAATATTTTTTGCTTTTCAACTAACCTTAAAATTCAGGTCACATGTAAAACTAGAAAGAGTTTGTATATATGCATGAGTGCATACCATCACTTGAAATGTTATTGCTATGAGGAGAAATTATCTATTACTACAGAAAATAAATCTCATTACCTTGTCAAAGCCTTTCAACTGGATGTTTCTACCTTGTAACTTCACAAATGACTATGTGCAAGAAGAAATATCATTCATCTCTAAAATCCCAAGACATCAGTATACCACACAAATTTTAATAATACTAAAGTGATCTGTCCTTTTCCCTTTTAAATCCCAGCATTAAAAAGTATTGCCAGAGGAGTACTGAAGAGGTTTGCATTCACATGCCTTTTTTTCCATTTGGTTTTGTTTAACACATGTTGATGCCTTTGAAATGCAGAGAAACCACAGCTAAGGAATAGCTGGCCCGTGGGACTGGAAAGGTGATCTGAAGGTTCGCCCTGCTGGGTCACTTGCTGCGTATCCGGCTTACACCTCTGGTTGACAGTAAATTAAAATTACTGCCCTCTGACAGGTGTGCAGCAGGCTGTGTAAAATGAGTCGGGGTGTCAAGCACTGCTGGTGGTGGGCAGGTGTCTGCACACTCAGGGCCAGGCTCCCCTGGGGACAGAGCTCAGGAATGGCCCAGACACAGAGCACGGGCTGCACCTTCCCTCCTACAGGTGGTCCAACTGCTCCATGGTCAAAGCACATGGGCAGGACCACAGAGGAAAGCTCAGGACTTCTCTCCATGTGTGGTACTCCTAAACAAGCACTTCCACTTTCCCTGACAGTAGCTGGCTATGTGCTATCACTGAAGAATTTAGCATCTGAATTAAAAAAACACAAATAAAAATAAAACCAAAAATCATTGGGCCGTTATGTAAATATTACACATCGCCCTGATAATCTTAGCATAAAAATATTTATAAAAACCTAGATTGGTAATTAATTGTGGGACACCATCATGCCTGGGTTTCTTTCAGTACTGGAGGGGCAAACAGCTCCTCGCTGTAAAGGAGCCCAGAGACAGATTTTAACATGCTCCCTGTGGGAAGCTGGATGCCTTCAAAGGAGTCAGAAGGGAAAAACGTGGGAGGCATTCTGGCTCTGCTTCTCTCTCTGCTGTGGCCTGCAGCACCAGGAGCACTTGTTTGTAAGAAAAGAAAAGTAATCCCAAAGTGGTCAGGTGAAACAGTGCACAAAAATGCAACTGAAAAAATATCAGTTAGAAAAGGGAAAACTCTTGACTTCTTCAGATTCCCAGAAATCTACACCTGGTCTTATAACATCCTTGAAGAAATAAGTGATGTATCCTTACTTGAAACTATTTGCTTTATCCTCATTTATTTTTATTAGAAATGTAGGAAACCTTTACCTATAGATAAGACCCAGAGGACATTAAATCACTGCAAAATAAGAAATTTTCTATGAATTCAGTTCTGACATTATGAAAAATAGAGAAATCCAGAGAAGTAAATATGAGTAATTATACCACTTTTATGTGCATGAGAAAATAAACATTAAAAAAGAGAATCAAACTAATGCTTCAGAAAAAATCTAGAGTTAACTGGAAAACAACAGTATTTCATGATGGGCAGGTCACAAGTTGTTATTGAGACAGAGTCTAGAAAGGTCAGAAAACATTGGCATAGAAATTGCTTTCATTAAATGGTCATAGAGTAGGGAGAAAATAATATCTACTTTATGCCAAACCAGTATGTGTTTTTTTTACTTGATATATTTTGTTTCAAGGCTGTTCTTATATTTGTGGGGTTTTTTTGCTTTCCTTTGGTTTAATTTAGCTTATAATAATCCATGAAAACAACTACCTTAAGAGTAAAATTAAGCAATATGCAAAGAGTCCAATCAGCCTACAGCAGTCAGAATTTAAGGAGCTTCTCTCACCTTTGCCTGAAACATCTCTGCCTTGCTCAAAATAATTGCTTGATTATTTAGGATGTAATTCTTATAGAGAATTCATGTGTTTGCATATATGTCTTTTCTAGAGATTTAGAAAATTACAGGTACAGGACTTCAGAGGATTACAGAGGTTCATTTGTCCTGTCCACTGTGTCAATGTCTTTATTTTTTCTAAAAATTAGTCTTGCTGGAATTTCTAAACATATCTATTGCTTTTCCAGCTTGTGCTTTCTGAAACGTATTTTCTTTCTGCATTTTTATGCTTTCACCTTTTGCAGAGTGCAAGGGAGCTGAGCAAGGACAATTGCTGTGTTGGGAGTTTCAATAATCTTACTCTCCAAAGCAGCATCTTTCCTAAACTCTAATCTTTACTGTTCCACTACTCAGAGAGTTGCCATTGAACACTACAAGAAGAATTGGATAATCATATCTAATTGTGTTCTTCCTGACTGTTGTTTAAACAAGGAAAGCCTTTCAGTTGTTGTGGAAAGTATTAAGAGCAGACCTTTGCTGACCTTCTTGAGCCATTGGGGAAAATTTGACATTACACAGAAGCTAACTCAAACAAGCTATAATTAAGTTGAGAGTGGAGTGACACCACTTACAAGAGAAAACAAAGTATAGCCATTTAATCCAGAAATTACTTAAGGACTCCTGGGAGCACAAAAGTTTATCTCTACTGAAATAATTATGTCTTGCCATTAGATGAAGAGAGGATACAAATGGAATATGCATGTTCTTTTCAACATCACTACCCTTTGCTGCTCCACCAAAACTGGAAGGGGTAATGGAAAGACCTTTCAAACTAATGTTTTGCATTCAATTAGATAGAAGCATCTGCTTTGCCTTTAAATAACCTGCCAATCATTCACAAGGACAAATTCTGACTACTGCTGCCTACCCAAAAGGCCCAAGCACTGACTGAATTACAGAGCCTTGGTCTTCTGATGTTCAGGACAGCAGTGCTTTACTTCTGCTTTCCCACATTAGTCTCTTCTTTATTCCCTTCTTTGTCCGTCTTCCACTATCTTACTTTCAGCAAATATTTGTTGTTTGTTTTCATCTGGAGTTAAAATGTACATTGCATAAAAATGCAGGATGAATGTTAAAAATAAGAATGGTGTCAAATTTAGAACAGTCCTGCCTAAAATATTAAACATCAATGATTTTGAGAAGGGTATTTAGAAAATGCCTTGCACTTACCTCCTTTTACACAATTCTTACTATAATATTCTCAAAACTCAAATATTAACTTGTCCCCAAAATACATACTGCAATCTGTGTATCTATTCTAGCTCTCTCTGAAATATTAAATGACTTATTTCTTGGAAAGGACTTCCAAAATCATCCCCCTCCATTACAGATTCAATGGTATCAACCCCTCAGGTCGTTTCATTGGGCCAGACACAATCCCTCCACTCAGGGCAGCAGAACCAGCCATTCCCCACAAATGTCCTGTTCTCCTTTTACATTCTTCTCATGCTTTCTGCTTTGCCAGTCATGCCAGCTCTCATGCCCCTTTCATCTCCTTCCCAAAGGCCTCCTTCTGTGAATCTTCATGCATGAAAATTATTTCAAATATATTCAGCTTCAACATATTTAAATTAATCCTAGAAAAACTCACTCTTTCACCATTGTCCATAACATTCTAGAGTGCACTCTTAAAATATTTTTAATGATCTACTCCTTTTTTCTAAATATTAATCCACAACCAGACCTCCAGAAACAGTAACTGAATAAAGTCTGATATGTATTTAACCAATGGGAGTAGATAAACTCCTTTAATTAAGGACTATTTTAGTGCCTGTGAACATGATTTGACCTATACCTCTTTTCAATTATTTGCACAACACATTCCTCAAACATCACTGTTATTCATTGACATTTGGACTCTCAGAAATCTCTCTTCCCTGTTTACTCAGGGAGGTATTTGCATGCACTAAGCACAAAGCAATTAATAATAAAACCCCATTTGCTCAATACCTACAGGTCAAGAGCCAAAGTTATTTCTTCTGATCTTACCAGTCCTTGTATTTTGCAATCAGCCCTAAACACATCAGGTTTGTAGGAAAGTACAGAAAAACTAGAGGGACACCGAAAGCCCTGAGATGATTCATGAAAAGTTCATTTCGTAGTAATGCCCCTGCCATGACTCTTGTACCACCAGTGTAAAATATCCTCTTGAATGATTCATCCACATAATTTAGGTGCCTGAAATCATTTAAAAACTAATTTCCTAATTTACATCCTACTTTTCCTCCAATCTCTAGAAAAATGTAGGATCTTTTAGACGACAATGAAGAACAATGTGTTTTTATTTTCTCTTTTTAAGAACTTTTCTCCTTCTTTAAAAAGACCAAAAGGTCAAGTCAGCTAATTTAATTTTCAAAATGAATTTTTTAAATTCCACTTTAAAAGTAGTGCTTAAAAGAATGAAATATTTTAGAAGGCAATAAAATAGGGTAGATTGATTTTGGAGAGAGAAAATTGGTTTCTTTCCATCCAAACTTTGTTGAAAGTTTTTGCAATCACATTCAAACAAAACAGTTTGGAAAAAAATAATTTTAAATTTTTTTTTAATTTTTTTTTTAAGATCTAATGACAGAGTATGATATGCTTTCAAATTCTTGCAAACCAAACAACAAAAGAATGGAATTATTTTAGTGCTTCCAGAACAATCTTTTCTCTCTTGTACCAAAAAACTATATAGTAACATAGAAAATCAATAAAAAATCCTTTTATGGTGGATCTGCTTGTGGGTGATTCTTTAATGTTATCTTTTTGAAACACAGTAGGAGCAGAGGCTTAGAGGTAACTTCTCCCCAGAATTATTCTGCTAGTAAACTAGATGGAAGAATTTTCATTCGAATGAAAATCATACAATTCAGTAGGAAATACATCCAGAACAGAGTTCCCCAAAATACTTCTGTTGTTGAAAAATTCTCTCAGCATTAGAACATTCACAGGTTTTCATTAGATTCAGGGGAAAAAGGCTGGTAAAGAAGATGATGAAGAAAGCAAGATAACCCATAAAACATGACCCTTGCATAAACCATAGGTTGTTAACAGGGCTCACTGGAGATGTGGAACAGGACCTCATGCAGAAGGGAATTGAATCCAGCTTTTCTGTATTCCAGGAGAATGTCCAGACCTGCAGTCCTCATAGCCAGCCCTGTCAATTATCCAAGTCTTGTCTCTATTTTCTCCCATGCTAGATTAATTTCTGTTCTTGGGAGAAGGAGATGGGCTCAATAGCAGAACAATTAAATTCAGGTTCCTCCATTGAATATTGGATTATTTGGGACATAAACCAGACTAGGCAATATCCTAGTGATTACACATTCTGGCCTTAGATATTCAAGTTGGAAAAGACTTGAATGTTGTTATTCCACATCCTGACTGAATTTCTAGAGAAATAAGCCTGCCTTAGGTTTTTCCCAACATGATTTCTACACCATTTACTTTATATCCATTCAGTACAAAAAATTTGTGGAATCTCAAAATTATTTATGATACCTGCAAATTTATTTCATTTGAGATTTCAGTTTTATCACAGTGTCATGAAATCTCTGGAGGTATCTATAAAGATACTGAGCTTAGAATCAGCTCACAAATATACTTTCATTGTGCTCTCAAAATCTCATGGAACTGACTGGATTTGTACTTTGATGTGGAAATGAGAGGAAAGCTTTTAAGAGATCTGATCTTTAGTAAGTTCAGATGAAATCTACTTTCAGTACTAAAATAAGATGCCATCGCCTAAAGAAAGCCAAATTCATTTCCTGATAAACACATTTTAAAGTCTTAAATTTGCTTTTATCCAAAACAATGCAAAAAGCATTTTACTCTCTTTCCTTTCCTATTATGAAACATTTTTTGTCACATTAAAGAAAAATACCATAAATATACTTCCTGTCTTATTCCTTTGATTATTTTATTTCCTAAAAAGCACCCAAATACATAGTCCTCAGTTTAGCAATTTCTTTAATAATTTTGAAAACAATTTATAAAAAATAAAACAACTAAACAAAACATAAATGACAAAAAAGCCTATCTGACACCCTA
The DNA here is from genome assembly GCA_020086605.1 of Lanius collurio. Lineage (NCBI taxonomy): Eukaryota > Metazoa > Chordata > Aves > Passeriformes > Laniidae > Lanius > Lanius collurio. Next base: position 11,748,547 of record JACBWW010000018.1, read on the forward strand.
TCTGAGAACCAGAAGGGGGGAAGAAAAAATCCTTGTTTCTAAACCACAGATTATTGTGTAGATTATTGTTGTTTGTTTTATAAGAAGCCTGATGGATGAAAATTTTATGTGCCACCTTTGTGTAGAGAAAGAGAATTAAAGCTATAATGAGAGCCACCTTTCTCAATTTTTCTGCCTGCAGTCAAATTAAGAAAATGAAGCAGTAAATTTGCAGCACAGCTGCCCTTTGCTGTTTTGCTTCATGCCAGAGATCTTGAGAAAACAGGGTAGCCTTTGGTCCAATATCAATTATACCCAAAAGGAAAGAGGGAATCCAAATCAGGGATTGGGGTAAGAACAAAGACCTCTGCTGTGCATTTTCCCTTCCCAAAGCCCATCTCTCAGATGCTCCCTAGGATGAGTTGACACAGAGGAGCATTAGCTCCTAGAGGACAAGGACACACAGAGTTGTCCACCAGAGGGATTTTCCTCATTTGCAGGAATTTCCTACTAGTTTTTGGGGAACATTTTATCTCACTCATTGTTTACCAAACAGCCCACTGGAGACATGCATACAGCAGGCTTCTGGGGACTGTCACCTGCCCTTTAGCAAAGGGCAGCTCTGGGCAAGAGTGGCCACGTGCACTTTTCTTGTCCAGGTGGCCCACAGCACCTGCAGGTTGTATTCACCAGGGCCTAACCCCAAACCTTTAGAGCTGCCAACCAAAATAATTTGCCATATATTCTGGGTTTGGCTGGGGTAGAGTTAATTTTTTCCATAGTAGCTGGTGTGGGGCTGTGTTTTGGAATTGTGCTGGAAATGTCACTGATAATTCAGGGATGCTTCAGCTATTGCTGAGCAGCCATTACACAGAGCCAAGGCCTTTTCTGCTCCACACCCCACCAGTGAGGGGAACGGGGGTGCACAAGAGGCTGGGAGGACACACAGCCAGGACAGCTGATCCCAGCTGATCCAAGGAACATTCCATTCCATATGGCATCAGGATCAGCATGTGGAGCTGGGGGGAAGGAGAAGAAAGGGAAGGACATTTGTAGTCATGGCATTTGTCTTCCCAAGTCCCTGTTACTTGTCATGGAGCCCTGCTGTCCAAACACTATCTGGAAAAAAATACACAGATCCTCAATGCTTCTGATGAGAAGTAGCTTGTTGGGAAAAATGTCCAAGCATTTCTGTCATTTGTACTGATTCCTCCATTTACATTTATTTCCCCTTCTCTGGTGTACAGAAGGGGAAGAGTAGAATGAGGTTTATCTTTCCATATATGATATATTGGAGCTGAATGGTGGCCAGCTTCCTACTGAGTCACTGAACAGATATTTCTGTATTTCCAAGAACTTCAGGATTTTTAAAAAAATAATTGCGTCAATTAATTTATGAAACTTCTGTATTTTTCTCTTATATTTTATAGGACATAGTTACTTACTATGAAATCACATCCTGCTAAAATTAGGCAACGTATAATAAAAAACATTGTGCAGTCTCACCATCCAAAGTTAAATTAAACATATTCCTAAATCTGGTTATTTTGTGTAAAATATTGTGACCTTCCATTTAACAGTGGTGCCAAAACAGTTGTTCTGTGTTGTGTAAGAAATATTACTACATGTCTCCATGTAACTCAGCTCACGCCACTCTAAATATTTGATACAATATTTTACAGTTTGGGGTTTAACATTAGTTTTAAATTCCCAAAACTAATAAGTGAATCTTTAAAACTCACAAAACAAAACAGTCACCGAAGTGGAAAACATCTTAAAAGCTCTCTGAAGTTGGGAATAAAGCTTTATTAAATACAACTGTTCTGACATGATGGATGTACTTACTGTAACACCTATGGGCTTACACTATTACTGCTCTCTTGAACAATTCCCTAAGTGGAAATATATAATTTAGGACACCAAGGTCTCTCAAAATATACCATCTTAAAACTTTTTCAAGATCTATCATTTCTAGCTAAGTTTTTAGTGGGAAACATCTCTGTGTTTAACAGAACCAATATAATTGAATTAAAAAGGGTCATCAAATAGTTCATATAGATATACTAAAGGCAAAAATTAATGTCTGGAAAATTCTCTTACTGACTTCTACATACCAGTGTCATCAACGAACTGAACCAAGAGATGTGGTGGAGAGGGAGGGTTGAGCAATTTCATAATAAGTTTAGCTCATGTCTTACCTCCATCAGTGCATCATACAAGTTTACTTGAAGAAAGCTTTGATTAGGGACATATCAAAGAAAAAAATGTTCAGGGAGAAAATTTTCTCAAAGTAAAATGAAATTTCATTAACATCTTGGTTAGCCATAAGAGGAGCTAATTAGCAAGAAAAATACCAAATTCTGCATTCAGGAAAAATACAAGTCATCAAATGGTCTAGACAATAGTGCACCCTGAATCCAAGAGCAAATTAATTTTTTGTTGTGAACAGTCTGCCCAGGTACAGTTAAAAGAATCTGTAGCTGCTTTATATAAGAAGAAATCTTCCTTGTAATATCATGAATTCATGCTCTCTGACAGCATGAAATTTTCCTGGTAACTTCAGTCAGCTTTGACTTAAGTTCTAAGCAAGAATTTTTGTGGTACGGCATATTTTTTTTAAGTTGCATGACACCCTTCTGCGACATTACCTCTAATGTTTCAACCTTTACCCAGGAAAAGACAAAATAGTATCTGAAAAACCTGAGGGGATACATAAGAGGGAGGTAGGTAGGTAGGTAGGTAGGTAGGTAGGTAGGTAGGTAGGTAGGTAGGTAGGTAGGTAGGTAGGTAGGTAGATACAAAATCATACTCTATTTCTTTCAAACTCTGCTCCTTACTGCTCTGCTTTTTAACAACAACAACAAAAATTATCTTTTCAGAAGGTTTTGTAAAAATAAAGATATAAGTAGTTTCCTATATGGTATACATCCCTGTGGTCCCCTGCAGAACACACTCCTACCTATTCCCATTTAATTTTGCATGGTGATGGACAAAGTAGTTTCTTTTTGTTTTAATATGAAATTAAAAATAACCATTCATGTATTTTGAACATTTATTCAGTCCTTCTACATTTCTGCTTCTAGTTTCCCTAAAAATGAAATGGTGAACATATACTTCTCCCTGTTTTAGTCCTGATACATTTTGACATAGTTGCAGTATTATATTGTTTTGTTATTCTATGTGTAGAAAAGGAAATTCAAGTCCCCTCTAAAAGCAGCAGGAGGGGGAAAATACTTCAATGAGCAAGTCATAAAAAATTATTTGTCATGGTTAAAATAAAACTTTTTCCATTACCATGTATTTCTTATTTCAACATACTGTGGCCCAAATAAAGAACAAGCAGCAAGACCCAGAATGTAAGAATTTTGGGCATGAGTATTTCTTCTGCTTTCCTTGCAATGTGAAGGTGTCTTAATTTAAAAGAAAACAACCTCACAAGTGCCTCTCAGTCTTTAAAGAAAAAATTTATTCTGCAAAGCTTGTTAAACATAATCTACACCACACCACAGGTGAGGCTTGCCAGGCTGTGACAGGCATTAAAAACAATGGGCATTTCCTCCTGCTAAAACAGAGGGTGACCATTCCTGTCCTTTGTGTGACACAACTCGGAGCCTGCAGTCACCTGCATCTCATAGGAGCTGTTATAAATTCTTCATTATTAATAACTTTCTTTTGGGAACCAAGGATCAAAGATTGGACCAAAAACTGTTCTCACAGATGACGGACTGCAGGGCCCACTCCAGGTCTTGTGCCTCAAAGCAGCTGTGAGATGAGAGATATTAACTTTGGGCCAGCAACACGAGGTCTGCCAAGTCACCAGGGTTTGCCATTGCCTCCTTCAGCCTCTCCTTGTTAGCCAGTCCTCGTTAGGCAGGCGTTGCATTACGAGGGATCCTGAGCTGACTGAAAGGCAGCATGCACTGGCATCTTACCTGCTTTTAGGAGAGAGAGAGACAAATTTTTCTGTCAGAAATATTCTTGTGGAACCTTTTTCCTCCTTCCTTTCCTACCTTTCAGAAGCATCTCGAAACACCACCACCCTGTGCAGTGGTAGGTACCACTTTGTGCTGCTGCAGTGCACTTGATCCATCACAGCCAAAACAGCTCAGGGTGGTGAGAAAGGGGCGTACGTCTGTGCCAGAGCCACGCTGCCTCTCCCTGCTCCCTTTCCCATAGGGAAGGGAAGCACACCCAGGCAGAAGGCACTTGGGCTCTCAGCACTAATTCTGTGACCATTTAAGGGCTGGGAAGAAGGACCTCCCTCGTGCAGGACAGATTGTGGAAGTACACTTGTCTTAAGAGAACAAGTTGGATTCTCAGAGATGTTAAGTTAACACATATGCAGCCTGGTTAAACCACGCTCTTAAATCTTGTCAGTCTTTCTTCACCATCTGTGGCAAGGTTTTTCTCTTTGAAACTACTGAGTTGACCTTTAGTGCTTACATGTATTTCCTCTGTTGACTTTTCAGACTCATCATCCTGCCATGTCACTGCTTTCCTGAGGAGGACTGTGGTATATAAATAGCCAAGCTCAAAAGATCCTTCTGATCTGTTAAACAATTTGTCTTCTTTGACTGTATGAGGAGACAGTAACTTGTAAATTTTCTCCTCAGAACTTTACAGAGTTGAAGGTACTAAGCTATGTTGTTTAATGAGTTCTAAAGAAGGTCTGATTTAAAGACTAGAAAAATTGCAAAGTTTGGAAACATCTGGTACCAATCTAATTCCTACTCCAATCTAAAAATACTGATTAAATGCTGTAGTAACAGGTGGTGCAAACACTACTAAGTCAATTTTAATAAGAGAGGTCAACACCTTCATCTCCTCATTTTTCTTTCCATAAGTGCCAATAAATTCCTCACAACAGGTGTTTCTAGGATGTGTAATTACATTGTTCTCAAACTTGGGTCTAGCAGCTCTTGGTTAAAGATATTTTTCAAAAAAGGAAAAAAATTCCAGTGCTTGAAATGTCATCCCTGACTTCTTCCATTATTCTCTTTTCATGTATATTTTTCATGTCATGACTGTTTATGGGTATCAGACTGGACTACTACACACTTCTCAGTACTTCTGCAGGAAAAAAATAATTTTCTGGTTTTACTGCTGACACTTGTTCAGCATTTTCTAAACCTGTCTTAACCAGCACAAAAATTCAAATCCTCCTTTCATTCAATGGATGCCTACTCCTATTCCTGCAAGAAGGCATTATTTGATTGCTGGTGGCTCTCAGTACATTAATACATCAGTCTTCACTCTGATTAAATGTGTACTCAGGATGGGGGAATATATAAAGTCATGTTTGTTTTTTTGTATTCTTTGTTTGGCATTCTTAATGTTCTTTGAAACACTGCAATGCTGGGACAAACATTTCTTGGCACCTGAAGTGAAAATCACACTTCATAGTTCAGTGATCTGGTTTGAGCACAATCCAGGTGAAAGAGGAAATAGATGCTCTAAAGAAAGCAAGGTCTTCAGGCCAAAAGGTGTGTTGCTTCACTGAATGGTTCCTATGTCTTTTATTGTCTGCAAGGGCTTTTTATTTGCCTGCTACATGGGTGATTTTTACAGAAATCACAAGGGCTTATTTATTGTGGAAATAAGTAATAACAAAACAAAGAATATTAAGGGAATATCAATATAAAAATCCAAAAAAGAAAACAGTAGTGTCTGAATCAATAAGGAAAACCTTAGTTCTCCACCATGCTGTGTAGGGGTTGGAAGGTCCAGTACAGCAGCAAATAAGCTAACAGTTATTATTCTGCAGGGACAGGAGTCTGAATAATTCCTTATTCCAGTTGTTTGGCAACACTGAGGTGATTACAGCTGAGAAGGGGTTCTGCAAACAAAACAGGGCACATTTACAGCAAATTATGAGAATACACAGAAAATTTGGGCTCCCTGGAGGGTCTGTTGGAAGAGGACAAGCAGCCTGAGCCAGTCATAGCTCTGGAGAGAGGGGGAACCTGTGAGCTGTACTGCAACAGGGATGCCCCAGGAACGGGCAGTGCCTCACAGGGAGAGCATAAGATCATTTTCCATGTATTGCAGTGACACGCTCCCAGCCACAGTAAGTAAAGAAGAAAGCTTTTTCTTGGCATTACAACCCATCAACAGAAGGAAAGATAGGTTTGCTGTCCTGCCTCCCACAGAGGCTGCATTTGTCCCACAGAGCCCAGCGATGCAGCAGACTCTGCACGCCTTGGCCTGCGCTCCCTGGCCACCTTTGTCTGCATTTTGTCAAGTCCTCTCTGAAAATCTAACTGAAAAAATACCCAGTGAGTTCCTCCAGCCTACACTGCTACCCACAGCCCCAGTCTGATCTCCTCTGCCCCAAACCACAAGGACAGCTATTAATCAAAGCCCACATCAAGACATCTTCTACTTGATGCCCTGAATTCAGGAACTTCACCTTAAAAGTTCAGGATCAACTTGGATTACTTCGGTGAAACTCTGTATGCTTCAAAGCACTTAAAAGGTGATGTTCCAGTCCTAAATGATCTGTCTTGAACTCAAACACCAAAAAAAAGCTCTGTAGACATTCCTCTGGATTCAGTCCTACATTCTTTTAGCACAGCTGGATATCTGCTTTCTGACCAGGAAGTCTTTTTAGTTCTAAGAGTCTTTTAATAACTACTTGATGTAGAACTACACAGTTCTTTGTTTATTTATTAATTATGAATAATTAGAGAGGATAGTCCCAAGAGAGAGAGAGCTCTTTCTTTTTTTCTCTCCAAGGTGAATATTTTAAGAACATTCATTTTTATATAAGACTCACTCAGTAATCCTCAATCAATCCATTATAACCCAAGGCTCAGAGGTGTTTTAAAATGCCCGTGTGGGCATGTTCAGAAAGATAACATAAAACAAATTACAAGACAAAAATCATAGGGTTTAATAGAAGTCTGATTGACATTTCTTTTTCCTAATTCATAAACACTGCTTCTGGCCTCAAGAAAACAGAAGGAAAAAAAAGAGATTTTGCTCCATTTTAATTGCATGGATTTTAGAAAGCTGTTATTAAAACAGGACCTTTATGGTTTCTTCAGTTATATTAATATAATGGTGTTAGCACTGATTCAGCTTACTTCCCTGAGTTTATTTACAAAAGACCTCCTCATTTACACTTTCTCACAAGAAAGAAAAGATAATAAAACCAAAAAAGTCCCACACAATTCTATGCAGAACTCAGAAACTGTAACAAGGAGGTTTTTTCCTATCATATGGCCAGAAGGAAAGGGAGAAAAAAATAATGAGAAAAAGTATTAGCACAGGGAGTTAAAAACCACTTAATTACCAGGAAAATAAATTCTTTTCTGGATACTCATTAGTAACATTTCACCAGCAATACAGCAAATTACTAGCAAAAATATTTACAAGGAAACATCTTTTTTCTTTAAAATGTGGAGTCAGCCAGGCTATATGAGCTGTCAGCATGACTAATGGGATGGCACAATAGCTGATGTAATAGCAGAAGACGTCACTCTTCCACTTTGAAAACTTGACAATCTGCAAGATCAGTATCTTGCAAGATTACTAAACTATTCTTCTAACAAAGGCATTTATAAATATTTTTTTAAGAGTCAAAATAAAAATTACTGTTGTTTTGAAAACCAAATGCACTTGAAATAACCCATATTTTCACAGAGTAAATTTTAGAAACTTTGTGGATATGCCTCATTGACTGTAGAAAAAGTTCAACATCACAAATCAGAAAGACTGATGCTACCAACATTGTACCTTTGCCATATAAGTGATCCACTCAGAATGATATTTTTATGTTGTTAATTGCATAGAACCAGTTTTCCAATACACTTGCTCAAAGTGAGGTTGCCAAAGACATAGTTAAGAATACTTTATTTGAGGAACTGGTTTAATTACCCTATTCCATGCTGCACTGTAATGCAGGTGCCAGAAGTTTTTATGTCTCTAAGAAGGAATTTAAACAAAATTAAATTGAGAATAATTAATAATATACTACTAAAGATAAAGATAAAACTTCTAGCTCAATGAATCTATGAAGGCTAAGGAGAAAAATACATATTTTTTCCATGATCTTCCAGTTTAGGAAAAGCTTTTAAGCATCTGTTTGCTTGTTTTCAGAGAGATGAGGATCTGTTTATAAATAAAGTAGGACCTGAAGCACTTACCCACTGATATCAATAATTATTTTTGTTATTTACTATTTAAGTTCAATCTGATGTATAATTGCACACTTCACGGTATTGCTCAACAAATATCTGAAAGCCAAGTACTTTTTGCAAGACTGCAAGGGTATAAGAGAAGCCAAATAAGTTTGTTTTTAAAGGTAAATATATAAATCCAAAGACAGGGTGGAGCCCCCACCTCTACCCAGCCTAACTGTTGATGGTCAAGAGAGCTGCAAAATACTTCAGGGAGGGATTCAATTCCATTTACTGTAATTGTCTAATTGCTTTGGTGTTTAACCTCAGACTGTTACCAAGGCTCTCTCTATGGTTAGTGCAGGGAGCAAGGCAACCTTGGACAGAGCTTCCATGGAAAGGAAGCTGAATGCTCAGCTGCTGCAGGTACCTGATTAAATGGGTGTTTAAAGGATCACAGAATCAGACAGGAATTCAGCAATTGTGTCTCCTTTCATGTTAGTGTTCCTGATTTGCTTAAGAGAGGGCTGCCTGCAGGTACTGCTGCAGGATCTGACCCAACCCTTAATGACACCATGGGAGTCTTTAAGCACTAGATGGGACAGACAGTGAGGTAAGGTCCATGCCTGAGTGGTTGCAGCTCCCTAATGTAAAAAGGAAATCTTAGTCATTATTCCTTATGGGAGCGATACACAGCCTCTCACAAACTGTAAAGCCAGCGCACATTTCTAATGCAGTCTCAAAAGAAGATCATTATGTATATCATTTGGTATAAACATAGTCATCAGGGGAATTTTGAATAGATTTATACCAACATTTTAATAAGTTTCATAAGAAAGTGGTTCATCAAATAAAAATAATGAATGGTGGAATTAAAGAACTACTGAAAATTGCTAATGTGTTTAATCATCTCAACATCTATATTTATATATGACAAATTTGGATGATATAGTGGATGTAATTCCATTTCAAGTCTCCAAACAGAGATTGCATTCCAAGATACTCAACTAAAGAAAAACCAGAGCTTGCTAGTAAGCTCTGAAAGTAGGACCCTATGACCATTTGTGTGAGGGCACTTGGAAGCCTCCCTGACATCCAGATATTCAGTTAATCAACAGAAGTCACGTGTCAGACAAAGGAAAAATAATGAGACCAGGGCTATGTAGAAAATAAAGGGAATGCACAAAAAAGCTGTAAAATTTAATAAACCTTGACAGTTTTCTATGACCTAGAACCCCACGTGCATGTCCTACCCATTAAGCTGGTCACTTAGTGCTCACAGGTGCCAAATCCGACAGCTCTCACACAAAGGACTGAGGCACTGCAGTTAACTCAATCTGTGCTGCACTCCTGAAAACACCTACTCAGCTGCCTCACAGTGCTGAGTTGCTAAAGACAAAAGATCATAATTCCTGACCTTTCTGTTTACCACATCATTATAATTATCTTTTCTTTTGCTTTCACTTGCAATACCTCCCCTCTCCATCTTAAGCAGGACTACTATACCTTAGGAAAAAAACCAGTGATGCCAGGGAAAGCACATGGAAGATGCACTGCCAGGAGCAGACTTGCCTGGCTGGGAACATCATCTTTCACCCTGCCATTAGCCCTGTCTCTGGGTCCCCAAGCCTGTGTGATGGTGTGACTCACACCACTTCCCTCCAAACCACTTGCCCAAATGCAACTGTTGTATTTTTTCAGACAGAAACACAGTTGAAGACACAAACACCCAGCTAGACTGCTACGACCCAGGTTTGGCAAGCAGGAGGAAAAAAGTGTAATAGGAAAAGGTCTCTAGAAGTAAAAAGATGACATCTCTAAAGAAATATGGCCTTTCTGGGGGAGTCTGCCCTAAGACCTCCATCCCCTTATTCCTCTCCTGCCCTGAGACCCACCAGAATCTTATTTCTCCTTGCTGTCAGCAGCTCACCCTTACTCCCAGCAAAAGTGGCTGGTTCCAGAACCTCCAAGAAAACCTCTTCCTGTGCTGCTTTAAAGAACTATCTTGAGGTGAGCAAAAGTAAGAAAATCTGCAAACAGAAACCGTGAGCAAAGAACCTGGACCTGTCAAAGGCAACGAGGCTGTGTGATAGCCCTATTTATAACTGGCCATATGGCAATTGATTTCCTGTTGCTCACACAGGACATCTCTGTGACTCCAGCCTCTGCTCTTCTCACTTTCCTCTTCTGCCAGGTTTATTTATATTTTTCCCCAGCTCTGAAGGCAAATCAAGTTAATTGGCTATTACATGAGATTAAACAAAACAACTAAAAGAATAAAGAAAGTGAGAATATAATGCTCTGATTGCTCCCCATGGGAGCTGTGGAACAACAGGATAGTTATTCCTGCACAAAGCAAGGAGGTGCTCTATATTTTGTGCTGTGTGTGGGGCTGAACAACGGGGCAGGTTTATACTTGTGTTACTGTTCAAATGCTCATTCTTATCCAAAGGTCCACATAACTTTCCAATAAAACTGACATCTCAATTTGAGATGCACTTAGCACCCCCAAATCTAAAGAATCATCTTAAAAGCCTGCCAATTTTGCAACTGCATGATGAAAGAAATAACAAATTAGATTATTTTTTTTATTGAACACTGTACAATATTAGTCCATTTGGAATAGAGATAAGGAACTAAAGAGCCAAAAAGGCCTTTCCAGTCAATGAGCTAAGATGAAGAGATGCCTGGGGGAAAGAGACAAATTTGGAGTGTAGGAAATGAAAAACAATTAGAAGAATTAAAATAATTGTATTTTCCATGAGGGGAAAATAGAGATATGGGATAAATTACTAAGATGGGTTTCTAGAACAAACAGTGCAGCATTCAAAATGGTAATAATGGGGTTTCAAGTAGAGCTATGAGAAAACCTGCTTAGTGAGCATAAGCCCAACTTAAAAAAATTTCTAATCACAAATTTGGTGAACCTAGGGAGAGGTTAATTAAGGCTAGCAGAAACAAAGAGGGCAAGGGCAAGGCCTACTGCAGCAGTTCCCTCCACCCTTTCAAATTTCCAGCAACTACAACAAAAGACTACAGAGAGGGAGGTAATGACTGTGGAAGAGAGGGGAAAGCAATGTTGTCCTGTTCCCTTGTCCTACACTTAACCCATCTCCCAAGCAGAATGAGTGATGCAATCTGCACAGGTCATCTGTAGATGCAAGCACTTTTATGAGCTACAATTCCTTTGAAAATGTGGTGTTGCTTTGCTAATTAGTGAGAAGATAAACATTTCTGACAGATGAAATGTATTGTTATCTTGTTAATTGAGTTGCACAGAACCTATTGGATGAAGTAGTGTCTTTTCTCTTCCTCTCTGGGGTTGGAGTTCAATCTTTCCATTTTTTGCTTCCCTAAACACTAATAATGAGTTGAGAAACAAAGAACAACCTCCTACAGTGTGGGTGGGGTCCTAATGCTTAAACTGGTTTCCTTCAAAACAATAATCCATTTACCTGCAAATCAAAAGTATGTGTTACTTGTGTCTTTTGCCGTCTCCAATTAAAAAATAAATAAATAAGCCCTTGAAGGGATTGGGAAAAAAAATGTTCCAGAGAATGATCCATCACTGTCTAATGCAGATTGTCCTCTTCAAAAGTACTCAGTTGTGCCTGTTTTCAAAAGATGGGATGTTGTACTACTACAGAGAGCAGACCTCAACCAGGTATCAATTTCTCAATTCCTTCTCTACAAGGATACCACTTAGAATAATATGAAATATTATGTAGGGAAGTACTTGCAGAAATAGCCAAGACTCTGTCTTGAAGACAAAATAGCCCAAGTCCCCACAAGTTAATTCTTTCAGCTAACAGTAGCTGTGGTTGACCCACCAAATATCAAAACACACCAGTGTCCCACCTGTAGCCCACATCAGTTAGTGCCAGGAGCCCAATCTCAGCACTGCTTTAAAAGGGGCTGCTCAGGGGAGAGGGCAGCACCAGCTTCCCCATCTGCACAGGCTGCCAGGAGCTCTCTTAAGGCATCACCCTTATGTTTCATTCTCATATTTACATTACTGCAAATTTCTTCATCACTTATAGGTCTTTCACTGTGAGCCCACTATTATCATAATTAAGAGGAAGATTGGAGGACTTAATTGGTTGAGTCACCACTGCTCCGGCATTGCCAGCTTCATGGCTTCAGTGTATTAATCATCAGTTCATGATGGCAAGATTAGCACCCACTTCAAAAGTTACATCTGTAAAGTCCAAAATCAGAATACAGACTCAGCAAGGGAATCAGATATCCCTTATTTGTACTTCAAGCTTTCAAAGCCACATTTAAAGTTTGGGGAGATTGGTCTCATCTTCCTCCTACATGTTTAGGAAAAAAAACCAAACCAAAACAAAAAGGATAAAGTGTCTTGATCCACAGTAGCAAAGCAGGCAGAAGTTGAAAACAGAAGGCTCTGCTGTCCTTTTTCAGTGTTAAGATTGATTGCATTTTCATAAAAATTTTTATGCTCCATTCACCTTATGTCCCTTTGCCTTACCTCCTCTTCCTGAGAGTTTTAATAAATGACTCATCCTTACTAATTCAGCCCTGCCAGCTTTCTTCTGGTACATGATATTTCAGCACTTAATGCAGTATAAATAGTCACCACTAGCCAATTTGATTAGTCATAGCCTCATCTTTGCTTACCATGCTATTTTTCATTTTTTTAGTCATCTGGAATGTATTCTCTGCTCTGGTTCATGCTGTGTTGCTTTGTGTTAGAAATCCTAAACAAGACATACTTTATTTGTGAAATGCTGGAATGGCCTACTATTAACCAAATGCTGCAAGCACCAAGCTTTACACTTTATTTGAACTTTGCTAACAACTTTAAACCAGCTGCTCCAAGTCCCTGAGCCATTCCTCTCAGTCAGGTACATTTCTGAGAGCACAGACCCACTCCAGCGGCTCACACAGGACCACAACAGGAGAAGCTTCATTGTCCTGTAAGTCTCCAGTTCTTCCCTGCCACATCACCTTCAAATTTAGGCCTCAGGTTCCCTCAAATCACCCCATTAATTTCAGAAAAGGGAATCCTTAGGATTCCTCTCCTCCCTGAGTATTCTGTACCTATTTCAGACCACCTGGGTTCTTTATAATGAAGTTTTGTCATTGTAAGAGAAGTCTTGTTTGTTTTTGTAGGCTTACTTGAAATTTTCCTTAAAAGGTTGGATTGTTTTTCTTCCTCATCACTACTGAAGATGGCAATGAAGATAAAAACACAATATTGATGCCTGCAGTACAATGTTACTCCCTTTCATGCCTTAAAAAAAAAAGTAACAATGTCGCATTACATAAAGGAAAAGCCACATACCATTTATCCACATCCAGTCACTACACTCTGTCTGTGTTTCAAGGTTTCTGAAAAAAAGCTGCAAGGATGGGAAGATGTCATTACACTCATCAGGTGGCCAAGTGTCCCTCCCAAAGATAGTTTCAACTGCTTTAATTGCTTGTTAGTTAAGTCAACCTGCCTTCAGCTGAAAGATTTTTATTGTAATTAAGATAGGCATGGTTACTTAATGCCAGAAAAAGTATGTTATCAGCCTACCACTTTCACTTACAGAATGTGCTATCTCCTCAGTTATAATAGACCAGAGAGATTTTATAATAATTAACCTAAAAAGGCTATTCATAGAAAAGGGCCCAGCTGTGATCTGATTAAAGTAGTCGAAAATCCTTGGGCCAAATTAGAACATCTTGTAGAGTATCAATTGACTTAGCACAGTTTTTATACTTCTCCCTAGCCTCTGCTTTTTTTTGTGCTCCAACATACTACTTCTAAAATTAATTTTATCTTGTTTTTCCCCTGCAAAAAGAGAAAATATCACTGGAAAATACATTTACATATTAAAGCACTAAATATAGACTTTTGGAAAATGTCTATGAACTGACTATAAATTTTGTAGAGCCACTATTAAGTGAGTGCAGACTACAAATCTTGGCACATTCAGTTCTAAGTTGACTTTCATTCTGTTTTACAGTGAAATTGAGAGGGTTGTATTTGTCATTCAGCTAAAGCTTGGCCCCAGAAAAATAAAGTATAAGGATTAAATCTTGATCTCACTGAAGTTAAGGGCAAAGCTCTTCTTACTTCAGTTGGTTCGGGATTTCACCCTAGGTCATATGGCAGAATTTTAGCCTCTGTTTGAGGAGAAAATGAATTAACTGTCACATGCCAGACAGATGAACATAAAGCAAATTAATCTGTAACCAGAAAACAAGCCACAGGGAACATCACCATCACACACAGCTCCATACATCACGAGACCTTCTGTTCAATATGAAAGCTATGAAGGTGCCTCTTTCTCTCTCTGGTTCCATCATCTAGAAGCCTCCTTTGAACCAGCTTCAGGAGGCATCTCTGCTGCCAAGTCCTTTTCCATGAAGGAAGTCTGACTACAACACCTCCCTGATTCTTGATTAATTTGCAGGCTATTCTGCATACTCACAATATGTATTATATATAGAACTGGACTCTGGCCTTGGTCCAACCCAAAGTGTAGGAAGCTGAGTGAAAAATTCTCACCAGTGATAAAAAAAGTTAGGGTAATGGAGCTCTTCAAAAAAGAAAAACATTTCATTTTCACTTTACATTTTTCTTCAAACCAGATGGATATTTTGAATGTGAATAAATACTAGAATGGGTTGAAAAATGAGCATATTTACTAAGAAACTTTGAAAAGTTTTGCACTATTCAGACTTTTAAAGAATTAAGTACAAAATTTGTCAATCCATCTTGTATGACACTGTAAAATGTTTTCAAAGAGCTAACACATTCTCAGAATAGTCTGCCCTGGAATACTACAAATCAGAAACTATTCCCAATATTGTTAGCAAAGAAGAAAATCACACTAAACATGTATGCCACTCTGGTAAGGCAATACACTGCTAAGAGTAGGATGGATGCCACAGAAACAGACAACTGGCCATAAAATATCTGTGAAATCTATTAATGACCAGCATGTGGCAAGGCTGTGGAGCAGGCAGTATTCCACAAGGCTTCATTTTGCTTGGTTTTCACTTGTCTCTTTCCTCTCCATGTGCATCAAAACATGTCTATACTAAGCATTATTTAAATAGATCAAGTTCTGTTTTCTCTCTGTTGGCCTTAAAATTCCTGCAAGCGAAGGAAAATAAATGTGGAACCTGGGAGATTTATTATGACAACTCCTAAACTCCATTAAATTCTCTCAGGAAAACATGAAGTGTGGTAAGACAAACGGACTGAAGAAAATGGTCTAAACCCAGAAAGCTTCTGAGAGGAAGTGGCAGAGCAAATTGGCAGCCTACAAATGCCCTCAGGGTTTATGGGACAGCCCAGCCCATGCAGGACGGGGGCACAGGGTGCAGTTACACATCTGATCCCCCCCATTTCAACCCCTGTACGGGGTTTGGTCAGCAGAAACCTGCCTTGCTCTCTCCATGGCCTTTGCTGTCTGGCAGGGTCTGTGAGGCTGGGAACAGGCTGGGAGCAGGACTCAGCTCCATCCCTCTGCCCTGTCTGAGACCTCCCCACCTCGGAGGCTCCTCCACCATGCAGCTGTGAGCAGACACCAGCTCCTTTGCACCTCACAGGCAACACAAAGGAATCAAAAGTGAAGCAGGCAATCTGGCTGTGGGGCTCTTGTTCACACTTAACATGCCTTTTTCTTTCTGTCTTTTTCTTTTTTTTTCTTTAACAATGACAGGATTTTTAGAACTGGAGGCACATCCAAATAATGTCAAAAAAGGAAAGATTTTGGTTATAGTTAGTTATCTGGCACTATCTGTTTAGAAATGTCTGAACAAATAACTCCAATGTCAGATGTTCTAGTCTGGCAGAGAAAAGAAATACGATTAGATCTGGCTGCCCAGATGTCCCAACATTGAGAATAATATTTTTAAGCACGAACTCATGTACTGCTGCTGTCATGTACTTCAATAGACTTATTTTGTTCTCGTGGGCGATAAATTGTAGTAAAATTGAACCAGATTAATGGTTATAACTGGCCTTTCTTCTGTCAAACATTATTTCAATAGAAAACAAGGGTCTTTATGTGTACAGACTCGAGTTCCTCTTCCCTTGGTAGTATGCAGGTTCTTGTCATTGTACCCTTGCTGAACTATCCAGTAATAAGAACTTTTAGTTGCTATTTCTTTTCACTTATTTGGTGGCACATTTCCTATTGCCATATGGTGTTCTCTACTTGTGTTTATATAAACATAGTTTATATATAAACATAAAATCCCATACATTTCTCCATATTGTAATTTTCATTTATTTTCACCTTCTTTCATTCCTTTTCATTTCTAGGATCACTGACATGGCAACAACTCCTATCATGCAGTTTTGTCTCTTTTTCAGTTATTTTTGTGCTGGTAGTTTGTTACACCCAAAGCTCTGTGTGCCATTATGTTTGTGTTGTTGTGTTTATGAAATTCTCACTTTTATTTACAAAAGAAAATGCTTGTACACCAATGCCAAAGTACATCATTTCCTTTCTTCTGATTTAAAGAAAATAGCTTTATTTGAAAAAGTACTTGAGGATACCTGTTTTTCTGAATGGTTATCTATACTTTTTATCCATTAAAAGCAGAGACAAGCTCAACACATAGAAGTGGGGTGCTCATTTTTTGCCTAAATCTTGTGCTATTTAAACCTACTTAGACTTTCAGCTTTATACACCCATCAGAAGTGGACATCAAGAAAGCAGTTTTGACAGTAGGTGAGCGAGACGCTCCAGTAAAAATTTCCAACCAGATTGCTTTTCCCTGAAATGAATACGCAAAAGGCTGCTTTTACTCTCTTTAAAATTGTTCACAGGGGTCTCATTATTTGCACAGAGATTTATATAATTGCACCCACTCACATGATTTCAAAAGCTGTGTGTATAAAAAAAGAAGAAAATAAATATTTTAATATTTTATTTCTTTTTAATGTCTAGCAAGAAAGTTCAATTACAGCCTCTCTACTTATAAAAATCATACAAAGGTTTCAAGTCTCAGCATGTTCCGGCAGTAAAGTGCAAACAATCTTGTGGTTACAAAGGCTACTTTGCTGAACCTCATTCCTTCTTCTTTCTCTCCCACCAGCTGAATAAATGAGAGACATATTTAGCAGCTTCAGAAGAAACTATTTTCTCATGCTCCCACTAACAAATCAGGGCAAGAAATGACAGTAAGTTACGGGATAGGAGCAAAGGATGTAGAGAAAGGAGTAAATTAGAATTGATAAGAGAGGATGAGAAAAATAGAGGAAAAAACCCAAGCCCAAACACTAAATCCTGACAGCAAATGAAAATGGGGCAGCACACGTGGAGGAAAAAAGGTGGTAGAGCATGAGAAAATGAGTACATTACAGTCTCTTGAAATCAGATTGTTTTCATTCATAATCATATCAGAAACTAGTGGCAATAATATATTCTCTTTTTAATTGGCTTTTTTTCCTGTTATTCCAGATAGTTAATCCAGTACATGGTGACACAGCATAGACAGAAACTTTCAAAATAAAAAAGAAAGCCACAATACTCTAACCCAAGCACTGACTTGATTAGGAAAACTCACTTGTAGTGCACAGTATTTCTTCTTATATTTTGGTTCAGGTTCATGCCTAAGCAAGACTAAATCTTTGCAGATGCCCTCCCAGAGGCAGTCTGTGCCAGGGGTACCTGCAGCATCAGGAGGGTGACTGGGGCCTCCTCATCCAGCAAAGCCCTCACCAAGCCCTGTGGCAACTGCTGCAAGGCGTGCAGTTTCTGGAAGTCATTGCTTAGCTTCCTATCAAACAGTTTTTTACACATTTGCAGGAATACAAAGTTAGTCAAAACTAACAGTACCCCATGAGAGCCCCCAGCAAGTGCTCTCCAGATGGATGCTGCTGTTCCCTGTGTGGCCTGAGGAGCCTCCCCAGCCCCTCCCCAGCAGCAGATTGCTTTCTGGTACTTGCTCTTTCTGCTGGAAAGGAAGAAAATGACATCTAACATGTTTTGAATTAAAATTACTACAGTTTTTCCCCAAAACAGTGTATTTATAGAGAGAGAGATCTCATCCAAAATGATAAAATTCAAGTTTGATTTCTATGACTTTTACCACAGGCGACAAACTTCAGACAGAAGACAGGGAGAGGTAGACTGTTCTAATTGCTCCACATACCCTCAATTAATCTATAGCCTCACTACCTGGCTTTAATTTATGGCAGAAGCTGCCTCACCACATCAAAGATAGTGATTCACCTCTCACTAATCAAAATTTGAAGAGCTACTACCGATAGTAATTAGAGAGCTAAGGCCAACCATCATGCAATTCAGCATTAATTAAACAATATTACAGCAGTTTTCATTCAGCTCACAGAGTGCACCAGAAATAGGCACAATAGGCATCATAGATTTTATCTACTCTTCCAGAAATCTTTTTGCTCCTTGTGATGAAGGCCATCAGTTCCCCAGTAACCACAAAATTCAACTTCCTTTTATTGTTATAAGATAAAGAACAGTGAATATTCATAGTCACTTGGATGGTTCCCCTTTTCATAATTATTAACAAAAAGTGACAGTCCACTTTTTTGCATTTCAGTAAATAAATAGGTACTTAAAGAAAAGACAACATAATAGACAATATATACATAGATACAATAAATCAGTGTCCAGCTATTCAGTCCAGTTGGAATTAAGGAAACTTCTTAAAAGCAGATGTACAAGTACAGCTCTTCAGTGATGCTTTCCACTCTCTAGCATTTGCACAGTGCCTTATTTTAACTTTGGCTGGTCTGTAGCTGGAAAAAACAGTGGCAAACTGGGGTCCAGTAGATTTTCATATTCTTGTGAAATAGGCTTGGGTAAAAGAAAACCCAAATCCTCAGGTTTAATAAACTGACCAGAGTTTACTGTGGGACACAGCACTTTAAAATTTGGCTCTGGGGTAGATGAGGCTAAGATTTAAAAAGCATATAAAAAAGGTAACAAAAAGTTTGATGGTGAAAAAACCCAACATGTTAAAATGAGCCCTTGTTTAATCTTTGTTTGCAACCAAAAATTCGCACATAGTTTGGCAAGAAATGACATTTTAACTTTGTCTCCTCAGGACCAAGCCTGAGGCAGTGGTGCTAGCCATGAGCGAGACACAAGGCTGGTTTTATATGGGAATGCTCATTCCTGCAGGTGTCCACAAGGGACCAGTTCATGAACCACATGTGGGCAGCTGGGGTAACAGATTCATCTGAGACAAAAGTCAAAAGTGAACCCTGCAGGATTTCTGCTTGCAGCATCTTCCTGTGGACTGAGCCCTGGAGGTGCTGCTGCATCCTGACTGGCTCAACAAACAGAGTGCACTGCCAATAACCACCATTTTGCCATAAGGCAAAATGATTGTATGATTAACATGGCAGGACTTAGGAGACCAGAGCAGCCATATTTCAAACCCATGTTAAGCTCATTTTGGACCTAAGACTACTATTATAGTGCATTGATTTAATCTGCCAAACATGTAGCTGTAGCTGCAGCTCTGTGAATGAAAAATGTTCAGGTGTATGTGCTGAAGTTCCACATAATTTCTTCCTTTTACCAACCTCTGTTGATACTTCATATGGCTTAAAAATGGTATGAATGATGTGCATCGGGGCTCCAGGGCATCTGAGAATGGCCCTGGTACTAAAAGGAAGCTCTGCAAAAACGGGATAGAAGGGGACAAGACGTCATGAAATATGAGCTTCCAAGTCAGCCTACATATCATGGTTTGTTTCCTGAGGAAAGGAAAAAACAATTACAGTGCTCAGCTTCAAATCAAAATATTTTATTGGCATGCCATACAGTACAAACACTGTCAATGTGTAGAAAAAGCAGAAACCTTGGGTAATTGTCAGCAATAGATACAACACATTGTGCATCTGCCCAAGATAACTCTTCACAGTGTGTTTGGGGTTTTATCCCCTGTGTCCATTTGTCATTATTGTCCATTTCTAAGCTAGTGGCAGGTTGCTACATAGCATGATGCTATCCCTGCCGTTTCTTTCCTTTCTCCTAGGGTATGCACAGTTTTTCCTCATCGTTTTTTAATGGAAAGTCTTTTATCATTTGTAGTAATCTAAGCAAATATCTTCCTAACACTGTCTTGTACTATTCATACTGGAACAGTAAGTGTCTTTTATCCAGTGCTGTCTTTTCTGTCACATGTGCTGCACAGCCTCTCTTGTTTTAGTTCTCCTTTACAGAAAATTAGTCTGGAATTAATTAGGATCTACCTCAGTTTTGCATTCTGATGCAATCAATTGTCATAAATGATCTGCAGATTTCTTCAATTGTCTTGGATGAGTACTCCTAGATTTCTTTCATACTGTCCAGAATGGTTAGATATGATAGAAAAGGCTGATGTTTATAAGACTTGAGAGAAAGATTCTGTTGGATCTTTTATTAGAAGCTTACTGTCAATTTTGCTCATTAACTTTGTAAAATACTGACATAAGATGAAAGTTCAAGAGTCATAAACAGCACCAGGATTAGGATCCTAACCCAGAAGTTCTTTTTTTGTCAAGATGATTACACAACACTCAGTTTCTATATGCAGCACCCAACTTCCTCTCCACATCCATCACAAAGATGAACCAGTAGTACCCAGGGTATGAATCAGCAGTATCCATACCCAAAGTGAGGCATTTTTGATACCTGGTTAGCGAGCATATCAGAATGGCCATAGAAAAGCAAATGATTACATATATTTACATTTTTATGCTGCTCACAGTCACTGAGCTATGTCTCACAAACTTCTGAAAGTGCCCTGGGAGATGAGAAACCAAACCAAGACTTCACAGCAAACAAACGTGGGGATGTGATTCTCAGCTCTGCTGGATTATTTGCCCCCATAGAGAGATATATAGAGATACATAAGCATGTTCCCCATTATTTTCAAAATGACTGCCTGGTGGACACCTATATTTCTGAGAGTCAAAACAATACTTGTTTCCTGGGTACAGCTGTGAGGCTTTTTCTCTCCAGTGTGTGATTCTAGTGGGCAGGGAACTCTCATCTCCTTCTCCCATGAGTTCCTCTAATAAAAGTGACTCCAATTTGTGTCTTTTCAGGCCTGATGTGGTGATGAAAGAATGCACATGTTAAAAATTTAAAAATAATGGAAACCATTGTGAAGCTACACTTTAATTTGCTAAGTAGAATAAAACTGAAGAGAAGGCTTAAAAATAAAGAAACTTTGAAGTGTGTGGATCAACATTTGTTACATAAGTAGGTTTTTCAAAATAAGTCATTCTCCACTATAACTATACAGCAGAGCTAACTCTCATTTCACAACACCCCATATGTTTTTTTTATTCTTTTTGTGTGTATGTTTTATTTCTTGCATCAATGAGTCATAAGATGCAAGGAATTAATTTGAATCTTGAAAGCTAAAAGGAAGAGAAGCCGATATGTGTAGTACTGTAGACTCAGATTCTTGTATCTAACTACATAACATATTTTCTTTCCACAGGAGGTAGTTATGACAAATTAGAAGTCTGAAAATTTTCTGATGGTGTAAAGGCTCCAGCTGTCACTAGGGAGATAGTGATCAGATTTCAGAGCTGCATGGTCCCATGGCACCACTAAGAGTTCCATATGGTCATCCAAATGTTTCTACTAAACCCACAAAAAAAATTCCACCATGGCTTCTACTTTTAGAAAAATAAAATTCTTCTTTGTATGAATTTTTTATAACGTGCCACCAATGGACAAAACT
Source organism: Lanius collurio (assembly GCA_020086605.1). Lineage (NCBI taxonomy): Eukaryota > Metazoa > Chordata > Aves > Passeriformes > Laniidae > Lanius > Lanius collurio. The sequence continues at coordinate 11,770,341 of JACBWW010000018.1, forward strand.
TTCTTGATTTGTTTTTGTGAAGAGAAAATAATTGTTATAATAATTTTCTTTGTTTCAGGTTGAAGTGGGTAGAAATAGCAGCAGTGCAGCACGCGTGCTCGACCTCTAACTTTTTAATCTAGCACAACTTACATAACATGAAGTAGGTTGGTAAGTGGACATGCAATGAATAATTAAGATGTGTATATGTACATGGTAATAAACAGTAATTTCTTCAAACTACTTCTCTTTTGGTATAAAACCACCTCTGTTAAATTGTTAATGCTATTACTGTGGACAGAGACTCTTTCATTCATGTCAAAGATGTCAGCATAAGCCTCACACAATAACAAATGACAAATGCATAATTTATTGATTCTTAAATGGCTATGTCCTTGGATGTATTTCTTATAACTAATTTGCTTGGAGACACATCTGGCTCCTGAAGATAGCATCTGTTTTAAAGAAGGTCAGCACTATATTTTAAAGGCAGAAGAACATAATCTTTTATCTGTTGTGCTCCTCTGTTCTTTTAGCCTACAAATTCTGCTCTCTGTCTACTAATTTTCATATCAAATCAAAAATTGAGCAATCTGTTGTTGAGTTTTAAACAATATACATGGACATATACAGACACTGTGAAAATGCAAGGAGAGAATGTGTAGTTTTCAAGTGACTGTGTATTGCCTGAACTGAATTATTTTAAAAAGAAATTAAATTCTATTATGTTAATATTGCTTTTCACTAATACTTCTTTTTTACAAATTTTCATCAATCTGTTTCAATAAAAGGTGTTTTCTGGTCCAGAGCTTGTTTTATTTAGATGTACTGCTCCTGAATGTGAGGTTAAGGTCTTCTTGCATAAAATCTGCAAACACATAATGCTGCAATGTTTATTCTGCTATTGGGCCATGAACCATGACTTACCTTCATGTACATTCTTGTACATGCAAAGCCTTATCCCTCACATCTTTGTTTTTTCTGCATGATATTTATGCACACATATATTCCATGTGACTCCAATCAATATATCTTTGTTATTTCATCAAGTTTGCATCGAATTTTAGGAGTTTTTTTTTTACCTACCTCATGGCTGGAACATTAAAATATAAGCTAATGCTTAAAATCAGCTTGAAGTTTGCACTAAAATAGGCAGACACAAGTACAAACGATTCAGAAACTGCCATTTTAACCCTGTGATGAACAGCTAGGCACCTTTTGCTTTTATATTTCACCTTGCACCATACACAAAATGTTTAATTATTTGAGGATTAATGGAGGTAGTTTATAATTAAGCTGAAGTATGAACTGATGTCATCATCTCAGTATGATGATATACAGTTTTATGCCAAAGCACCTGTTGTTTTGGAAGGAAGCAGCTGATATCATTATCTACCCAGCCAGATAGCCTAGTTTCCTGCTGCTTAAAAAATTATCCTAAGGGTTACCTTAGTTGGGGTAATACAGCATTTACTTTTTCATGCCCAGGATAGGAGAGAATGCATAAAATTACATTATTCTCAAAGGTAGAGGGGGGATGGGGGGGCGGGGGAGGGTCATGATGCTAAAACAGTTGATGTTTATTTGTGTGGAATACAAACCTTGCCATTCTTTTCACACACAAATATACACTCAAAAAGATTTATAACAGGTATGTAAGTATATATATTATTGGACAAGAGTCCTTTATTTAGCACAAAGGATAAGATCCACTGCTTTACTGTGGACATTTTTCACCATATGATTGACTCTGACCACCGTATAGCAAAGGCCAACCCCAGCTGGGGATTTCTCCTGTGTAGTGGTACTCAGCTGCCACCCTCTTCTTTGTCCCTGACGTTATGCAAAAAAGAGGTTGCCAGGGCAATTTGGGAAGGGAGAAGCTCTCTTGTGGTGGGCATTTGACAGCCATGAGGTCATTGCAGTATCTCATGCCAATGCTGTGAATTAAAGCCACATGTATGAAGCACTGACTCCTGGATCCACAACCAGCCTTGGGAAACCCACGCCTCCATCCCTCCATCCTTCCCAGCGCTGTTTTGACAGAGTGTGGAAGCAAGCCCAGTGTTTTTAGCGTGCCTCCAACTATCAGGCTTTCCTCTCAATTGTGGCATTATGCCAGAGCTGTTCATTTAGGTTGTTGTCAACCTGCACTGCTATAAGGAGAGCTGAAATGCAATGCTAGCAAAAACATCTCAACAATTTTTGGCTTTCTCCTGTCTTCTGATGAGAATTTTTTGCCTTTCTCAGCCACATGATGCCACAACCACCAAATTTTCCTTTTGTAATAATGTCTGGTGTGTATTCTGAGCAGCTGCAATATCATACATTTTTTAGGACTGGTCATCTACAAACACACAATGTTTGAAGAAGCATAATAAATAACATGATTTCTTGTTTTGCTTCCTTCAGTCCTTTTTCATATGTTTTTTTTTTCTTTTTTGTCTGTTTTTTCCTCTTATGAACTACACTTTTCCCTACTCTGTTCTTAAATACATTGAATAGAATATCTCTCCACTCTTCTTTTAGGTTTTTTCCAAGACTACTCCTACAGCTGCTCTTTCCATAGGTCTGATACCATTTTAAAAGCAAACAGTGACTGGTAAGAGCTACATTTTCCACCTCTCCCCAGCTTCCCAGACCTCCTGTCACTTGGCAGATCATACCACTTAATAACATGAATAAAGCAACTTTTGACAGAGCAAGAAGTTGTGATGGAAAGAATCCGGCAGTCTTTATTCCCACATCTTTTATCCAGTTTTCCTTGGGATGTGTTTTTTGTTGGTTCCTCGACAGTCACCTTAGAGAAATAAAATTTCTTGAATGTAACTATTGGGGTTTTGCTGGGAAGAAGAGACAGCAGATTTCTCCACTGTGTTTTTTCCCCTATTTTGAAGTTATCTTATTTCATTTTCATTGGAATTTCTGTGTGTTCTTTCCTTTCTTCTGAATTATTATTGTACCCATAAGTGTGTTATGCATATTGATGATAAGTGAAAAGAACACTTAAGAGATCTTCAATAGATAAAAATACAGATATACTTACTCATTTTATTTCCTGACACCTCACCAGTGTTAACATGGCTTTCTTAGCAGTAACTTACATTATGAAATTAGCACTACTTTGGGGCTTGTATCTGTATTACAAACTGGTTTATATGCAATAGATTAACAAATGTTCTTATGGGATTTTTATTGAGCTTCACATCAGATGGGAAATAAGGTGTAGAAGCTTCCTGACAGAGGAATACTCATTGTGGTGGTTATGATAAGGGTGTGCCAGAGATCAAATTAGTGCCCTGATGAGCTGGAGTTCAGCATCGTGACCATCGTGACACTGAGCACATTAACCACGGACATGTGCAGAGGTGGAGGGCTCCTGTCTACAGCTGCCAATGTTGAATGAAGCTGAGTTTTATCCTAACCTTGTTCCTCTCCCTTTCACATCACAAAACTGCCCTGTAAATTAGGTTTTCAGAAAGTTATTTAATAATACAGAAAGCTACACTGCCACTGCGAATGTGCAGTAATTGCCTGTGGGTATGCACTGTGTTTACAGCTGGTGCATTCTGAGCCTTGGATGCTATTTCTCTATTTGCTAAACTTCAAAGGAAGTATTGCTTGCTATTTTTCATAATTCCTAGCATTGGTATCTGACCAGCATAATGAAATGCTGACCAAAGGTAACAGTATAAATGTCTTTTCTTTACTTCTTTTCTTCGCAAAATGTAACACACAGTTTCTCTAGAATTAGGAAAAAAAGAAAAGTGAATAGTTTGCATACATTTAAAGAAATGAAAAACCTGTCCTAAACAAATTCACAAACAGGGACTATGAATATTACTAAGATGATAAAAAAAATTGGAAATTGTCCTGTAATAAAACCAGTTATCCAAAACACATTAGTAATTAATTATAAATTTGTATCTAATCCTTTAAATCTACAAGTTTCATTTCCCTTGAAATTTATTTGCCAAAAATGCCTTATTTTTAGAGGATGAACTTTAAAGACAAAATGAAATTGAAATTGAACTTTCACATCAAGCTAGAGGAAGAAAATCGTGGATATATTTTTAAAATGTTTTTGCATTGTTTGACCTTGGAATTATATAGATATTTCCTTTGCAAACTTGGCTTCCACCATTGACACTTTTTCATTTCAGAATCATTAGCTGCATCAATAATAATTATTTAAGAAATATAATGGACTTGAACATTTTCTGAAGAGCTGACACAGCAGTCTCAGGAATATTTTGCATGAACTAATCTATAACTCATAATCTTTGATGGAATTTCCAAAGTCTCCTCAAAAAACTGAGACAAGCAATAATCCAGATCTTTAATGTTTCCTAACTGTTTGCTTCAGTTGATCCTCAATTCATTGAATCAATTAAAGTTTTGTTCAAAATCTGCCAAGGAGCCTCCTCAATTGAACACAAAACTGAACAGCTTTAGAGTGGTAAAAGTCTTATATAAATATCTATCTTAATCAACTTCTTTAAAATTGTTGTGTTCAAAATTTTTCTTCCATACACTAAAACAGTATTGTAGAGTAACCAAAATCTGTCCACTGACTTCTGCTTCACTCTGGTTCATCACCAGAGGCTGAAGACACTGGAAGCTGCATCAACACTAAAGCATCCAATATGATGCTGGATCAAGCACAGCAATTGCCCTTTTATTTTCTCCTTTGAGGATGTTTGGTTTGTATTTTACTTTTTGAAGACAAAAAGATACATTTTGGATCTCTGGGAATGTCTGTACAAACATGCAATCCTGTCTGTATAAACATTTCTCTTCTGAACTAAAAATAAAATTATTTTACATAAGACCTTGGGAAAAATGTGAACCAAAGCGAATCGTGCCATATTTCTCCTTGGAATATTAAGGTTAAATTCCCTACTGGCATACACTGACGTAGGTCTGTTGAGTATGATGGAGTTATTCTATCCCATACTAGCAGGGAATTATGGCCCAGCTTGATTTTGTTACGTAAATTAGACTGATGTGAACTAGATAATTAAGACAACGAATTAAAGTATGGAGTTTGTACCATATGATTCCTGTGAATACATGGATAGAATATACTTGATCAGAACCTACTTTTATATTTTGCATTATTATATTCTGGAGAGGCAAATAACTCCTTGATTCTTTGCATTAATGGAGAAAAGTAGGATATTTCTTATGGGGTGACAAAAACTGCAAGGATGACACCTTTAACTTTTGTGCTTCTCACACACCATAAATCAGACTCAGGTAAATCAGTGTAATCCTTCACTAACATGAAAATTCAATTTTTCAGCTCTAGTTAAAGTGTTTAAGTTATTATTAAATATCTCAAATGCTAAATCACTAAATATAGGGTAAACCAGCAATTTTCTGGACAGTTCTCAGAAATTTTACCTACACCTTTCTTGTTGCACAACCAGGAAGTTGGACCTCTTCCCTGTGGTGAAAGGGGACAAAAAAGGAGTCCTGGAAAACAGAATCTGAGTTTGATAGGCATACACACCATTATAAGTAGGAATCTAGGTAGGCATCTGCAAGGAAAGTAAGTACCTTTAGGGGAACTGCTGCTCCCAGCTGTCTCTTGGATCTTCATTGAAGTCCTGTCAGGGAGAACTGCAGATGGAAACATCACTCAGCATTGTCTTTGAGAAAATGTGTACAAATCATCTTCTCCTTTTTCCACAAAATCCCTGTCAAATATTTTAAGCCACCACAGACAAGAAACTTCCACCACCACTGCATCTACTACAGAGTGGGCTGCCAGAGTACAACCACAGTGTGTCTGGGTGGAATATGAGCCAGTTATAGCTGATTTATCAGCAGCAATGTCTCCTGAAGCTGCAGGGCTGCAGTTAGCAAGGCACTGATCATGCAAGTCTGCACTTCAAGCTGGGATTTGTTTTCCAGACTATCCAGAAGAAAGAAAGAAGGTTTTCATCTACTGCTAAGACTCTGCTTTTAGCTTACATTTTTCATTGCATGTAGGAAAGCAATAACAAATATCAGCAATATATCTTTTGGAACAAAAATGCTCCTGGTCACCTCTTCTGGTTCAAAGCAGCCAACAACACTCAGATCAGAGCACAAATGAAGAATGGTCACATGTTGGCCATCCAGTTTCAGCTGTGTTTATTGTTCTGCATCATCACATCTTTCAGCTTTCTCTTAGGGAACAGGGAGTGGGGGGGGATATTAATTTTAATAAAAGAGTGATCCATGTGGGAGGAAGAGGTGAGCTCACTAAAGCAGTGAGTGCTCACTACTTTAGTGAGGAACATGGCAGCCTGGTAGGAGCCAACAGGCAGATGAGAGACTGGGATCCCATACAGATCCACACCAAGAGGTCTCAGTAAAGAATCTGATACACAGGCAGATCACAGAGGAGATGCACTTTCTCTAGGTTTTTTCTGTCTCCCAAAGGTACTGAGAATTTTTGGAGTAACAACTAGGTTAGAGAAAAAATCCAACCTGTAAAGACATTGTGGGCAGGGCAAACAACTGTTTTTCAGTCTGTTATTTTAACTTCAGACATCTGATCTGAATTCCTCTGGTTTAAAATTTCATTTCCTTTACCCTGTGTTCAAAAAATCCAGCATTACTGACTGAAAACCCTTGGGTTTCCCACTTTAAAGGTAGATCGAATCAGCTTTAACTTCATAGCTGCACTTGATTTGCCATTGTAACTACCTATCTAAGCACTTGGAGAGCAAAGAAAAATGAGCTTTCTCTTCCTGTCTTCAGCTTTCTATGTTGTACAGACCTGAATCCTTCAGTCTCCTGATTGATAACTGTGCCCTTCCATGGTTATTTGGGATAATCATGTGGAAAATCAGTGCAAATGATGCATGTTTAATTGGGGCACTTCAAGAAATCCTGCATATCTGTTGACCTCTCTGAGAGAAATCTGGATCCACTTTGAAAGTCAACCAACAATTTCTGGCATAGCCAAAGGCACTCAAACCTGAGACAGTAAATAACTAATAAATTCAATGGCCAGAGAAAATGTGAGCCATTCAAATTGTTTCAACCATGGCAAAGAAAATATTAAATTACATTTAGTTCAGTCATCAATTGGTAAAATTCATTCTTGTAAATATATTTGCAAGGATCATGTAACAATCACAGCCTAAATCCCCAGCTGGCATAGATTTTCCTCATTCTGCTGCTCAGTAAGAAACTGGCTCCACAAACTCTTTGTGTCCTTCTTTGTGAGCACTGCCATCACAAGCACGGGCCAGGACTTTATGCTTTCTTGGTTTTAAACTTTGAGCCAGAGTCAGAGGAGGGAGAAAAACAAAGCTCCAGAGAAAACCTTACAGAGCATTTTGTATCTGCTCAGGTTGGAAAAAACTTAGTAGCTATTTACAAAATTAATTAACTGTAGAGGGAGCTCTTTAAAGCAATCACATTGTTTCAAATAGCAGTAAAATATCAGGCAGGCAAAGCAAATACTATACAATTAATCTTAAACAATATTTTGTGCTAGGGTAATGAAATGACAAGTGCTTCAACAAAAAGGCATAGTGATACCTTTTGTGTTACAAAAGCTCTCAGAAGCTACACCAAGAAGACATTTGCTATGTCCTCTCCAGAGTCTATTTCATCGTTGAAACATTTGTATGCCCATCAAAAATACATTTCTGTTTCTAGACTACTTGTGGCAACAAGTAAAGACTAGGCAGCTAGGAGAAGCTGCTTGTTTGCTGAGCCTGTCAGAACACTTCTGTGTCAATAGAGAAAATGTATGTGCACAGCTCTAATGGGATCCCTCCATTGTAGTACCTTGTCATTTTGAGAGCATCTTGCCCTCCATGCCCTGTGAGCATTTTTTACAGTCAGAATCAACATGCTTGAGTTCTTGTTTCCAACTTTCAGTAATGTTTATTATTGTTTGTCAGCAACTCAGCTCTGCTGGAAAAACCTCCTTCGGTGAATAATGAAGTCATTCCCACAGTGACTGCTGGGTTCCAAAATTTTCAGTACTCTACCTATGGCTATTTAGCTGTACATGAGAAGCGCAGAAAATCTTACTTTTCATGGCCCATAAATAAACACCCAATCCAACACTTCAGCACATTTCTAATTGCAATGCAGAATATAATGTTTCAGTGCACAATACAGATGTTTTCAGTTATTATATGAAGAGGAGACAATGATGGTTAAGTATGTGTTTGCATTATAGTCACGGCATGAAATCATTATGTTCAACTTTCCTGATCATTTTCTTCATATAAAAAAGAAAATTCTGTTCAGCCATTATTCTTTCTCACATGGAACAAGTTGCAGAGAACTCTAAGACATCCATTTATAAACCACTAACTTATAGCATAGTAAAGGATAAAATTTCTGTTTAAATACTGGACTCTTTCCGTTCTGTTTCTCTGTTGTTAATCATATACCACCAGTTAGCTGAAATGAGCCCAGGGAGTACAAGGACATGAGCAAGGGCAGAGTTGTCCTGTGGGACTTTTATGCTCAGTGACAACAGCTCAAAGAGCCATCGCCCTGGGTCTATCCCTGCTGGGAGTTTTACAGGTGACTGTCCTCAGTGGAGCTCCAAAGTGTTCCTTCACTAACACCAGGGTACCACCACTTCTTTGATATTAGTTCTCATTAGCTTTTTTCTGCCTTCTGTTTTCTATTTCTTTCTCCCCCATTTTCCTGTCCATCCATCTTGAGAGTCTTCTGGAAAGTTAAAACTCCACACAACAGAACCTTCTGCTGTCATTTCCTTGCCCTCTCCAGAGCTATCGCCCTTCCAATCTGCCTAACTCCAGTAAATTATTACTTGATGAGAATAACTCATTAGTTCACTTACAAAAAGGCCTGACTTCACAAACAGATATTTTTATGAGTTCTATTTGTGAAGGCACAAATAACTATTTTGGTTATGTGAACAAGCTACATGGATACACATGGGCAGTAAATATTTAGGCAACTCCAGACCACAACTTGAGACTATTTTAATTTTGGAAAAATCAAACCTTAAATGGCAAACAAAGTTTTGTATTCTGAGATTGGAAGGGCTGGATTTATCTCTTCAAGAAAACTTATCATTTGAGATCAGTTTTGATGCACAAATTCAGATGAAGTAATAGAAGGAAGAGTTATGACAGTATTTATTAAAGTACTGAAATCAAAACAGTAGCAGCAGTGCTCCAAAGCCATCACTACAGAAATTCATACAAATGGTTGAAGAAAACTTTAAATCCTGTTATGTCTCTCTTTCCCTAAAGGACAGAACTGATGTGAGATGCTAAGCCAGACAAAATAAGAGAAATTGCAAGTACAGCACAAATTTGATTTTAGTTTTAGCAAATCTGAAAATTCCTCAGCCAGGTAGAGAATGAAAGGCAGTAGGCTGCAATAACATCATATGCATTACATTAAATATTTCAAAAGAAAATGTACGGCCAAAGCATTCAGAGATGGAAACTTCAAAGAAAACTTCTAATTTTAGATCAGTGCTGCTGATGAAAAAGTTATCAAAACACGAGATTTCATAATTAATCACGTTTAAGATCTAGCTAATTTTAGCATTTCATTTTAAAAATTGTTTTACTTCAAAGATGAATTTGACCTTGATTGAATGTGAAAACTTACACATAGGGTTTAAATTCATATTAAGTTGCACCAGTAGAATGACATGAATTAAGATTGCACTTAAACATACTGGTTACAACAGATAATGTTTTTCACATGATTCTGTCAGATTCTAAATTCTGATTTCTGATTATAAATTATTTACAAACAAGTGATTTTAAAAATTGAGTGTACTTGTAATAATTGAACAAAAATAAATATGTAAACTTATTTCAATATATTTAAGGTCCCAAGCTATGCTTCCCACACCTCTTACCATGCATTGCCTCGGTTGGATGACTGGTCATGTGAAAATAAAAATCTCCATGACAAACTTTACTCCAATCCTTTCTTCCTTCTTCAAGTGGCATCTGAGAGCACTTGCAGGTAGTGTTCTAAACATTGCAAATGAGAAACAAAATTTAATGCATTAATTACCCGTGTCTAAACCAGTTCGCAAGTTGTTTAAAGCAGCCTCCAATGTTTCTTGGAGTTATTGCCTGCAAAATACGTAACACACTCCTTACAAAAATTCAGCTCAGTCTTTCAGTGCATATGGTTGAGTGCTAAGCAGTAAAGAGAGTGACTTTAGCCCTTTTCTTTGTTCAGCAATCAAGTTTGAATTGTTTCAATTTGTTTTTTCACTAATGTTCAAAAATAAATTCTTGTGTGAACAAACATCATGTAATGTAGAGGGTTTAATCATCAAAGTTTCACTTTATGTTGATGGTCTTTATTTTGTGCTGTATGTCAACTAATTTTCATTATCGTCTTTTTGTTATTTGACATAATGACAGAAGAATGTATAACAAGAAATATGTCATTATCAACATCCTTGTTTATTCAATATTTATTTAATTCATATATGAATGACATCTTTTTAGAGCCCAAAATTAGCACAAGTGAGGGGAAAAGATGCAGTAAAGGATAGATCAGGAATATGAAGAATGGTCTATAAGCAAAGTTGTGCAGTATAGGATTATTTCTCTGGGTATCAGTAAATATTTAAATCTTGCTGTCCTCTATTCCACACAGCTACATTAGTCCCACAGTCCTTGAATCCTTTTCGTCTGATTGCCTGTAAAGCTTGAAAATAATATCTTAAATCCCTAAACAAATTATCATGCTTCAAAAACTTCATATTGTACCCTGCATTTTAATTTTTATATTTAGTAAAAGCAAGTGTAAGCTATTTCGACAACTAACCCATTGTGGGGTGCTACCTGATACCCCACAGAGGTATAACAATTATCTCAATTATGCCTTTCAACAAGGTAGGCAAGTCCCTTTAGAACACTAAGATTCCAAAGGAAAAAGGGAACAGACTTACACTAATTAGGCATTTGGTCTAACACATTAAACCCTATTTGGGAATTTACCTTATTTACTTTCAGGACCGAATGTGGTGACAAAATGAATGAGACAGAAAAAACCACTTGGGGATATGTTGATCACCTCTACAGCCCTCTAGAAATTTCCCTGTATTACAGATACAGATCAATAAGATTGCAACAAAGGTCATTCCCATCACCAACTTTTAGGACACCAGGCAACACCTTTCTCAGAAGTAAACCACTGGAGAAAAATAAATCATTTCATACCTAATAACAACACATCTAACCAAAACATGCTAGTGGTCAGGTTTCAAAATGCTTTAATTATTAATGAGGTGTCTTTTTACTTAAACATGTAAATTGCCAGTGAATTGAGCATATATTGCAGGGTATGAATTCCTTACCGTCATCAACTAATAATAAAAATTGAAAAAAAAAAAAACCTGGAGAAAAGCAGCCAAACCATCTGACAAAGCCTAGGGCACATGTAACCCCATCACTACAAATGACTGCAGAGCTTACAAATCGAGCCAGATGCTGCTTCTGGAAGGATTTCATCTATAATACCCGAACTGCATGACAGCCTATCACAACTCATGTTTGGCCTAAAGGTGTGCAACGCTGGTGGAATGGGCAGATAATGAGAGGGAACAGGAGCAGAGCCCTAATCCTAACTAAGGAGGGGTTTCTTGTTATGGTTTATAGTGCAGTGGGGCTTTTTTAAATTTGAAAATTGAATTTGTTCTACCTGCAAACACAGGCACAGATGGTGATTCTATAATATGCTGTTATAATGGACTGATTTGTTTGCAGTGTTGCATTCACATCCAAATTCACGTCCAAATGCATTGGATCTTCTGTAGTGCTGCTCACAATTGGGTCAAATGTAGAGAAGATGAGTATCTCCTTGGTGTACAATGAAGAAATTTGCCCATAGCCTCTCTGGCAGGTGCAGCATCTGTGTTCTGAACTCCCTTCCCCAGTTAGGCATGTGGCTGGATAATAATTGCTGAATGAATAGACTTTATGAAAGGGCTGAAAATACGCATGAGAGGGCTGCACTTCACAGACAGGGATACTGGTAAGGGTTACACAATCTGGTTACATAGTTCTGGCTTCATTTTATCATTTTTGATTTCTTCTGCAAAACATTGCTAAGCAAGACTTGAGACAGAGAGACCAAATCCTGACCCCTGGTACTGAGGTTTTAAGTAGAGACAATCACTAAAATTCAGTTTTCTCCCATTTTGCTTCTGTTTGACTATTTGAAGTTATCTTTATGAAAACCCTTTCTTGATGAGCAGTCATGCCTGTGTTTACCTCCAGTGTAATCTTTCCACCAATTTGCACCACATTTTTCAACCTGCATTAAACAATACTTAGGAGGATTATTTTCATTCTATTTAGTTATTTTGCTGGTTTATACCTGTAATTTTCTCTAATAAGAAAAATATTTGTGACTTCTAAAAGCAAAGAAAACCGCCCCCTCTTTGTGACTTTTAGGAAAGTTCCTTTGGAACAAAATTAATATCGATACACGAGAATAAGTTCATCACCATTGGGCTATATGCCTAAAAATATGTTTGTTTTACCTCTTGATAAATCATAAAAGAGATTTAAGTCAAGAAACTTGCAGAACTTCACAGCAAGGAGATGGTAAAGAAATCACCATTCACTGTAAGTTTAGTCTGTTCTGGGGAATGCAACTATTCTCACATGCACACTTTTCTTTCTTTTTATTCTTTTTTTTGGTTTGGGTCTTTATTTTGGTAGCCAAGCGAGCTGTAAGTCCTGGATGAAGGATCAGTCTCCCACATGGTAGCACTCTGTCAGTTCACAGCAGCACACACATGCCCAGGTCTCACAAGCACACTCCTGTGAAAGATCTCAAAGTTGCAGGTACACGCCACAACAAGGGATTCTCTCAGAGAACATTCCTGTCTTAACTTTGCTGATTAGCAACATGGGAGGGAAATCAAGTGTCAGAGGGAGATTTGGTCCTTTTACAGTGACAATTTAATCCATCTAAGCAAGTCATAAATTAGAGATGGTATAAACTCCCCATTATAAAATGCATTCCACTTGCTTCTCTCCCAAAATAGACAATGCCTAAAATGACTGATGCTATTCCCACTGAATCAGTCATGGGAGAAATGATAAACTTGATGGAGAGTGGGGATACCATTATGGTGAAGCTATCTTTGGATAAGAAAAATAACAACAAGCAAGCATTATATGATATTCAGACAATGGAAAAATCAAGGCCTTATTCAGCTGGAATTTGTGTCCTGCTTAACTTGATAAACAATTTTTTACTATTATTCTTTTTAGATAGTTCTTTAAACCCTCAAAGTTTGCTCAATTCAGTGTCCAGGAAAGGAAGAGGAGAGCTCACTTTTCAAAAGTGGATCTCAGCTGTCAACCAGCAGTCAACTTTGGAAGTATCAGCAGCAGTTCGTTGTTGTATGAGAACCCGGAATCCCAGCCCATATGAGTGAGTGCTTTTATACAGCCCTGAGAGTGCAATTACACAGACAGATCCTCACATTCTCATCCAGCTCCAACCACAAATGTTAGCTTTTTGCCTCAACAGGCTGTACATGAGTGTCACAGCCAGTCACGCCACAAACCCACTGTACAAATGCTTTCTTGCTCTGCTTTTAGGGATCAGTTAGGACAATTTCTGTGCATACAGCTAAAACCTTTCTTAATGGTTCCCACACCACTTGTATTCTTACTGTGATCAGATATGAGACCATATAATCACCATCTTTGTAAACACAGTGTTTGCTGAAGAGACTGCCTTGCACAGCACATAGCCAAGGTGACCAAAATAAGTAAAAAGGGGAGAGTTAGTGGGTGGCAGTGGCCCATTAATGAAGTTTCATAGTTTGTCTATGACCCCATAGGTAACAACACAGTACAAAAGTGTTCTAAAACCTGTGCTGTGGTTCCTCATCCTCATTATATATAGTGCAAATAACTTTCTGCTATCCCTAAAATCATAGAATAATTCAAGTTGTGAGAGACTTCTGGATGGAGATTTTTATGTGTTTACTTCTGTTGGCTTTGTAGCAGAAGATTCTACACCCTTTAGTGTCAGTAGCCACAGCAGAACTACTGATGAACATTAACTGCCAGGTAACTGTGTAGCTACTACTCAGCTGTTCATAACCTGGAGTTTGTGAGCATCGTGTTACCCGTTAGATGTTACTCAGAGATAAAGATGATTAGAGAGTTAACCCAAAATTTCCATAGAGCATAAAGATGATATAGAATATGTGACTGCTCCTCTTCCCTGTGGAGCAGCCGGGGATAGGAATCACTGAGTTCCTGTATATCTTCTATTCTGCAGATTGTCTACAAATAAAGACCTCAATGTATGTGAAAAGAAGGGAGGAAATCATGTACATTTGGATTTTGTGATGCTCAAACTGTTTAAGGAATGAATTCTTGCCATTTGAAAAGTAGGTACACACAGAGTTAGGACAATAGATATGCCTTGACTTCATCTCACCTGCTCTCCTGAGACCGAGCACCCGTAATACACGAACTCATGTTGGCACAAGGTTGATTGTTTTTCTCTCTTTTCATCTACTGCCTGGTGCATCTTTGTCATGATTCATTATTCCTAACAGCTATATCAAGTGTTGCAATTACTGCACAATACAAATTTAACTCTATAATACTTCTAGATTGGAAAGAGAAAAATAATATATTAAGTGCTTGTGATATCTTTATGTATAAGTTTGAGAATCATTAAATAGCTGTCACTCTTCCTTCTTCCTCAGCATCAATTACTCCACTCTGGTTTTACTTACTCCACTCTGTATAATGAGTCCCTAGAGCACGTTTCATTGCGGGAGAATGAACACATTTTTCACTTGCGGTCAGTGGGATGTGGTTAATTTGAAATCACTTAAACTATTATATCTGTCAAGCGTGGTTATTTTATTTTCAATTCACATCAGTGTTTTAGTATGCATGTCGGTTACTGGGTTAAACTGGCAGATTAATTTCCAAGCATTCTGTTGCAATGCTCTTCATCGCTATCTTTACATTCAGGCTCTTGTTGAAACTTAATACCTTCCCATTAAAATTTACTTCAGAGAAATCTACATTTAATATGGACACTCATATGATAAACAACACTCACTGTTGAATGAAAAAGATGGTAAGATCAGGAGACTTCTGTCTTTTCTCATGAAAATCCAGAATACTGTTTTTTCCCCTTGTCCCATCTTTAACTTCTTTTCATATCCATCATGGCATGCATCTGTGGGAAAAAAAAAAAAAAAGTTCAGTAACTAGGGTCACTTTGAGATGATTAGGGTTTTTTTTTTCCTGTGTTTACTGATTGCATTGATCAAAAAAGCTGCAGGTTTCACAATTCACACCATGTAGAACTGCTCGGGTCATTTGGGGCTTTTCTCACTTTTTGAAATATTGTGGCTTGAAATATATAAATAGCCAGAATTTGAAGATGCTGAAATACTGACTTACACAGCCACTAATAACAGGGTGCTCATACAGAGAATTAGAGGAACCGCCAATGGGCTTTTTATTACAGCAATATTGTACATATTACATGAATAAATTACATTGTTGCATTATGCAGCTGCTGCATCATCAGTTTAGAGAGTAGACTGCGCTCCTAAGTATTCGGGGATGCAAGCTCATTATCTCTAAACCCACTTTGGTTACAGCCACGATACAATCCCAGCTAAACAGCTTTCGCATAATGTATTGCATATACCTTTGCATAATCAGGTACACGGCTCAGAGACGGACTGATGAGTTTAGGTGTCTAATCAAATTTACAAAAAATAGTCTCTTTCTCTGAATGAGGCAGAATCTTTCACTTGGAAAGGTTATTAGGGAAACTATATTACCCATAAAAATACAAATCTACATATGTTGTGAAACATCATTTTTGACTTGAAAAATGCAAGCAGAAAAATGTGCATTTGTATAACGACAGATCTCACTGCAAAAAGAACCAACTAAATTTTTAAAAAAGCGTGTCTTTTCTCTATCTTCTTATGATGATGACAACTGCCAGTGTTTGAATGCTGCCAAAGCACTTCTTAAAAACTCCATTGTTTTTATTCTCTTCACATTATTCTCTCATCCCATCGAATAAAACACAAATTTTAACATCCTCCACAGCTGCAAATGTTTGCCTACGACTTGTAGATTCATTTACATATTTTATATATTGATGCAAATATCTTTGGCTAGGCAAGTAATATGCTGTCAGTTCTGCTCATTTTACTCAGCCCCTGCTTCTTTTCATTGCTATTTTTTTTACTTTGCCAAAACGGTCTCAATTTTCATTGCTATTGTTCTTCCCCTCTGTAAGCACTTGCACCCCCCTTGCATCTCCCACCTGGCTCATTGTGCTCATCACCTCCACCCCGGGCCTGGAGAAATCAGTCAAGGTTTTACAACTAGCCTTAAGCTGGACAAGGTTTTACTAATGCTAGATAAGGCTGCTTGTTGTATGACATTTCTACAGAGCTTTTCATGAGTGGTTCTTGAAGAGGTTTCTAAAAACTATCATAATCACGGAGATAATGGTGGTTAAGGCGAGAATAAATATGTAGTGCAATATGTTTTTACACACACACAATAAAATTGTGAGAATAATCACACGCTTTTAGCCTAAGCAGTTTTAGAATAGAAATGTTCATTTTTCAAATCCTAAATTTTCATGTTTTTGCTTTGAATACTTTGAAGAGATTCTAGGCAAATTAAGATCTAAACCTAATGTGAAGTGACACATGTGTCATAATGCACGTATTAGTGATGGTGCTGAAAGAGCACACAGGACTCCCTGGTCTTCCATCCACAGAAAGCTGTGGCCTGGCAATGACAAAAACAGAACCAGAAAAGGAAAATCTTTGAGGCTGCACTTCTGCATCTGGACATCTTCCCAGCATAGTGTAAGAAACTCTCATGCTGCTCTTGAAAGAGCAATGAAAGTGTTGATTCAGCTATCAACAATGTGTCACTCCCTCTCATGTATTAAAAACAGACACACACTTTTCTTTATATGGTTGACCCATATAAATATCTAAACATTCTGCAATATTTAGAATTCCCTAAATTTAGGCTAAGAAAAAATGATTCCTGCATCTTTATCCCATTCCTAATATGCTCTCAGCTGTAGCTTTTATCTGCTCAGAATCATGCATCTTTGAAACTGAGAAAATAGACATGAATCTTAAATAAATACTACTATTTACGATTCATACTACATGAATCTTAATAGTACCCTATTTTAATGCTACCAAGTCACATGGTTTGGTCCATAGATGTGGAAGTGTAGAATACATATTTAAACAGTCTGTACCTTATCACTGAATCTTTGCTTTCTGTGAATTAGGAAAATCATATAATATTTTTTCCATTCTTCACATTAAAAAAAAAAAAAAAACAACCCTTTAATATTGTCAAAGAACATTTTTGTTGTGAAAATATGGTCAACCAAATATTCCTGGAGAAAGAATAAGAGGGGAGGAGAAATGCAAATTTGTTAATACTGTTAACAGTGTACATGCATCTCTGTGGAGATACATATATATGAAAAGAACAAAAATTGTTCTTCATTTATAGATATTATTGTCATGGACCGTCATTGATCTACTTCGAAACTCAAATCCACTTCAAGTGACAAAGTAAAGAATGTCTCAATTTTCTCTCAGAACATACCTAGCACTTTTAGGAAAATAAAGACAAACTAAGTGGATAGCCTGTTTTAATTCTTTTGTGGAACAAAAGAGTGTAGTATTTTCCACTGCTAATCCTAGAAGTGTTCTGTCTGGATGCTACACTACTTTTTGGGAGGAAACATTAAAATAGTATTGTATATAAAAGATAAAAGGAAGTTAAAATATAAAAGGAACTATCTAGGTGAATCCTGCCATGGTCATAAAACAGCTTTGAGATATATGTATATCTATATATCTGGTCATAATGTACGTACATGCATAAAGGTGGACAGTGATGTATTCTGTAGTACGTTCTAATTCAATATTTTTTTAGGCACAACCTTGGTTTTATTCAGCAAAATACTGTGCAAATTTTTTCAGTTATACTAGAGAAATTTCAAATAAATTTGGTCCCAAATAAAGCAGTTACAAGGAGGAAGCAAGATGCTTCGTGAGGTTTTTTTCATTTGTCTTTGTATCAAGAAATCACTGAAGCAAGCTGGATCACAGTCCCCTTTTGGTCAGTCATGACTTGATATGAAAAATTTTGATTGCAAAGACTACTGTACACAAATGAGAGCACCTTTCAGAATGGAAATGACTAGACAATCTCAGCTCAACTTTTATCACATGCAAACTAAAAAGGCAATCAACTCAATGGTAGTGTCTGATCTCTGCATGTCTCTTCAGAATCAGTCAGTAACCAGTACTGTGAGCAGCTGTAGAAAGTGAATTTAATTTTGCTTATGTGTATGTGTATAAAGAAAATGTAAAGCTGACTTTTTTTCAGTTCCTGAGCACAAGAAAAAGTTATCATACAAGTTGCCTGTAGTTACTGGGCTGAAACAGTGTGTGAGGTTTTCTTCCTCCAAGCTGTAGTGAGAGACGAAGAGATCCCATATGGGCTACTAATACAAAGAAAGCAGAGTAACAGGAAAAGGAAAAAAAATACAGAGTGTGTAAGGGTAACAGAGGGAAACAAGATTGAAGGAACAAAACATCAACATTGTTAGTCATGAGGAACAGACAAGAGGGAGGTATTGCCTGCTGACCATGTGTACCAATGCCAGAGTCTAAAGAAAACGGCATCTGTGGTATAGGATGGTGTCTCTCTAGATCTGAAACACAGCAGCAGATTGTTTTTATAGAAAGAAAAGGTGTCAGCAGAAAGGAAGGAGCATACACACATGGAATCATTTGCTGTAAGAAGCCATTTGAAAAACAACTGAGGAGTTGAGTGGAAGAAACATCTGTGAAACATGCATCAGGACCACCACTAGTGCTTCAGGGAAGAGGTGGGAACAGAAGGGGATACACAGGCAGTGTTGGACATAGCATCTTGTCAGAATGACAAGGAAATGCTGTCGGTACTCTCAAGAAAGAGTCTGTGAGGAAAAGCATTTTTGTCCTCCTTGTGAGAGAGGAAGGGTGCACTTTTTATACTTTTCAAGAAGCAGATAAATCTATGTTCATTGACCAAAGTAAATCAAAGAGTGTTATCTTTATGAAGAAATTGCACTTTTCAGGGGCTACGCAGGCAATTCTGCCTACCAGGCTTGGGACACTTTGGCTTCTTTTCCATAGGTTTGCTTCTTTTGTTAGTAACCCTAAATGTGAAAGTCTTAAGAGACAGCAAATTTCCAGCAGTGGAAAACAAAGATTGTGCAGTTTTGGGGTCAGTGAAAGCAGTTATGATATGCTAGGAGGGAGAAGTTCCATACCTTTTGGTTGTCTGGCCTTAATTTTGCAGTTCAGATATTTTTTGGTTGACAGTAGAAAGCAAAGCCTTCATGATATCAAGACCATATCTGAAGTCACTTCAGCTATTCCTTGTGAAAACACCAGTCTAGATGCAAAATAACCTGCCTGTAACTCAAATGAAAAAGAAAACATTGATCAGAGGAAATTTTACTCTTCTGGGCTTGAAGCCTTCTTTACACAAAGCCCTTAATGACTTTTCAGCATTGCCGAGGGGATAGTGTGGGAAAGTATATTTTGTTAGCCAACTATTACATGGAATTGTATGGAAAGCCCATGTGCTACCCAAAGGCCTCTCAAGGAGGTCACATAAAAGATGAGTCATAATGTAACTGATTTCCACCAGATCATCCTTGCATTTCCTCACTGCAGAAAAAACAAACAACGGAACTCAAAAGCACTTTGAAGTGACTGATGATCTTGCTGCTTATTAACCACACTCAAGGCAACCTTAGTAAAAAGTAAATGAGAGCAAATGAGTAAGACACTTGATGGCTCATTCCAACTACTGTAAAAGACAAAGAAAACCTTGTTATTCTTCACAAAGAGAGATACTCTTATTCTTGCCTAGCAGGTTAATGGTAGCTCTCAGGGGAGAATAATATTGAGAAAAAAAAACTATATACCTCAATTGTCTAAAAATATCTACAACTTTTAATTTAGGATTTTTTTCACAAGAATAAATCTTTAAGTTAGCAATCACAGAATGTTCTGAGTTGGAAGGGATCCATAAGGATCACCAGGTCTGATTCCTGGCTCAGCCCAGCACCATGCCCAAGAGTCACAGTATGTGCCTGAGAGCACTGTACAATAAGAAATGCTGCCATTTATTTTCTTCCTGCCCAGGTTAATAGTTAGGTTTATTCATTAGCTTATTCTTAAGCTAATATATGGGAAAATCCACTTCTCAAAGTAAAATAGAAAATTTAAATACCTCAATATAAGGGGGCAAAAAAGATACAGAGGAAAAGACAGATAGTTCAAAAAAAAGCAGTGTCTGTCTCTAATAAGTTCCAGGTAATTTTTCTGCCATCTAGACGAAAGATTAGCTTTAATTAAAATGTATTTGCTAGTTTTTCAAAATTAATGATTGAAGAATCTCTGACTGAAAAAGAATTTTTCCTTCTTAGGCTACCTTTCTAAAATCACTTTCTAATTATTTTTGTATTATCAAACAGTTCCTCAAAATCTGACTTTGTCTAAAAAAAGAATCAAAGCTAACAAAAAAACAGAATGAAAAAAAATTGTAATTTCCTGTTATTACAATTTTTTTTCTTATTTTTTACTTCCTGTTGGCCAATGTAGCACTAGTTATACTCCCTTCCATTGTTTTTATTGTATAGACCATATCTTCCCTGCATCTTTCTGTACACCCAGCTTGGAGAACTGAAAACCTGCTGCCTTTGTGCTCAGTGAGCAAGTCCTGAGGGTCTTGGAGCATCAGACCATAGGTTGTGACTCGCTGAAATCCTGATTTAGGAGAGAGGTTTGTCAACTTGCACATCTAAACCTTAATCCACATGCCTGGCAGTGCGCACTGGTCTTGACAGGAACAGAGCCAGCTTGGCACTTGGCAGATTTAAAAGGATTGCCTCCTGGAGATTAGATGGCTTGGCACAGTGAGAACACAGAGGTCAAACTACGATGTTTGCCAAAAAAAAAAAGAACCTCTCATTTTCCATCTCTATTGCTGCTCCCTGGATAAGCATTTTTGGCCTTTTGCCTTGGTTTGAAGGCAAGACTTGTTAGGATTTAGCCTGAGGGACCTGGTTTACTGTTGAAGGTCAAGCTAGATTTTGACCGTTCTGAAGCCCTGATATGGTTAGGTCGTGTGCTTTCTCGTTAGGGCTGATCTCTCAAGGCTCTGGGTGACTCCTGGGATGTCATCAAGGATGGAAATTATTGCACACCTTGCTGGAGCCAATTCCTGATGGTTTTTAAGTTCCAGTTTCACAAAATACAGACAATTTTGCCTGAGACTACGGCAGAATAGAACAAAGCAATTTCATTTCATATAGGATTTCAAAATATGAACATTTGGATTTTTTCCAAGCAGTATACTTTTTCTTGACTATTACTCGTTATTATATATATTTAATCATCATGTTTATTTTTAAACCGGAAGTCCTTAGACTCTAAAAATTTTGAAACCAGATTTATTTTAAGGCTTTTCATTGTCAATGAAACAGCAGATTCTCAACAAACACAAACTTATTACCATTTTTGTAACAAATTTTCCTTAACATGCATCAGTGGTTGTTTACTGTTTCGTTTTGCTGGAGCTAACGCCACTATCGCAAGGATGCTTTTCTGCTCTGAACACTCTCTCTGCCTTTTGGTTACTCAGTGGCACAACCACCACCAGAAATATTCTCCAGTACCTGACACCCTGCAAAAAAGGCCACTATTGCCTTCCAAGTTTTGTGGGACTGCACAGAGCCAAGGCTTCAGCCACAGCACAGGAATCCCCTTTCACAATTTTCTGGCTCACCCAGCTGTGATTTGGGTATTCCTGCAGCATGATATAACTTTACTCCCTCCTCAAGTCAGGCTGTCAAGGAGACCACCATTTGAAATACCTCAGAATTCACATCCCTCACCCTGTTCCAGAGCCTTCCTCCTGCTTTGTGGTGGCTTTTATGAAAACAGAATTTCTCAGAATCAGCCAGCTGTTTTGAAGCAAAGTGTAACAAAAGAAACTTGAGCAATCTCAGCATATGTTTTTATTCCTCACCTGTCTTGTTGCAGCAGATTGTGCAATAGAGTGAAAATTTTATCTACCATCACACTCACAGTTCCTGCAGACCTCTAATATGACATTATCACTACAGTACATATCAGCTGCTCAGTTTTTCATCATTGTGGTAGTGTATTGGAATTAATAATACAGTTGCTCTTCCAGAAGAATCATGCAGAGTCCTTTTTTTCTCAAACATTAGTACAAACAGCCTTCTAATTGTGAAGTTAAAATTTCTTTTAGAATTAAATCAGGCTGAATTGATTTTGAACTGCAGTGAAGACTTTTTGTTTCATTTCTCAAATTTTGAAACTTGTTTTCTAAAGTTTTGATTGAGGATATCTTGACTTCCACATGATTCTCTCTTTAGCAGACTGAGCAGCAAGAAGCTTCTGTCACTACAAAGAAAACGTTCCCAAACCCTCCTCTACTGTCAAACCCACATTAAAAACAGAAAGAGTCAGCAATCTAAGGATGCTGCCTGAAAAAATCCTAAACAAAGGTTTGGTTCCTGGAGTTTAACATAACAATTTGTATGCATAAAGACTTTCATAGCTGTAATTACATGATCTCAGATCAGGAGAATTTTTTAATATTCTTCAATAATGTCCAGTACTATCAATATCAATAGTGAGTAAATTCATTTTAGTAAAAAATGAGTAAATTCAAATAAGTAAATTTACTTCTGTGAAAATTATACTTTTTCAAAATACTGTGATTTTTGTTGTCTTTTCTTTGGTAATCTTGTTTATTGTCTTTTACTTGGTAATCTTGTTAAAAATCCTTGAAATCTCAGAATTCAGACATTCAATTCTTTCATTTTACTAAATTTTAAACCTCCTTCCAAATTGTTTTATTCTAGCCCATTGTGTCTTTTATATTTGCTTGCAGTATCAAACCTGAAAAAAATACCACTCCCATTATTGCAAGAATAAAAAAGCTTGCAAAAAATAATCCACTCAAAATGTTTTTTGACAAAATATAGTAATAACAAGGAAAGTACAGAAAAGAATAATATTTATTGCATCTTTGAGAAAATGTAATTTGTATAGAGAAAAGTAGCTACAATAGAAGTAAAAGTAGGAAACAAAGCCATAGAATTAATGTCTTAAACAAGTGTATCTGGATAGGGCTTTGCTCTCTTTTTGTGGAGTGATATGGAACATCATTTCAGTACAGAAAAAGTGACCAAAACAGCAAAGGAACTAAAAACCTCAGTTATTAAAAAGGGTTAGACAACTACTGTGTGTCTATATTTTTAAAGGTAAAGATTAAAAGCCGAAGAGGGGCCTCAGAGGGACGTGAATCTCATTGGAATCGATGGGAAATGCATGCACAGCTGAAGGAGGGGTTTGGCCAGAGCAAGGGAACCTCACTGAGAGAAATTGTGGTGCAAAGGCCTTGGAAGGGATCAAGGCTCCTGCACTCCTTGAGTTCATGTCAGCCACAGAGAGAGAGAGCAGAAATGAAAGCCTAGGATGGTCCAAGAACAAGAGGAATTGAGGTGGAATGTCTTTGCACAAACTGCCATTGCAGAAATAAATTATGGAGAAGGCAATAAGTACTGTCAATACAAAGTCTTGAAGAG
The DNA here is from genome assembly GCA_020086605.1 of Lanius collurio. NCBI lineage: Eukaryota > Metazoa > Chordata > Aves > Passeriformes > Laniidae > Lanius > Lanius collurio. The sequence continues at coordinate 11,794,044 of JACBWW010000018.1, forward strand.
GAAGAAGGCAAATTTCAGAGGCAAAAATTTATTTTCTAGTGCACAGCTGCTAATGCAAAGGACAGAGCAGAATAGGCAAGGCATCCCATCCTCCTTCTGCCAAAAAAAATCCCTCTTCTTGTACCACCAGCATTTAATCAGATGTTAAACAAAACTCAAAATTGTGTCTCCTCCAGATCAGGAAGAACATACTCTGTGAGAACTCAACATTTCTCTAAGCCAAGAGTGCATTGTGAGACTCAAGCTCCCCAAATTAGATGTAAAGGCGAAGAGACCTTTCGAATTCTGTGGTGCCCGTTCGGTGAATCGTGGCGGCAGCGGGACCGATGCAGCCACCGAGACTCTAAGCTGACATCAAAGGGGGAAAAAATCAGCTGAAATGACAGCAGCAGCTGCAGCATCCGCCTCTAAATTAGGCTGTGTTTCAAAGTCTGGACTCAACTGCTAAGCAGTATAAAGACCCAGGAGGAAGGCTGCCCAAGAAAGAGAGTTAGATTTCTAACCTAACACATCAAAGTAACACATGCTTAGAAGAGCAATAAATGCATATGGCACACATTCACATGCTGCCTAATTGCAGTGGGCTTATGAAGCCAAGACAAACCTTCAGCTGATTCCTACTTTTAGAGAGGATTTGAGTCCGTTTTGAATGCAGAAAGCTGACACAAATTGGTAGCAGATTAGAGTCTGGCATTGTGATAATACATCCCATAATTTCAAAAGATGGCCATTTTTCATATTATAAGACATCTTCAAAATATTGAGCTCCTTATTAGATAATTTATACATATACCAGATTACAGAGTATTCACAACATAATAAATTAAGAAAACCTTTCTCTCAAAATTCAGAAATAGATTCAAAAGCCACCAATTTCACTATTAATTTACCTGCATATAAATTTAAAAATAAAAGTGGAAAGAGTGAGAAATACATGATTAAATGAAATACATTGCTGAACGCTTTAGCATTAAAAATCCTTGGGTTTGGGACATTATCAGTATTTTGGTATGCATTTTTATTTTAATTTAGCACATACATTTAGGAAAACTATTTGTAACGTTATTGATGAGGTACAGATTTCAAAGAATGTAACAGAAAATAAGAATGTATGGATACTGTGTTATGTACACCAAGCACGCTAAATAAAAAAATGCATATTTTCATAGTTGTAGGGATTGGATTTGATCTCTTTTTGTGTTTCCTGAAAGCTGGCAGAGGAAACTCAGTCATTCACGTGAGATGTTTATTAAAATTCCTATGATATTGCAGCATAATCGTTGGTTTTGTGAGCAAATTCAAACTTAAATCTTCCTCATTTATCTTTAAGAAAATGTAAATAAGTATGTAATATAAGCACAAATAACTAACAGCATAAAAACATGACATATAACTAATTCTCAAAAGTATAATTCTCTATAACCTCTGAATCTTGCTTTTTTAGCTTTAAATTAATACACTCTTTTAAAGGGTTAAAGTTGCAAGCAAGAACAATCATCCACATTGCACTCTCTTAACTTGTGCATTAAGGAAAACAATTCCTCCAGGAATTATTTGATAACCCTGACACAGTGGCTTTTACCACTAGTTTAAATGAATCTGTTTGAGGACATACACATGAAATACAATAGTATAGCATTTATCAAAAACAACCAGAGATGGTAAAAAAAGAAAATAACCCAAAATGTATAGTGCTTAGGAAAAAGGAGAAGCACAAATGTCTAGACATATCTTGCAGTTATAGGATGTGTTACCTCACTCAAGAATCAAGGGATAAAATATATCTGTTGAAATTATTCATCTTGAAATAAAAATTACTCAGAAGCCAACACTCACACACCTTGGGAAGGGAACAGAATATTGTGCAAATTAAGGCCACAGTCATACTTTAAATTTCCCAGAATTTGTCATTTGCGCAGCTGATGTAACATGCTGTAAAATAAGGTAAAACTGAACCTTATGCAGCTTCTGGGTGTCACACAGAGGAGCCTGGAGAGGTGCAGTGGGCACCACAGATTTGGTGCACAGGGAATCTGAAATCATAGAACCAACACAATCCTCTTAAATTAACTCATCCTGACTACTTGAGTGCATTCACCTGTTTCAGCAACTACACCCAACTCAGAAACGGTGTGGTTTGCTGCTACCGAGTAAGATGGCTTTTTAGTCTTTGTTTTGGTTAATTTTGATAGTACTTATTGAATGCTACTGTTCTGTGAGCATTTAGGAGGATGGATGTTAAAAAACCAATTACTGTGGCTCTCAGAAAGGATTGGAAACTTGCAGCACAGACATGTTGAACATTCAGAGAATAACACAAGATCAAATAGTTTTGTGGCTGCCTTAATAGACAACTTGCCAGGTATGGAAATTACAAAGAACGGTTTTTTCCTCTGGAAAATGGAAGACCATAAAAGGCCAAACTCAGCAAAACCCTTTTTATAAGTAAAACACAAAAATACTGGCTCTGTAGTATGTACCAATAAAATGAAAAGTTTCTGAAGTTATACAATAATGCTAAAAGCATTATTTGTGTGAGGTTTTTCTGACACAGAATATTGGTATTTTGAAAGGGAAGATTTTTAATGTAGTTTGGTAGAGTTGTAAAAATGACAGTGTTTCTGAGAGAACCTGCTCATTTTCCAGCAGTCTGAAGGGTACCTAAACAGAAGTGGCATAATTTTCCAAGGATGGCCTTAGTACTATGATTTTTAGACTTTTTTTACTAGATTATTTCTCATTTAAATTCTGGGAAGAGGGGAATTGAGGAAGCGACGCCATTGTTTTCCAATTTTCCACTGAAAGTTTGCTTTGTTTTGCCTTCCCACTCTGCTTCAGGGATTATCTGGAAATCTTACAGAGTTTAGAAGGATTCTCTACAGCCTTAGCAGTTTCCCTCTACTTCCACCTATATTATTAACTTTCCCATACCAACCCCAAATGAGCTTAAATATAGACTCCTCTGCATCTAATGAGCCATAATTAGCTCATCAACTTCTGACAAGCCTAAATAGACTTGTTATGGAATGACAAGTCTAGTCTGTCTCACAGCGGAGTGGGTGTCATCCCTCCCACTCAACCCTCCAAGGAAGGAAACAAACCTCTTAACAGCTTTTTGCAGGGTTTCCACTCTCCTCCAGGACCCCAAAAGGAGGGACCCTTGTTTGGTCACTGCTCTCTCCTACCCTCTTATCCTTTTGCAGAGATTTACACAAAAATTACCTGGAGAAGAAAGTAATTGTAAAATTGAAAAATTTATTAATGTGATGCTTTACTCTTTCTGCCCTTCTAGATAAAGAAGGGACTGAGAGGTTGAAGGGAACAATCTTTGACTTGTTTCTTTAGGATGACTCCACAGTTGCCAGAGCCAAAATTAGCTCCTGATGAACCATGCTGCTGTTACTATTTAAAATGGTAATAACTTTTAAAAAAAGAATCTGATCTAATCTTTATTTCTCTGCACTTCAGCTCAACTAGAGGAGTCCAGGGAGCCAAAATGTATTCTATTTATTCCAGGTTATTTATTTGGTTTTTTTGTTTGTTTGTTTATTCATTTACCTAAGGAATGCAAAAGTGGCATGGAATAACAGTGCATTGGAACTGCTGAAAAATGTCTCTCCTCTACAGGGGAACCATAATGCCTCAAACAAAGAATCCTCCACTTTTGGAAAGCATTGGTTTTTCCTGGTGCATAATTCAAAATTGAAAGTTTGGAAACTGCGACAATATTTGCAAGTTTTGAAGAATGGGCAAACTTATCATTTAAAAATAGCACATGTATTGCTGCTATGTTAAATTTCTTTGTATATATAAGTCTTAATAGTGACCCATCTCTTTCAGAGTTTTTGCAATTTAGACACTTGTCTGTCTAGAGTTGTTTCAGGATCCGGTTTCTAGAGAAAGACATTACCTCAGAAAGCATTACTTGGCTGGCCAGAGCTCCTTCTGAAGTGGTGTAATACATGCTCCATTCCCTCCTGTGCTGGTAGGTCTCCTCAGCAACAAGGATGTACTGGGTAAGGTTGTCCTCCCTGCCCTGGGGGGGAAAAACAAACAAACAAAACAAACAAAATGTGAAAATAACTGAAGTTTCTTTTAGAGAAATTCCACACTGCAGATTCTTCAAGAATGAGGACTTGCTTGACAAAATGGGAAGGCCACATCATCAGTAGTTTATTACAACATCTGGGGTTTTCAGAAGGCACTCGAGGATCTGGGAGTTGGATACCTCTGCAAGCCTGTGTTGAATTTGCAGCTTAAACACTATTGGTCTACCAACTTCAGTGGAGCAATGCAATTTTCAGCAGCTGAGTCAATGCTGAGTGCCACATAAAGCCTGTAGAGAAATTAAAATTCCTTCTCTGATAACAAAATGGATCTGAATTCATGAAACTTCAATAAAATTATTATGATTCTTGTTGGCTCTTTTAGCAGTTATTACATCTCAGTTTCTGAAAAATATCTATCTTTTGTTTCCAAGCTATGTTTGTGCAGTAGGATTCTACCAAGAAGAATCATATCACCAAGTTATTAAACTCTGAACCTAGAGAATTTCAAAAGGAATACTTATTCATTCCTAACTAGTTTGGGTTTAACACTAACACTGTAATTAAATTGCGTTTTTTCACTTTTCCCCCGCTGTTTGAGAGAGAATGTGTTCAGCTCTTTGGTATACAATGACAACTAAGTGAACGTTAATCTATTTTAATCTCAGTGGATTTTAAATAGAAGATAGACTTTGATTTTAGTAATTGTTTTCTAAAATAAGACTTTTAGGGAAAAAAAAAAACCACCTCAGAACAGTACCTTCACATCTTTATCAGAAATTTCAAACAAAAATGCTGTTTTCATTACTCTAACACAGAATAGAGAATGTTCCTGTCAGACTTTAATTGAATCACCTAATGCATGTCAAAATATTTTTTTATCAATTCTTCATTTATAAAGTCAAAGTTAATGAAAGAATGTGCCTTCTGCTCTGACAAACCCTTAAAATTGACTGCATATGACATGTTCTCTCCTACTGTCATCCCGCACTAGTCTATCCAAATTATTACAAGGTTGTAAGTGCTCCTTTGAGGCCCCAAACAAGGTTGGCTTGCTCAAGTACTGCTTCTTTTTTTTGTTTTTCTTGAGTGAACATGGGCCAGGCAATGGCTCAGGCATGAATGGGAGGGGACAGTTACTGGGAGGTGACCTTGGTGGAAATGCAAATGGTGGAAATGAGTGAGAGTGCCTTCAGCTAAATTTGGAAAGCCTCATTTGACATGTTTTGTCCCTGATCACGAGTTGCCCTGGAGAGCAAGAGAGTCCATAGGTTTTTTGGAAAGACAGTGGCACCAGAGAGATGTAGAGTGGCTGGGGTTGTGTGTGAAAGGCACAGAGAGTCAGGCTTCCTGTTCACTCTGTTCAGACTTGCACACAAAGGCAGCACTTCAACCAAAGAGTCAATATAGACCAAAATTCCCTGTTAGTCAGCAATGAAGTGCAATGGTGACTGGGCCCCGTGGCATACCCTGGCCATCAGAAAAGTTTGCTGAATCCCTTCTCACCCCATGTCAGAGCCAGGAATACACAGTTCCCTTCCTCACTACAAAACTCTATTTATTCTAGGTCTGCCAGGACAAGAGGATTGCTGTGTAATTCCTGGGCATCCTCAATGCCAAACATGGTTCATTTAATAGGTTCAGACAGACAGAACTTAAAAGCAACATGGCTCTGCTGAAATGTTTTGTTTTGCTCTGCTCCTTGCAAGTGGATATAATAATAAATTACTGCTTTAAACTCTTACCTCTGTATTTTAAAAGTCAGAAAATGTGACAGTGAAAGTAGGAAGCCCCAGATTAAGTGGTGTGATATCTGTAGAGGAAAAGTTACATTATATGCAACTTGCCTACTCAACAGAAAACACCCTGGAAAACTTGTTAAAACTGGTGCACTGAGACCAGAAAATTTCTTTTAATAACCAGGATCAGTAAGCTTATGAAAGTACCAATATTCTGGGAATATTGGAGAAGACAGACAGCACTGACCTTTGCCCTGGTAGAAAATTAAGCATTTTTTCTTGAGCAAAGTACAAGCAAAGAAAATCTTGTCCTAATACAGAAAAGCAGGAAGGAGTGCATGAACTTTCTCTGCAAAAGCCAGAGAAAACATGAGGAGCAGAAAAACATGGTCTTAACAGTGGCCTCAGAAGCTTAGACTCACACACAGACTCCTTTAGATGCCCCAAGAGTGAAAGGCTCCAGGTGAGATCTTTTCCCCACTAAGGTCAAGGGCAAAACACCTTCTCATTTTCTCCTCAAGATCTTGATGTTCTGCAAACAGAGGTGGAAATAGCATAAAAATCACTATGATCAAACTTACTTACATTACCCATGTATTTGCCACATATGGGTGTTTTTCTGTATATCAAAGATGCTTCAGAATAATGAGCCACAACATCCATTTCACTGGGCACAGTGGTGTCAACTAATAATAAGGTGTCTAGTAATGAAGATTTCTGGGGGCACTGAGTTAACATAACTGTTTCTCAGGATGTCCTATTTGTAAGATTGCCTTTTGCATTTGCAAAGCTTAGCAGTGCAATTTAAAGATGAATAAAGATCTATTAAAATACATAGGCTTTTTGCCCTTGCTTGTGAGCTGTTTGTTTATGCAATACTAACTCCATAAGAAAAACAGTACTTTGCTGTATTGAGGGAAGTAAATGTTACAACTTCCTGAGCATAACTGAGATGTCTGGATCACTGCATAAATGAAATACTAAATTTAGTAAGTAGAGTTTTAGTCTCTAAGTGTCTTTATCACTACACTGTGTCTTGCCCTTGAAGTTAGTAGAAGCTTTTCTGGAGCTACAATGGTGCAGAGTAATTAATTAAGATCAAGGGCTTGATTAAAAAATCTGTAGAAATTAGTATTTCTTTTCTCTCTCACACAATAACACAGAAACCCAAGATGCAGCCTTAATTATCTAGAAAAATATTAATGAAGCAATGGAATATGTAATAATAAAGTACACAGCTTGTTAAACCTTTTGTGCACGTGATCATCTGGAGCAGAGTATCTCAGATGCCTGGACCGTAATGTCACCTGGTTTTCCGTGGTGGGATGTGCTCTGACAGACCTGCAACCCTTTACTACTGCACTGACTATGATTCAGCAGTCTTTCCTTTTATTTACCTTTCCTCTTAATATCACTGCTTTACTGTAATTTCCTGATTTAAAATAAACAAACAGAACCACCCTAAATTCTGCTCTCAAAGGTTTCTTCTTGACCTCATGTGTAAACTGAGACTTGAGTACAAAGAACTTGAAAGCTTTCAAACCTAATTTTTCCACGTACAGTGAAAGTATGGAAACTACAGTGGGCCGTGGATCAAGTCATATCTAATATCTTCAATGCAGAAACAGGGCAACATAGAGACATCCAGGAAGCTGTGGAAAAACCCTTTGAACATTCCACATGATAGATATTGTTTTTCTTACTCTTAATTCACCACATCCTGTCCCTTCTGTACATCCTAAGTATCCTTTCATCCTACAGGTCTGGGAGTTTTTCTCCTAAGCATCCATCAAAATGAAACAATCCTTGTGTTTTCCCCAAACTTCAGCCTATGCACAAAAAGGGCAGGCAAAGCCAGGCTTTATCTGAGTCAGGAGGCGTAAGCCAGAAAAGTAATTTCAGAGTATGTTTAAGGTGTGTATGAAGCGCAAATGCAGTGCCGTGGTGTGTTCTGTTCCGTGGGAATGACCAGCAGTGCGAAGCTCCGGCGGAAGGTCCGGGGGCTGCGGATCAGGCGCGGCCGTGCAGCGCAGCCGAGCGCCGTCAGAGGGCGAGCCGAGAGTGCCTGTGTCGGGGAGGAAACGCATCCCCAAGCAAATAAAGTGGGGAAAAAAGCTGGAATTAAAATAAAACAAAAAAAAACATTTTTAGTGGTCCTCCTCTGTTGAGCAACCAGCTCTGGATGCCAGCTCTGCAAACCCACACTGTCTTCTTCTTCCTTCTTGAATCTCCTGTCCCTGCAGGGAATGGGTCTTGCCACCAGCAAAAGCAAGATCAGACTCATTTTGCTCCAGCTGCAATATTAAACTTTTGGAATTTGTAAATCATGTATAAAACACGACAAAACCCCAAGGTTCAGTAATCTAACTGCTGTGCCAGGAACACAGACAAATCAGAGGGATTACAAATGCTCAGTGCAAGGGGACCAGCTGATGTCTAAAAGACTCAGTAAAATACTGAGAGATTCACACCAGGAAACAGCCACAACAACATGTGAAAAGTATTTTAAAGGCATTTAACAGATTTCTATTAATCCCTTGGACTGTTGAGAAAGGTCTGTGGAAATAGAAAGATGTGTCAGAGCAGAACCATCAGCTGCAGAGAATGTTAGTTACACAAAATGTCAGCTTTCTGAGAGACATAGAAGAAAAGAAATGGTCCATCACAAGAAAACCATCGTTTTCTCCTATGCATCCCAAAACAAAGCTACAGTGATGTATGAAGAAATTATTTTTTGTACTTCACTCCTAATATCCCCTTACATTTCAGCTGAAAAAAAAGGAAGCAAATAAAAATTAAATAACAGGGATTTTTAAAAAGGTACTTAAAATATCATTCTATTCCCTCCATTTGGGGAGGCATATAAGTTTTCATTGTCATCATCTCAAAGTGTGATCAAGAATACATGCAACTCTTTTCCTATTATTAGGGTTGAATCTGTTCCCACTTTTTTTAAACATGTCCTACTTTTCCTCCCTCTAAGCCACTTTTTTACAAAGGCTGACAATCTTTGATTATTTCTATCTTTTGCTTCCTATCACGAAAATTATCTCTGTTCGCCTTGTACTTGACAGAGAAGTCAGCCAAGATTTGTTCATGATGATTTTTTGCTGTTTGTTGATGATGTCCCTGGTTTTGAGTTTCTACCAGGTGTTTATTGGACCCCAGCACCCAGAACATAAAAAATTGTGAAGCATAAGATTTCTCATGAGGTTTTTTTTTTAAAACATATTTGTCATTATATGTCATAATAGTTTTCTTCCTACCCAAATGCTCCATCCTACTCTGAATTTCTCTTCAGTTATGTTCTTCTGACAGTGACCTCCACATGCAAACCATGTGTCAAAAATACACCTTTGTGATGCTGAGGAACACTGAGACTTCCTAAAATATTGAGTCTCCAAACTTAATTTTGATCTCTTCCTTGGTTTATTCATTAACTATTAGTGTTTTTTCATTCCCTCTCAATAAATTAAATATTCATCATTTCCAGCTACTATCTTCTTGGAATAAAAGGTGAATGTGTATCCTCAGACTAACAGACAGACTGCCACAGAATTATTTTATTTTTTAGAAACAGTAAGGTCTGAGAATCAGGGTAACTACACCCATGGCATGGAAACAGACTCTGGATGTGAGATATGAACACTAGAAACATTATGTATATTTTCACTTTATAGGATATTATTTCCTTTTCATGTGACTTTTTTTTATCTTCAGTTTTATGTGATTGGAAGGCTTAATAAAAAATGAGGATATTTAAACGCACCTCACATTATTTACTTCATGCAGTCAACATTCACAAGCATCAAAGCTTCTCTTTCAGTGCTATATCAAAAACCACAAAGCTTTAAGGCTTGGCCAAAGAATCAACACAAACCCAAAGCAGAGGCATCAGCTCATGAGACTGCTGACAGAATGGATTAAACAGACGTTTGAAAGTATTGCCAGTGCTGTGGGAGAAGAAAGAAAAGCCCTCAGTTCTACACTTTCATTTAAACTAAGAAGTCCAGCTTTTGTAAACTATTCACTTTGTTGATGCTCAACAAATACCTACTGATGAGATGACATCATCTGCTAATCAAAATAATTGCTCAAAGGCTTAACTCTAGTTTTGGGTAAAATATATGGGTTATTCAAGCTTCAATTAAAAAAAATAGAATAAGAATGGATTTTTGTGATCAAGGAGATGTTATAGTCCTTGTTTGAAAATGGGGTCTGACTGCTTTCAAAAGTGGAATTGGATCCTGGAAGAATAATTTCATTGTGGTGTTCTGCAGAATTTCAATACATGCTCAAATTTGCTTCTTCTCTGCTCATTCATTATTAGCTGTTTTAGTGCTGGGGACAGGTATCATGGTGGGGTTTTTTGTCAGCAATGCTTCCTTGTCCACACTGGGAGATTATGCTTTCCCTTTTGGCTGCTGCTTCCTGGCTGCTGCCTCCAGTTCTTCCTCATCTGCATCGATAGTCTGGCTTCTCTGCGCAAAACAAGAGTGGTTAGGAACAAAATGCTCTATAAATATTATTGGTCTGCCTTTGGGAATGCAGATTCTCTCCTGTCTACTCCATAGAAAGGTTGCAGCACAGCTCGGAGTCAGAGAGGAATGCTGCTGTTTGCTGCTTTTCCAGATACCTTGTCAAATTACCTGTCCTGTCCAGAGATCCACAGAGGACAGAAAGTATCCTGAGGAAGTAGATAGAATTTTCATCTAGCTATTGTTGTCTACTTTGGCATGTTATTTTTCTCCTGGAGCCAAAAGAACAGAATACACAATGGACACATTCATGCAAAAGACACATAAATAAAATACATTCAGGGAAAAATAGCTTTAGAGTGAAGGAGAAAAATCCCTTTAGGATCTTCTGACCTCCTCCAGAGAGCTGTGGCAGACAGACAGCAGAGCCAGAGAAGGGGTGCCCACTGTCACAGCCCTGTCTTCAGACTTGAGACTGGAAATGTCTCTGTTAATGTCTCTTGAAATGTCACTTCTGTTATTTCCTTCAGTTCTCATTCATTTTGCTGCAAACTCACCTTCACCAGTGCCATTTTCTGCTGTTTAGTTACATACATTCCTTGGGCCTTTGTGCATTCCTGGCACACCTCAAAGCTTGGAAAGAAGGAAGGAGTGTTTGGTGCTTAAACTGCTTTCCTTTAAGACCTAAAATCCAAATCACTCAGGGCATGCAGGTCAGGTGTCTCCAGGAGCTGGGAGCAGCTGGGAATGCCCCAGGGAGGCAGGGGCAGACCTCATAGCCAGGGTGTGTCCCACAGGGAGCTGGGCAGCAGGGCAGACTGGGGGCACCAGGACAGCCCCAGCCCCTGTGTCTGGCAGCCCTGAGGACTGGCTGTGAGAGCTGGAGGCTGGCAACTCTGCAGGATTGGGACAGGATGAATGGCCCTGGGGAGTCTGAAATCATGACCTGAGCCAAGGGCTGGGCAGGGGAGCACCCCAGAGAGGCTGCACAGGACCACCATTACAGGCTGTCAGAGCCCTCAGCACTCAGCCACAGTGCCCCTAAATATGACAGCAGAGTAATTGCAAACAGTGCTGAGAATCCAGTCAGTAAAGCAGAGCCATCTTACATCTTTTGGCCTTGCATGTCACAGCAGTCTAGAACTGAGGAGTGGAAACAGTATGACTGCTTTTCCTGTGCACAAGTAAAAGTGAGACCAAAGTCAGGGGCACAAGCAGTCAGTTCAAGACTCCCATGGCAAGAAGGCTGCCATCAAAGGTGTGCTCACACAACGCTTCTGAAGAGCATAATAGAGGTACTGAAAAAGAAAAAAAAGCTGTACATGGGGAAGAAGAAGAAGAGCACAATGTGATGTTTATAAACACAGATAATGATGAATAAATAATGAACAACGTTCAAAAAAGAAAACTGTAATACAATGGTGCTGCTCATTGCAAGTCAAGCAATGGAACTTCAGCAAATGCTGCTTCATTGTTAAAAGGCTGAATTTGGTGCTGAAGTGGGTGAGGATGCATTAATGCTTAGGATGGCTGTGCCCCATAACTCTGTCAGCTATGAAGCTCAGGACCAATGAGCCTGAACACCAGATAAAAAGAAAGAACTTTTGCAGTTTTACTAACTTTTGGACACTGAACAATTAACCACCGTACTTCCTTTGACTTCGTGTCATACTTAAGATTGTTCTTTGGGAATTCCTTTCAAATTAAATGAATTCCTTCCTTTTGATGCAACTAGAAAAGCATTAATATTGAACTAGAATAAAACTGTCATTCATTTTCTCAGAGCACAATGACTTGACCAAATTGTAAGCTACATAAAGCCCTGAACTTATTATGTGCCTATTTTTAAGCAAAGTTTTAGAACTATATTATGTGGAATAATCTTTTGACATTTCCATCCAAAGGAACTATTAAAAATCATTTGTCTTGCTGCACTGCTGGGCATATACTTTTCAGAAAGATTGACTAGCACATGCCACTGTATTTGAGGGGTTTCACAGGTGTTCTTTATCTTTTGAATACTAATATGTCATAAAAAAGCATGATCTCCTGAAGTTTGCTAGTGCCACTCATTGCATCCAATCTTTCACCTTTATGAAACCAAGTCCTCTGAAAGGCTCCCTCTGAAATTCAAGAGCGGTATATTTTTAGTGAATTCTATTTAGAAGACATAATTAATTTTCTTAGCTATGCTATTTGTTTCTTTAATTATGCCATTTGTTTCCTTGTGGAAAAAAAAATTCACACTCTTCTCTTTGAGTGGAACTTGGTCCTTGAAAATGAATCTGATTTACTTGAGCAATATACAATTTGGAAGGTAAATATATCATTTCAGATCTCAGTATCTGTCAGTCAAGTTTAAATCCTTCTACTGAGTTTTGTTATTTTATGGCAGCTTATACCTTTAGTGCAAAAAGGCTTAATAATAGACTGTAATTATGCAATGTCCTGTGAAATGCTTTGTTTAACAACACTGGCCTGGCTTTGAGAATGGTAGAATAAGTTGTTTTTAATTCTATGTCCTTGATAGTGGACTTAGGCATTTTTATTTAAATACCTTCTTTTGGCTGGAAGAAGGAAATGTCACTGGCAAAGGAAACAGTTTTCCTGCACACAGCTTTAAATTAATGATCTATGGACGAAGTATAATTACAGAATTTATATTTTTTTCAAAAATTCAGTTGCATCAATACAAAGCTGATTCAGCACAATCGATATTGTCTAGCTATTCTTTCATTTTTCTATGACTGTAGTGATTTCAAAAACATCCTGAAATGTCTGTAGGTCTGCAATTTGACAGACAATATCAACTTCCTGCATCTCCTAATAATCCTTCTTCTCAGCTTAGATTTGTGAGTATTTTGTTCATCTTTTAAGATCCCTCTGCAGGATTCAGAGGGTTTTTCCAGCTTTTTCCTAGTCAAATATATAAAATATGCTGATTTAAAATAATGACACACTGGAACATAACTCTAATTAGAAACACCCAAGATGGTCATGGCTGCCTTCAGGAACTGTCATAACGACTCCCTCCATTCCTTTTCCTCTTGCATACTGCTGCTTTTGTACTCAACATCTATTACCCCTCTTCGATTACATGTAAGCCAGATCTTGCTCTGTGGATTTGCAGTAAGACTTCAAATACCTCAGCACTCAGGAGCCACAAATGTTCTTCAGGCAGAACAGCACATAGCTCATTTAGCATGTTCTAGACTGGGGACAAAATTCCTCCCATTCATGTACATGTGTTTTACACTGCTTTAACTCTGCCAACTTAACAGAGTTCACCTGGATTTAAACTGCTGAACAAGTGAGCCACCAGGATAAATCAGGCAAAAAAACAAAAATCATATTTTATTATATATATATCTATAGTAGTGTTAAGTGTAGTTCCTCATGTCCAGTTACAGCGACTGTTGTCACATTTCTCATAAAAAAGATCACACAAAATAATGAGATTGACTAATTTCAGTCAGCTGACAGCAAGTTAAGAGACAGCAGTAGGGACAGAGGATTTTTCAGGACAGGAGTTTAAAGTGCTAAAGCCTAAATTTGTGTCTGCTTTTTATTGTGTAATGCATTTTTATCACTCTCTGAAATGCATCTCATATAGAGAAAGTACATTGAATTTTATTTCCTTCATTTTATTGATTCATTTTTAAATGTCTGTTTTTTACAAGGTTCAGATGCATGGTGACACAATTTTGCCACAATTAGAACAGAGTCTACCAGGTGACAGGGAGAGAAGGCAGGTGAGGGAGGCCCCACTGGCTGGTTCAGCTCTAGAATTCAAATCTCTGTAGAAAAAATGAGCATGCCTTGGGCTACATCCAGCCCTGGTAAAAAAAGGGCTAATTCACTGAAAGCTTGGATATTACAGCAGCTTTGCCAGCAAAGAGGTTACCTCAATAGTTCCAGCTACTTAAAATTTAGAATCTGACTTAAAAAGACAAGTTACAATTATGCCTGCCTGACTTCTCATTGACTATCTGGTTATATTTAAGGTCTTACTCCTCAACTTCAAAGCCAATCAACAGATTAGCCTAAGCTTCTATGGGTGACTTCCCAAGAGATCTCCAGTCTGGTGAGCTCTCTAGAGTCAGAGATAAAAACTGAAGTTAGGACTATGGAAGACAGAGCTTCCCTGACCACTCACCCACAATGTCTCCATCCTCAAAGAGATGAGCTCTTCTGGGAATCCCAGCTTCTTCAGATCAAAGCATAAAATCCACCCCTCAACATGGTCTTCCCTGAGAATAAAAGATAAAAAATCCTGATGTCGAAGAGGTGATGAGAGAGCTACGGCGCTTTTTAATGTGTTTACTTTTCCAGCCTGGAATGTGCTCACGCAGTACAATGTTGGAGTGCAACAAAACTGTTCCAGCAGGCAGGGGGGTCATTAATGGCAGTCTCTGTGCTGAAAAGAGACTAAACAGGAGAGAGACACAGAGGGATGCAGGACTGTGACTCACTGTAGTTTAACCGTAACAAGTGACTTTGGTGGTCTCCATCTTGCTCAGGGTGGTCTACATAAATCAGCAGGATCAGCTTTGACTAGGGATGCTTTTCATTTGTTGCTTCTCTCAGATGAAAAGGTAAACTTCCAGATTCAGAAGATGTGATCTCATATTTTCTGAGCCATATATTTTAATTTGTGCTCCCTATACAGGGGAAACCATGGTGATGTGTGAAATACAAAGACAAGCAATGGTTACACAGTTATTAAGCCCTGCTAGCCTAGTGCTAAATGAGTTTGAGTATAGTCACAAACTTGCTATGCAATCTGTCCATATACATCCCTCCTCTTCAAAATGGCTCCATTTTTGTGGTGCAGGTGCAAAACAAGCATTATCTTAAAGAACTTTTAAAGTTTCTGTATTTCTACTACTTGTATTAGTAAAAATTTTTAAAATTTTATATAAATCCCTTAAACTATATATGACTAAAAAGGGTATTTTTACCGATGACCACAGTGTATTGAAAACTACTCCCTAGATAAGTGACTATCTCAGACTGCATTGCTATGACCTCACTCAGCCTTAGATCCAAGTCTTTTCTGTAAAGTGGAAATTTTGTAAGAATTTTCCTCTCATAGTTAGCAATTGTGAGTAGGTATGAATTCCTACTTCATTGCTTATAGAAAAGCAATGCATCTGAGACAATCTGAGGATCTGTTCATACTACAGACTGCTGTACTGAAAAGGTACAGGCTCTATATTCGTAAAAGATTAAGTAGCCTCTAAACTTACTTAAACCAGCTTTAAAAGAACTCAGTCTAGAGTCAGCATCTTTCCCTGGAAAGACAGCTGCTGACATAGCTGATCCATTTTGGCTTCTTTCTAACATATTATCAAATAGATACAAGCATGAGGTTAGATCTTTCATTCTGTTTTGTTCATCTGGGATTTTCATTCTGTATACTTGATTGCAAAGAACTGGTTTTAGTGAAGGCCTTGTAACTGCAAAATAAAACCAGTTTGGCCTTGTGTCCCCTGGTTACTCCATCTGAACATCCATGGAGCTTCTCAGGAGCACTCAGTTAAGCACATACTTGCATGTGTGCAGGTTCAGGCCTCCACTGTCTACATATCTGCACCCTATATTTGTGATTATATCCATTAATTTTTATATCTCTTCTAAGACTTACAGTGATTTAATGGATTCTAGACATATACTTAAACTATACACTGAACTAAATCTTAAATTCAGGTAAGATAGCAATAATAAAACAAGGGCCATGCAATTGAGATGAGGCTGCTGATTTCAAGTGCACTATTTGGATTTTTACTGGTGTTGTAGAAATTAAAATCTGGCCTATAGTAGTATGGTTTCAATCCTGAAAAAGCTTTCCAGAGCTATTCTTTCTTCATGTGGATAGGGTTGTAAATAAGTATTTACCCCATAAATGAATATGGTACATGAAATACTTTGCCTTTGTATTCTTGCAATGTATGTAGCCTTGTACAAGTATAGAAATGGATTAGACATTCCTCTTTGGTTAAGAGATATATCAGTGCATAAAGTCACAGTCTGGGTTCATTTAGCCTTTTCATTTGTAGTGCTCCATATTACATGAGTGCAGATCTATTTGAATCTGTTTAATATTCATGATCCTCTCACCAGTCTGAGTGAAAGAGATAAAGCTTTTGATAGCAATCTCAGCAACTTGATTAACAATGCACTAATCATCACTACCATTGACCTGATTCAGAAATGTTTTCAATTCATCCATCACTTTATAACCAAAGATGATTGCATTACCTTACCATTTTTTATTTAAATAAAACCACATGAGCTGTAAATATCTTGCCATTTTACTAAATGCACCTTGGTACCAAATTAATTTATTTTTAAAACTAAGTACCAAAATGACCTATAATAACCAATTAGGGCAGGAGCATAGGGAAAACGTATCACAAGTGGTCTGCAATAAAATCAATTCACTTTGACTTCACATCAATAAATGTTAAATTGTGCCAAGGAATTAATTTTGCAATAAATTGTTATTGTTGTTATAAAATCTAACTAACACATATTACCAGGAGTAATTATCCATATATCAGAATGCATTGAATGTAGAGTGTGCACTATAATTACTCCCAAAATTGCTTATCATTCAAATGGTAATTTTAGGGATAATGTTTCTTTAACTATAACTTTATAAATTTCATTTGAAATTTATTTTTAGGGCTTTTTTTCCTTTACTTGGTACTGCAAAGAAAACAGAAAACTGGCTGTGAAAAATGCAACAGTTAATAAATATGGTAATGTAGTTTAATCAGTACGTCTTACTTTAATATATAATTGCCAAATTTTGCAACATTATTAGTAAAGTGAGATACCTCCTTTTGAGTGGAATTTCCTTCACAAGTGCTAACTGGAATTTCCAAGCCTATTCATAGCAATAGCTAGAGTACAGCACTGTAAAAATATTAGCATCCAAGTCTGTGTGAATACAAAACCTGTAGGGGTCATTAAATGTTTTTCTTAGATACTGAATTTTTCTCTTTTCCGAGTATTTGTGTTCAGACTGAAGTCCACTGTCACAGTGGTTTGGTTCAGAATTTGGAAACTATAATATCAGTGACCAAACAGAAAAAAGAAGAAAAGGATCAGCAATTCAAGCCTGTGTACTGTTTTACCTTTTTTAGACCTGGGAGCATTGAAAGGCTAATCCAGAATGCAGATACTACCCTGCTTTCAGTAATTCTTAAATGCTGCGATTAAAATGGGCCAATCATTAGAAGTTTGTAATTATGATGACTGTTTCCAGCTCACCTGAAGCATTCTAATGGGATTAGGTGTTTTTCATTTTTTTAGGTGCCTTCATATACCTGAAGATCTGAACACACCTGGGAAGATGTCAGTGTTTTGTATAACTGTGTTATCAGGCACAAAACCAATAATATCTAGGTACAATTCCTAACTGTATCTGGTTGCTTTTTCATGGATTAGTGTAAGTTAGTGGTCTTTGTTTAGTTTTATCATCATTATCTGAACTAAAAAAATTTTGCCAATGTCTGTATACAGGGCAGGGAGTTTGAATGATTTTATTCCTAGAACTGGTCACTGGAGTTTAGACATAGTGACTATTATAAAAGCAAGATAATAAGGAAGCTCAGCTTGTGCTGCTGTGTGATGGAGCCCTTCGTGTAACAGGAAACTCAGTCCATGCAACTGCTGTTGCTGTCTAAGAGCAGTGACACACAACAGTCCTTTACACATTCAGAATACATTAATATGGTGATTAACTTGGTTTGGTGATAGACTTTGGAGCTTCTTATGAAATAACACTATTCTGTTGAACATATCCTTTATGCTGCCTTATTTTCTCCACCACATTTAGCAGATCAAATCAGAAAACACAAATGCTTTTGCAAAGTATTTTAGAAAAACTTTTTAAAGACAAACATGAAGTGGCATGAAAAATAAGGTTTGTATTCTGTGGGTGCCATCAAATTTGCAGTTTCATCAGAAAATATTGGTGAGGATGACCAAGTCCCTTGTTTTTCAAATGTCTGTAACACATCTCAAGGATGTGACAGAATTTTCTAACATTTTCGTTATTGTCCTAGGTAAACTGCTTGTGTCTAAAATCCCAGAGTGCTAGCAGGAATCAAATCATTTGCAAGAATTACCATGATCATGAGCATGAAATTGCACTTTCATTTTTGGAAGTGATCAACACATTGTAATGATGAAGTAGGTGATCTCTAAATTATTGTCCACACCTTGTAGTTGTAAGGACACATTTCTGTAATGAGAAAGACCTTTGAAGTCTCCTGCAATGCATTGTGAAAAACTTCAGCACAATGGGGGACATGAGGCATCTCATTTTGCCCTTTGGACACCCAATTTAACCATATCAAGGTAAGTTCCTGTCTAGGCCAATCCTAGTACTAGGTAGTAAGATACTGACACAGTGAATTGTTTGGAATATTAAAGTGACATTTTGAGAATTAAATACAAAGGAAAAAAGTTTAAAAGATAAAATATCCATGAGACATATATAATCCTTACAGCCTCTTCATGTGAATTTACTAAATGTACCTTTCATTTCTAGTAGGTGCTTCTCATTCAATAGTTTCGTAGATTTGAAAAAGTTTCTATTCATGTTACTCTTAAAATCCTTCTAAAGTGAATAATTTTTATCCAATGCTTTATTATTTAATAGATAATCTAGATTTAATTTTGGTACAGAAAAATACGTGTCAGCTTAGCCATTTAATATAAAAATGCATGGCCTAGTGAAATTTTATTTTAAAGCTGTTTGCCTCCTTAATTGCAGTAGTCTGTATATCTATTTGTCTAGACTCCATCAAGGGCACTATTGTAGCTGGAGGCATTGGTTTGAAGAAGACTAAAGGGCTACATCTTGTCAAAGCCTCAAGTAGGAATTATTGCCTTTCTTGCCACAGTTCACAGCTGTATTATGTCACCAAATCACATCACAGTGTAATCAAAGATGAATAAAATATTTTTTTTTCTTTACCTTAAACGCTTTCCCTGTCAATTACAATCAAAGGACATGATTTCAGGTCTGTCAGTTTGCTGGGTTCTCTCCTACTGATGACTCCAAAACTGTAATCTGCTAAATATAAAATGAATCACAGAAGTCTTAGAATGATTCTGCTATTAAGAAGAAGAATGTTTTTCTCCCACAGGGGACAGGAAAGTAATTGGTCTTTAAAGAAAGAAATCAAAGATGTTAAAAAATTACCTTTTTTGGTCCTTTCCTCTCCACCTTTGGCTTTTTGGCTTTTTTTTTTTTTTTTTTCTGCGCTAAACCTTCAGCCATTCAGGGTTCTTGTCCTAAGGAGACAGGCATAAGTATTCTAATCAAATCTGTCCAGTTTTGTGTGCCATTAGAGTAAACATTTAACTGGCGTCTTGTTTGCCCCATCACACCTTTTCCCCTCGGTATTATTGTCGATTGGGTGCTCTGTAATGGGCAGGCTGTATGCCTGCTGCAACTCCAACTTCTAGGCAGTTTAGTGGCTTGATTACATCATTAACCATAATCAAAAACATTTCCCCAGAATGATTTTAGCTTGGAAGTAAAGACTGCTTCCTTTGATCTCAGTAGCAACATTTTACGATAGGTTGCTCCTCATTTACACTACAAATGCTGGCAAAAATGAAAGTGGTATCTTCCCTAGTAATACCATATAAAATAAAATAACTGGTTCAGCAGTCATGCCAGCTGCTATCATTGATGAACAATGTCTTTTTTCTTGTAAGAAAAATGTATAAATGCATATGAATGTATATGTGCGTGTATTATTCTGCATAATGAAATTTTCTAATGTATATCCTTGTATTATACTTAGCAACAGCTTCTTTTTCAGTATTTGAAATGTGGTATAAACCACCCCATTAGATTGCAGCTTTGCAAAAGGTTTTTAGCCATAGCAAAAAATTTCATTGCACCTGCACTGCTTGCATGTAGACCAGAATTTCATTTTAAGGCACAGAAGTCTTGTCATAAGCCTCATAGCAGATTTAGTTTCCAGCATTTGTAATGGTGTCCTTATTATGAGACTAGTGCAATAGTTACAGTTCATTTCAGTTACCTACACCACCCAAACATCAACTGACCAACCACTCCCAAGCTGAAAACCTACATGGCAGCTGTACCTACTACAGGGAGGTTATCCCAGTGCTATTCTAGAGCACTCACAGCAATAACACCACATGCATATAATGAAAATCATGTTTGATCTGTAATGTCTCCAGGACCAAGGTAGAGCTGACCCACGTGGGTGGGACAGAGGATGTTCAAAGACCTTTTTACTGGCAGCCCTTGATCTCTCCTGCGCTCTTCCTGTCGTATTTTACAATTGGTATTTTACACTGGATCTAAAGTTGACTGGGGGAAGATGGGAGGTGTTTCGTGGCTTGCACCATGTGCCAAAGGCAGAGAAGGGGAAGAGTCCTTTTGTGGACCTCTCCAAGCTGTGCATCTTTCTTGACTTCTGGGGATTATGTTTGATGTCCCAGCTGTTCAGACCCATATCCCTACCTTAATCCCAGCCAGCTGATCCAGGTACTGCAGGGTCACAGGACCCTCTCACCTTCCACCATCACAGCTGGACAGCCAGGAGCTGGGTGCCTCTAGTTCCTCTGGGTTCCAAGTCTCACTTGCCAGCAAATTTTGTAGCTGAAGAGTTTCCACAAAATCTTATTTCTAATTAGTTTATTCCCATTTCAAAGCAAAAGTGCTGCAGTGTACAAATGTATAACAGGCACTTATCTTCCATATGCTTGCTTCAGGAGAAGTAGAAAAGGAAATTAGTGCCATCTTCTTGTTGGTTAAACCAAAGATATTTGTCTGGTATTCTTCAGTTGCTGATAGTTTTGTTGCCTCTAATATAAGCATGAAAGACACAGCAGAGTATAAAACAAACAGAATCTGCTGAAATTGTCTTCATCATGCCATCCACAGTGACAGAGCAATAGGGTTTTCTGGTGATACACTTTCAGTTTTCAGAAATGTCAGTGGCTAAAGGAAGGATAGCAAAGAAGTGTCAGTGAAGAACAGAAGAGTAGCTACTGGGCCCTTCCTTGGCAGGTGTCCACCAAGTTATGATGTATTTATGTGAATATTCCCTGACTTTTCAGAAAAAGAAAAACAAATACAGTCTCCAGTGGCCAAGTTTAAAACCATCACTGCCTTTAGGATGATGCTCCACACAATCTACAGACATGCAGACAGAGGAAGCAGACTGCCTGCATCCATCAACTTAGTAAGTGCCTCCAGATTAGCAGAAATATTTTGAAACAGTCAATAATTATAAAAGAGTTGCTTGCCATTGCATAATTATTTTATAAACCACATAACATACAACTGTTACTTAGTCACAGAGGCCCTCTTCACACTGTACCATATGGCTAATGGCTTCTACAGCACATCACAACATACTGAGTACTCCTTCTCATCATACTGTATTGGCTACTGGCTCAGTTTGCTGCTAATGTCTGTGTTACCCTTTCACTGCATGTTTATTTTATGAAATTGTGGCATCTGTTTTTGGAGTTTATTCTAAAATGACAATGCTATGTTCTCAGCCTTAGCCTGAAAATCACCTCAGTATTAATTTCCCATGGTAGAGTTAAAATTTTTTTTGTTGTCTTTTTCTTGGGTCTCTGACAAACAAATCTTGACCTTTTTTGCATTTTGATTTAAAGTAAGACTTTTTTGTTTCTTGTGTTCTGTTCCTGACTCATTTTTACTGGGTAATATTGGATCTTTTCACTCTATGAATGAAAAACACCCTTTGCCTACAATGACCAAGCTGCCAAATATTCAAATACAAGTAGTCTTCTTTTTCGTTCAGCTCCCGAACACCTTCATAATCTTTACACAGCTAATATCTAATTCTAGTATGAAAGCACTGTTGTAGGATCTACACATCAGGACCACACACAAAGCACATTTTTCAAAGTTTCAGTGGTATCCTAGCATCTGGAATATAATTTAAAAACAAAATAATTAATTGGAACAATGCTGAGCTGTTTTGTAAACTTCCATAACACTTTGAATGCATGACTAGAATTGGAATGGCCCCAGAAATTTAAATTTTGTATCATCAACCAATGTGTTTGATTCAGGCAAAATATTGATTCTACCTCAGTTACCAAGAGCAGCTAAAGACAAAAATAACTTGCATTTGTGGGCCCAGGTCCAACAGAAGTTGTGTCTGACATTGGCCAAGTGTACACTGTGGAATGGGGTGCTTTACAGTCACTGTCTCAGAAAATCCTTGGAATCTCCTCTGCACCCACAAACACCCCTTGACAACAGAAACAGTAGCAGTCTGGTGGCCAGACTGCTGGATCAAGGGTAGCTACAAGGGTGGCAAAAATGCAAATGTTTTGCACTTACTTCTCCAAGGTGGATCACTCAGACATGTGGTGGTGCCCATCTGTGTACAAGTGTGGTGCTGTTGGTGTAACCTTCACTGTGAGACTGGGAACTCTGCTTTTAACTTCTGATCCTGCCCTTGTTTAAGTTGTGATTGGTGTCCCAGGCACTTCAGAACGAGGTCTTTGGAGAACAATCCAGTTTTGGGTTCCTAGGTGTCTTTTACACTATTACCAATTTCCCACAAGCAGTGTCCCGTGGGATGTACCTGGGCAGCCCTGCATCGCTGGGCACTGACCACCAGCTCTGAGCTCACCTCAGCTTTCAGCTCTTGTTCCTGCACAAATGGCCTGTTCTCTCACCCCACAGACCAGCACTGAGCTAAAACCAACCTCCTCACTCCATCTGCTCCCAAATAGCACAGTTACAGGGGACTAATTGACAAATTCAGGCTTTTGCTGCACAGGAAAATTACTCAGATTTGTTCAAGTATTTTTGAAGATGTCTCTGCTGCTCATGGTGCTCCTCAGGCACTTACAATAACAGACACCAAGGGAAAGAGAAGAAAGACCCAGCACACCAATTCCCTACTGAATACTGTATGCAGCAGCTACAGAGCCTTAACTGCTTCTTAATATGTTTTTTAATTGGTCTGTTCTAGTTTCAGGTGTATTTTGTTATCTTTTCCTTGTTTGAGGTTTTTTCTAAATTTTCCACTGTGAGATAGCCTTGGTGAAGCAAAGTCAGAGTAAAACAGTCATGTACAATGTGTGCAGCCTAAACCAGATAATTTTCATGTATCAGTCTACACATGGAACTGACTGCACTTCTAAATCATAATTTGGAAAAAGCTATTAATGAAAAAAAATATATTAAAACATTTTGGCAAGAACAATGAAGGAGAAAGTGTTTGTTAAATGCCTGATGAACAGTTGGAGAACTTTAGATCTGATTTCTTTCAAAATTCTTGTATAACTAAGCACAGTTTATTATTGATTAACATGACCTAGTGTTTATTAAATGGGCATGACTGCAGTTTTGCCAACTGCACTGAAACAGAAACAAGTTCCCTCAGTAACCTCACGCTAATGTTAGCACAACCTGAGTACCACCTGGTGTGCATTTATGCAAAAAACCCAACATTTTACTGCATATTTAACAGGAAACACCCACTTTACATTTTGCAGGAGTTCATATACTTAAAAAGTATTTTTTCTCTATTTTTCAATTTTAACTTTTGGAAATCTTAGGGAATTATTTAATGGGATAAAAGAAACCAACATGATACTGGGAACTGCAAAAATATAGGAAGAAAGAAACCATAGGAAAAGAAAATATTAATTTTTTTTTCTAAATATTAAGCAAATAAGGGAATAATTGAATTCATAATATATTATCCAGATGGTCTTTCTAGATCACCAGCATGTCTTTCATTAAATGAAGATTCATAAGTAGTCAATAGGTAAACTAAGCAATATATAAAATAATCAGAAAAAGGACCATCAAGTGACAATAGGAGAGCCTTATACTTTGACTACTGCCTTCATGGAAAAATATCTTTAAATGAGATATTTGATATATTGGTCTGTAGAACCATAGAGATGTGCTTTGCTGCACTTCTTCTTGTCACACAAATTATGAAACTGTCCTGTGAAACAAAGTTTGACTTTACCTTGTGGTTTCCTTTGCACTTACAATATTTGAATTAAGGGTTATTCAAAAGTTATGCCTCATTTCCTTCCATACCTCCATCCTTAGACTGCTGTCAAGTATTATTTATTAACTCTATTATAGTACCACATTGAGGGCCTAATTAAGATTATGCCCCTACTGAGTTAAACTCTGTACATTACAAAATAAAACATAGTCCTTCTCCCAAATTCTTACATCAATGTAAGTGAAAGATGTTAGCATAACATCTTCCGATAATGTAAAAAACTGAATTTTGTCAATGGATGACAGTAAGTCAGTGGCAGAGCCAAGATCAGCATAAGTTCTCAGCTCCAGCCCTGTGCTCCCAATCAGCAAGGATGTAACAAGAATAATGGTAAAAATTGTATGAGAAGATATTTGCAAGAATTTATTGCATTATTTTTTTTTACAGCTACCTGAATTGTTCCTTTGGACTGACATCTCTGCCTTACAGAAATAAAGTGAATGCTTATTAGCAGGAGGAAGAAAACCGAAACTTCTTTATATTGGTTAGAAAGTCATTAATATGAGAGCAAGTACTTCTCCTACAGCATCTAATATTCTTCCCTTTCCAGTACTCAAGATCCACTTGTTCTTCTCTATTCTCTCACTTCATTTTAAACAAGATGGAACCAAACTCCTTGGTCTCCTTGACCAGTGAGCAACAAAGATATTTACATTAAAAGAGGTGAGGTTACCCTAAACAGGAAAAATATATCCCCTTCCATACTTGCCCTCTGGTTTTTAAGAGATACATCAATGAAACAGCAGACAAATTGCTGAATCTGTTACTGTCATGACAAACTATTTTAACAATACATGTTTTAGGGGAACTGTATTTGGTGCTAAGCATATTAATTGAGCTGTACCTCTCACTGAATTCCTTGATCCTAGCTTCCTTTAAAACAATAACAATTAATACAGAAAGGTAGTTCTTCACAATAGGAGTAGATTTTATGTTGATGTTCTTCTTTAACTACAGAAAGATTTAATTCCTAAAAGAAAACATCTAAGTTGCCACACTGTACTGGAAATAACCAAGTCATGAAGAGGAGTGAACAGAACTGGGATGATCACTTAAAACTATTTCCAAATACAGACACAGACAATGACAAAGAACTACTTTCACAAAAATTATTCCAGTTAAATAATTCTTGAAGTACCTAAACTTAGTCAAGAACTTGGAAGTGAAATCAGATATATCCTACTGTCTACAGCTAGGTCTAGGCATCTGCATTTAACAAAAACCTCAATACCTTTTACAGATGAATTGTAGCTGAGATATATGCAGGCTGAAGAGCTCTTCAGAGTCAGTTCCAATGAAAATATTGTCTAAGTACATAAGCATTAGAGCTGAACAAATAATTCTCAATGAATAATTTATCTGATTGATTTCCCCTTTTTATTCTCTCCCTCTTCAGAGGCTATGCACGGACAGAACAAAAAGTATATTGAATTTATTCATTATTTGAAATTATTCACAATCTTGTTCAGTGAATAATTCTAGGCCTGAAAATCCTTTGAACTGTGGACTTTGAGTAGCTAATTTGCAGCTCACACCATAAAGTGTGTAATAATGAACTAACTAGCTGGCCAAGCATAGTTTTAATTGCAAGAGTCTGACATCTGAATGAGTCCTGTTTGAAATTCAGTTCAATAGATATATAAATGTTCAAGCTAAAAAGTCATATTTCACAGACATTTTTGCTACTTCAGTGCAAGTGTTCCAAAGATGGGTTTGAAGTATTTGGATACAAGGCTGCCCATTCACACAGTTCTGACAGTGCTCCCTTATTCTAATGAACCTTAGCAATAAATAAATCAAGATATTCGTGAGCAGAAACATTCCATTTAGTATAAAAGCATATATCAATAAGACCAATAAGAATGTTCATGTGATAATTTTTGCATTACTGAGAGTTTACATGGACAAAGTAGGGAAAGGAAAAATATCACCTTGAAAAAGTGCAAACACTGAGTTGAGTCTGGCAAGTCTCCACAGAGCCAGAATGAGATTTATTTTTCATGCCCTCTTCCTTCTCTGCTTTATTTACTCCCATCTGTCCTTGACAGAAGCACCACTTTTTAAAGTGAACTTCTTCTGGGTCATCATATCACCCCTCTCCTCGAAAGACTGGCTACAGAGAGCAGATCAAAACAGAGGGCAGGTAGACAACCAGGGCAGGATTTCAAGAAAGGCTTTAGCATGCTTTAAAGTGTTTCAGCGAGGGGCTTGCTGAGGTCAGAGGCAGCATTAACAGGAATTTGTCTGCCACTTCTTTGGTGTTTCCGAGTATCTCTAGAGGTTTTCTCAGAACCTACCTTTGAACTTCAACTTCTAGTAAGCTGGTATATACCTCACTCCACAATTTAGATTGTGAATCGAACCAAAGAAAGAAGCTAAAGTTTATTTATCAGCCATCAATCAGCAAATAAATCATTTACACATGTCTTCATTTATTTGACTCTTTCATTTATTTACTTATAGCTACAGCAAATACCACCACCAGACAGTGTCCAGATGGAAAACAATTCCCCCACACTGGAACCGTATGCTTCCTAAGAGAAGTTGAGAAATTATTTGAATCTCAGACAGAAACAATTAGAAGTAAATTCAGGCCTGTTTTTGCAACTCCCCTTTGGACACAGATGCTAGTAAATCTTCCTGACATATCACAAAGAAAAAACAGATATGACCTTCAGAAAGAGGCTTAGGATGCTGTGAGTTCAAACTGAATGATAATCCTGTGTAAGTGGCAACTCAAGAGTAGACTCTAATCTGTGCACTGTGTCAAGTACAAGAGTAACCAACCCATGTAGTTGGTCCATATACATGTCACCTGAGGCTCAGGGATGCTGACATACTAAATGCAGCATGTCAGAATTTACAAGGAGAGGAGAAGTGCTTTGATTACATCAGAAAAGAAATTATTAGAATAGTTCTAGTAGATTAAATTTGAATAGAAAACCTTACAATACTTGAAGTTGCTTAATAAAATCTATTACTTACAATTAAGAGATAAAATAGGAGCACAGTGAGATTGATCTAATATAGATAAGTAGAGATGACAAGGAAGAATACACCTCTAGATTCATTCACTGTTGTCTCACACACATCACAAATCTAGGGAACTATCAGTTCTGCAGTAATATCCAACACAGGGAGTCTGCAGTTTGAGACCTTTTTCTCTGCATTTCCAGATTGTGTTGAAACAGAATCCAGACGATCATATGGATCATTAGAGTCCAAATCTCTACAGTCTCCACATCTTTGCTCAAATGGTAGAAATGATAGCTTTCATCTGCACTCCTCCAAATCCAGACACACTGTCATTTGTTCCTGCTGCAGTATTGTATTTTGAACTCCAAGTTTCACTGGGTTGTGCCTTACAGCCAAAACGGATCCCTTCTAATTCAAGAGAAAAATTAAATTAATTCAATTTTCAAATATCATTTAAAAATGTTTGTTTTCCCAGATAGGTGGTCATTTGGAAGGATAGGGGCTTTTTTCAGTCCTAGCTCTTTCTGTTATTTCTTTCAGGTGATATTATGGGATAGAACCATTGCAAGAATTCTCCCAAGGAATGATATTAGATGGCAGCTTGAAATCTAGTGCAGTGCTTGAGTATTTAAAGAAATAAGTATTCAGGAAACAGATTCTACGTAATAAAAAGAGCACAAAGCTGTACTAGAAAGAACTGTATGGCCATCTTGTTTAAATAAGAGACAAGAAGATGATCAGCATCATGCCTTATTAATAATAAAACTGGAAGTCATAACTGTGGAACTAATCTATCTTGGAGGGAAGAGTATATTTCTGTATTTCCTGTCTTGGAGGGAAGAGCAGATTTTTGCCACATAAACTGCTTTCTACATCCAAAAAGATGGGTTTCATCAGAAAGCTTATTTCTTGTTGTAAAGAAGCTGAAATATGTTGGAGGTTTGCCAGACATCATGAAAAGCTGCATGTCCTGGGGATTTCTTCATATCAAGGCCTACGTGTCCCATTACAAGAGAGGGAGGAAAGATAAAGCCTTGAAAATCCTTATACACACAAATTCCAAAATCTTTAAAAGTAATACTTCACTTTTTAGGAGATTCAAAGGTGTTTTTCATAATTGAAACAAGCAGGAGACCAAGTTTGTTAAACCAAAAGCAGTTTGGGCCCAGATACCAAACACAAAAGAATTTCTGAAGGTTTAGCTGTAGAGAGGCAAAGAGATCTTCCTTCAGTTTTTCCTGTCCAGGAATCTGGGAAGTGGCTTTGCCTTGGTTGACCTTCCCTAACAGAATGCAGATTCAGCATGGAATGTTTCACTTCTGGACGCCATTACGTAAGGATGGAACAGGGCTTGTCAACCACAGACTCCAGCTGATATATGCAGAATTTAACAGCTCTGAAATCCTTCACTTGCCAAGCATCTTCAGAAAATTCCATTATGCAGACAGAAGGTGATCACCATAAATTTAATATCTTACAGATTTTTTTTCTGTTATTCACAATCAGCCTTATACATTTTCAGCTCACAAAGGTACAGAGGGGATTCACGAAACAGTGAAGAAACTAAATTTCCTTACACCTTTGGTCATATTTCAGTATTAGTTCACAAACATGAAGCTGAGTCTCTGATCATAACCAAGCCAAATGCACTTATAAAATGAAAACACCCTATCAGTGGTACTGTTTCAAACTGCAATTTTCTTTCCTTTTTTTTGTTTTATTTTTCTGATATAGAATTACTTTTTTTCCAAGGCTAAATAAATAGCCGACAGGTCAATCTTTAGGTCACAAGTTCTATCTTTTCATTGCCAGGTAATATTCATAGCACAGCAGGGCTAAACGATGCTCCACAGTTTGAGGATATTTGATGGAATCTTTGCTGTGATTACTTTAAGTGGTGACATTTAAGTGGCATGAAGTGGACATCTAAATCTTTGGACTTTGGAATGAAAACTGTTGTGGGAAGATATTTTCAATGGCCAGCACGAATGAGCATCCACTAATCATCTTCCTTTTCAACTCACCTTGTTTGCATTGCCCAAAATTAAACAATTTAAGTCATTTTGACGCAATACCATCCTTTTAAAGATTGCATAGCTTTTCACTTCCTGACACTACTCTGAATAGGGGAGCCCACAACTGGAGACAGCATTCAAGATGTGGCCTCACCAATACTAATTAGAGAGGAAGAATCACCTCCTTCCCTCCCCTGGCAACATCCTTCCTGATGCACTATTGACTGATGTGCAATTTGGTACCCACCAGGACATCTAGGGTCTTCTCTTTCCAGCTCTTTGGACTGTGCTGGCGCCTTCAGTTATTCCTTCCCAGGGACAGGACTTTGGATTTCTCTTTGTTGAACTCCATGAGATTCCTGTCACCCCATTTCTCCAGTCTGTCGATGCCCTGGGAAATAGCAGCACAGCCATCTGGTTTATCATCCACCCCAAGTTTTGTGTCATCCTCAAACGTGCTGAAGGTGCTCTGTCCCATCATCCAGACCACTAATGTTGAACATTGTCCAACTCAGTACTGACCAGAGGGGTTAGGGTATTCAGATTGGCACTGTGTTGCTGCTGAGCTCCTGAGTGTTCTGTCCACCTCACTGTCCCATTTCCTAGCCATACAACATCCTTGTGTCTGTGAGGGCAGCATAGGAAGCAGGGGCAAAAGCCTTGCTGAATTCCAGTTACACAAGATTGACTTCTCTCTCCTCATCCACCAAACCATTCATTTCACCATAGAAAGCTTTCACATTGATGAAACAGGATTTCCACTTTGTAAATCAATGCAAGTTGCCCCCAGTCACCTTCTTGTCTTCAGTTAATTGGAAATGGTTTCCATTCAGCAGCAAGTTTGGGGTTTTTTTCTTGATAGCATTCACCTCAAAATTTTTATGGATTTAAAAAGATCTTTTATTAATAGCTGTACATTAATGAGAATGAAAATAATAATGAGAAGTGGCAAAATACTCCAGAACTTTAATGGTAGGGAAGAAATTTAAGCTAGGATAAATTTGAATTTTCTTAATTACCAGACATAATAAAAAGAGAAAATTCTGAAAGAAATTATTAAAGGAAGTTTAGAATCTAATATATAGTTTATCAGAAAAATATTTTTAAACTTTTAAGTAATTTCCACTTTGAAGATTGAGAATGACCATGATCTCTTCACCTTTCTTGCTCCCTTCCAGTAGTTTTTGCCTGGGTTGGTCTTTATATTTAGACTAGACTTTTTGCTAGTGAAATCATTAACATAAATCATTAAAATTACAGTTTCTCTAATAAATAATTAAAAGGGAAAAATCTGAATAATGGAAAAAACTTTCTAAAACAATTCTGTTCTGATGAACAGTTTTGTGCTGACCCCACTTACACAGAACTTCAAAACCTTGAAGAGGGGTAAGGTCTGGGGTCCTATTTTTTCAGAAAAAGTGGTGGAAATCACACCCTGTAAGTGCTGGTTCTGCATTAGGAACCCATTGGTTGTGACCAACAGGAGGAGGAGGCTCCATCCACCCCTTGCTCTCCTCTGATGTTGTTGCTATGGCAATGCTGAGCATCAGATTAGACCAGAGTGACACGCTGTGTCCTCCCCAAGCCCTGACTTCATTCTTTCTTTCATTGTTATTTTTATTAAAATAGGAATACAGATTGTTTGCACTGAGCATGTGTAATAATAATGTGTGAAAGAATAAACTCATTCATTAGACAGCAGAAGGTATTGTTGAGACAAAAACCTTGTGGCAACTAAAAAAACACATGTTGTATGTGTGATCTACCCTCACATGCCAAGACAGAGCCAAAATCTAAATGACCACATCTCTTCAGTCACATTATCACATTAATATTCATCACTGGTGGTTAGGTTTTAAACTCTCCTTTCAACCCATTGTCAGAGGCAGGCACAGATTCTGTAGCACTGACCCAAAGTGGGGTAGAACATTCTAAAAACAAGTTACCATAAGCCTACAATGGAAATCTCCCAACTAACTTAGAGCATCATAAAAGAGAGAATTATAGAACAGTAATTAGTAAAGGAAAGATTGAAACTTCATTTTCATTGCATGTTGGATTTTTCACCTTAAAAACTACACTTGGTGTCTTTCACTTATCTACTCTTCCTTAAAGGCTGCTGATGTTTAGCATTAATGTGGGGTAGAGTCACAAATTAATGATAAAATCCCCCCTCTGCTTGCATATACATAAATATACACACACAAAGACTCTGACATCTTTACTCTAGAAAAAGAACACAGACTTTTAAGAGTTTGCATGTTTCAGAGATGCACACACTGCAGGAAACAGGGAATCCAGAAAAGTTTCACCGTTCTTTGAGTCCTGTGCAGCTGGTCTCTGTCCTCTTGGTAACTCAGGGTCTGGCTGGCACATTGGCAGTGTTTTTCAAATTCCATGCACTCTTTTGATACTTAAGCACTGTGACTGAATAGCTTTTACTTAGCAGGTTTCCTCAATAAAACCCCAATCAAGCTGAAAGAAATTGTTTAATCCATGACTTGGTCTAAGGCCAGGTCAAGTTGGTCTAATTTATCATCTTTTTAAGGTGGAGCTTTTAAATATGGACAGATGATACAGCTCTAAGTGTTGGAACCCATATGGAGAAGGTATGGCTCCATTACTATTAACAAGTCATTGTTAATACCTCTTTGCCAAAGTAGCAGAACACAGTGCCTGGTCAAACATAAAAGCCTTTGAAGGTTCTTATGGGAATTCAGTTAGACTTTCGCTGTGTAAATGCACAATTTGTTTCTACTATATAGACCTTGAAATGAGATAGATCCCAAAGGCTATAGGAAAACATCTGCAAGATCCTGTATGGGTCAAATATTCTACTGATGTGATTTTCTCTTTGAAAATTGGTTTACAGATGGTTAGCAAGGTGTTCACAGTGTTCAGTTTTATTATTTCATTGTTGGCATTTGTGTCCAGTGCTCTGAAAATAACTTTGTAGATTCAACACAATAATTACTGCCTAAAGGAAACATTGTTCAGCTACGTGAGGAAATTAAAGCAAGTCATTTCATTTCTTTTACTACCATTTATTAACTTTTCTCCATATGTAAAGTATGAGAATTTAGAATAGAGTTTCAATAGAATTGCTCTTTTTGAAGCCCAATCCTGATACTTTTACTTTCCGGTTTGGCATTGGCCAGATTTATTAGCCAGATTCTGCAGAACAATTTTTTTGTCCTGTTGTGTATTATACTCAAACTCTGGCTCTTCATCAATAGAAGTAGCCCAGGGAGAGCAGTGCCACTGAAACAGTGATCATCAGGGGAAGAGCAGCTGGTTTAAGAGTGCTTGTCCTAGAAAACAAGAAATATGGATGTGGACATTCTCTACAGACAAGATGATCAGAAAATGGTTGGTCCAAAAGATATATTATTTTTCTCCATAACAAGACAGAGAATAATTTCTTTAGTTGCTGTTTACTGTCAAGAAAACTTTGATAGAGTGAAGGTGCTCATCTTGGGAATTGTCTTATTTTGTTTGAAATAGTCAAGGCAATTAGGCTACATTTCTATCTCTGCTTAATACTAGGAGTTGATTGAAGTGTTAGCATCCTTAAAAGGTCTCAATTTACCTTGTAACAGCAACAGTGGGGTCTCAAAAGTGCAAATGTAGACACTAAGTCAGATGTGTTCTGTGGAGAACAGCCAAAAAAAGCCAGTGCTGAATCTCAGTAAAACAAATAAATCTGGATTATTAACACACTGATCAGTCACAATCAGTTGTCAGGCAAAGAAATTTAATTCATTAAATAGAAACAAGTTATTTCTTTCTGATTGTTTTCTTTATGTTACATATTTGTGTTATATCTGTTTCAGACCCACAGAAAACTGGACAATAATAAAGACTGGCTTTTCCCTTCTTATTTCCCATTTATTAAAAATGTGCTTGATAAATAAAACCTGAAGGGGGAGTGGAGAAGAAAATATATTGTGCCTCAAAGGAAAGAGAAATTGGGTGGATACAACTGAAAAAAAATTATTCTACTTTTCCATGTGGAAATAATACAGCTAACAACCAGCACACCAAGCCTGATTTCAGATCAGTGTCATATGTTGTGTGTGAACTGCTCATGTAACATAAGGAACTGTGCAGCTAACTCAGCTAACTCCAGTGTCAGCACACAGGCTCAGCTCTACCTTGCCTTTGCTTGGAAAAGGTGACACTAAGATTTTTGGAGGGTTTGGGGTTTTTTTTTTTAAGTTTAGTTAAATCATCATTTCAAAAATATAAACCAACAAAAATATGTCTGCATATGAAATAAAGACAAATTTGGTTTAGGTATATCTATCTGCCCCTTTCCAGGCACTCCAGGACCCCTGTAAAGCAAATGGGATTTGGGGTAGGAGAAGGACCACCAGGAATTTTGTGTTTGTCTGCAACACTTCAGTCAGTTTTGGCTGTAAATCAGTCCAGCCCTCAAGTTTCTGCTGGGCCTGACTCAGGCTCACCACAGCTCAGTTAGGAGAACACCTGCAGCTCCTCACTTCACAGCTGATGTAAGGGGACACAGAGTTCTGCAGGACAAGTCTAATTGCAGAGCAAAGAAGACTGATTTAATTCTATAGATGAGGTGTCTGAGCTTAATCAGGATAAATTAAGGGAGTCTGATTAATTTTGTTGCATTTCTGAGCAAAAACTTGTTCTGTGCTGTTGGTAATATGGTGCAGTTGTTTAATAGTACCTATTGGGCTTCAGACTGTGCCAGAAATGGTGCCAGCTTTGGGGGAGGAAAATCAGAATTTCATATGATACCTTGCAGCACCTTTACTCAAAACTGGAATGGCTACACTTCGATTTGGGGCAAACAAAAAATACTACAGAAGTGCATGTGTGGCAGCATACTTAGGATTTTAATAACAATGGCTCACTGCAGCAGTATTTCTAATATTTTTTACCTCTTTTTGTCATGAAAATAGATTAATGATGCATTTTATAAATTTCCAATACTGTTTCTTGAAAGGCTCAGACATTCTGCTCAGACAGTTAACTTCCTTCTGTGAACTGTACTCCCGTTTGCTCTATGCAGTCTGCTGCATGTTGAATATTCGTCTGTGTTTCTCCTCAGTCCACCTCCAGATTTCTGATTCTTGTAACTTATGACAAAGATTTTAATGACTCTGGAAAGGATAGACACCTCAATCTCATTGTTTGCACAATCAAAAGGTCATAATCCAGCTGCAATAAATCTTAGCTCTGATGAAAAATAATTTGGCACTGCCTAAACGTGACATGAATACGTTACAAAAAGCCTCTCTTAGCTTCTTACTTGTGGCTTGAAGCTAAGAGCAGTGGATGAGGTCCAAAATCTACAGAATGCCTTTCAGTCTTGGCCTTAGAAGTTTAGTAAGACTTTCTCAAACAGTGTTTCATAAGCCTGCTATGTATTTTTCCTCATAGAGCCCACATATACTCTTGAAATTTTCTTCCCTCTCTCTCCAGTTGAAACCAGTATATTCATAGAACGATCAAAGTATAAATGTTGACATTTACACTGCTGGACATTTAAATAAAACTCTTCTATAAGTATCTATTAGGCAAGATTTACTTCATGCCATTTTCAATCAACTACACAGGCAAGCAGTATATATAGAAAAATAAACCCCCTATTCATACTTACACAAATATTTCATGTACACTTTGTTTATTCTTTGGAAGAAACTGAGCATATCTTCCGCAGTTTTACCACAGGTCATCTGAAGGGCAGTATCAGGATTCCTGTGATCCATGTAGGCCTCCCAAGGGGGCACAGAACAAGACCTGTTTGATCCAGCACCTGCTGTGAAACTATCACTTGGATACTTTTTAGTAAATTTTTGCCAGACTGTGAATAGTATAAATATGTAAGAAAGAGCTACAGGAAAATCAGCTGGATATTGATGAAAATGCCATTAGTAGCCACTGATCAATCATTTCAGACTACCTTTCCTTTTTTTTTTTTTTTTTGTTCTTCTGGCACTGCAGCTTCAGCATTAGCCGGACTCAGGCCACAACATAGTTTTCAGCTACGTGTTACCACATTGTGCTTTTGCTACAGTCTACAGGAAATGCCCACAAAATGCAAAACATAGCAACTGGAATTTTTATGCAGTGTGTGTGACCAGCAGGCAACCTGGATACCATCCCATGAGTGTTCAGAATACCCTGATAGGGTTTAGCAATTCAGTTTCTAGGAATCATCAGATTCTAATTCCACAGGAAAAAAACTTCAGCAAAAATCTGCCTAATTGCCAGATAAATTCTTGGAGGGCTGTTTAGTTTTGTTGTAAGTTTAGGTCCTCTGGAACTTGACAAAAAGACCTTAGGGAATGGATTTGAATAATGATTTTCTGAAGCCATTAAACTTAACAATGACTTCAAAGTTTTAGCATCTGTTTTTTAAATGTTCGCATGAGGCTGACAGTTGGTATACAATGTTTCACCCCATTGCAGTTGGCAACTACCAAGATATTAAATGTTACATAAAATACAAACTTCGCCTGAAACCATGGCTCTGATGAGGAAGAAGACTGTGAAATACAGCATCTTTTTGTTCATCAGCCCCAGGTGAGGGTTTAAAGTCGCTTAAGTTGCTGACACACGTACCTTTATGTCCTTAATAACTTGCTAGCACTAGAAAAAGGCAAAGCAGTGAAGGCAGAGTGAGTTTCACTCCATTCTGGCTCACATCTCAGGAGCTGTTAGCAAAATTCCAGCTCTGTGGTGGGGATGTGTGAGTCCAAAACAAACAAGATGTTTTTCAGATGCTAGACTGTGTTTAAAACTCTGGGACTTGGAAAAATTTCTTTTATTTTATTACTGTAAATTAAACAAGTTTAATTAATATCAGCTCACTGACAAACAAGTATGCTGGCTTAATGTTTGGTTTTCACACTGTGCAACAAATCCTAACACACAAGTCTTTATAGGAGTCAAAGACCCAGACAGCAGAGCTAATGTGGTTCCACTTTGCTGCTATAAGAGTGAGCGAATCAAAACTGTGCAGCCCCCTCCCCTTTATGGATGAGCTCTTCCATTTCATTTTACAGGCTTAAAGCATGGCCAGAGGCTCTCAACTTCAACAGTGCACGGAAAAATTTCCTTTTGGGAGAAACTTACATCATCAGCTGCTAGACCTGTCCTGGGTCACCATAGATAGTGTGAAAAGGGAATAATTTACTGTTCCTGAAGCTCAGATTATCTCCTGTTTGTCCATTCACCCTCAGCATGACCTACACCTCCTGTGAGTTAGCTCCACTATTTGGCTCTTAACTACACAGGCTCTAGTTGAATCAGTAATTTTATCTAACAAAAGCCACATAGGAAGAAAATAAATGAAATGCTGGCTTTTTAATGCCCTTGACCACAAAATGTGATGGCTCTGCTTTGTCACTGGGTTTCTAACTGATTGCTACCTTGTGCACAGGTAGCAACTGCTTGTGATCAAGATGTCAAACAGTTTTATGTGTTATTGCATACTGTAAAGCAGGCATAGCCTGGACCCTGAATTTGAATGGAAGTCTACAAGTTCTTGGGAAAGGAAACAAATGATATTTCAAATCTTTAAGACAGCTATTTCAATTTCTCACCATTCCTCTCCTAATTTACTTAGTTCAGAGGAAAACTATGAAAAAGGTTTTAATGACTTACCTTTCATGCCTCTTTATTTGAAAGAAAGATGGTAAAGAAGAGGGTATTCCTTAGCTTGGAGAAGCCATGGTAAAGTTAAGATTGAGCTTCTCCTCCTCTCCCTTAATACTTTATTGAAGCTAAAGAGTGGAAAGAGGAATCCTATGGAAAGAAAATCCATTTATATAAAGCTTGTGGAAGAAAGTGCTCCAGAACATTAATTAATTTTAAAATACTGGCCTTTAATACTGCCAAGATTAATGAAACTAACTGTCATCTGCAGAGGAAGTGCCAGTTTACAAGACAAAGCTGTTATGAATTATGTGCAGAATTTTTTTAAGGTTCCAGAAAATTTTGGTAGAAACTGTGTGTGTAATACAATTTTTTGATACAGTTCTCCATTATCTAGCTCCATTTTTTTTCCCAGCAGCCTATCTGGCTACTGATAAACAACCACCCTCGCAGAATGGAAGGTCTCCAAGAAATATTGAGATAAATAAGGTACATTTTCCCTAGGGATTTAGGGTGATATAAGTTGAGATCTGATTCAAAGGCAGATCTGGACATAAATGCAAAATAGAACTGTGTGGAATCCTCAACTCTGTCTGCTAAGACTGGTTTACTGCTTCTTCTGTGGCATAAAATGTTCACTGTTTTTTTCCGTAGTATCAAAACTTTCATCTGTTTTGATATCAGGTTTCTCAAACTCCCTGAGTATTAGTGAGCATTAGAGAAAGCTTCCACCAGGGCTCATTTCCTTTGCTGAGGTCATAACCCATTTCTTCTTATTCTCTCATTGATCGAGCTACCCAGCATCCTCTGGAAGGTCATAGATAATTTTTTCTTTGTAGTTTCTTAGAGGGAAATTCTGGTCTTTTATTCTTTTTTTGAGTCAGTTAAAAAACACAGATCCCCCACCCATGCTTGTTATAAAAAGCTGGTATATTTAGCTGGTATAAAGCAATATAAATTAACTATTAATTTATACTTTCCAAGAATCTGGGGCTGTTATTCCCTTGCATTATTATTAATAACTGCCATTTCCTCTCTGATGACAACATGTGTTCTCAAGAAGTTTAAGACTATAGTATACAATTTGCCATAGCTAGTACAATTCCACTGATTTCCACATAATTCTGTCATCTATAACCTAGATACTCCTTTTCTGTCTATACTGAACCAAAGAAAGTAATAAATGTCTTCTGTGTAAGGTTACTACCACTGTAAGTCTTATCCTTTACAGATGAGAAATGGGCAATTCACTGTTGGTCCTTCCAGACCCTGAGAGCACCCACTGACCAACAGAAGAACCAAACAAAAGGAAGTTAATAATTTCTGGAAGCGACACTTATTTCTCTTTTGGTTACTAATTAAAGGCTGTAATAGCATCAGTTCCTTTGAAAAACATGTTTTTCTGGGATGTTCTTTACAGGTTCTGACTCTCACTGCTGCCAGTAAGAAATATCAGAGATCACATCCTGGCCTCAAAAATCTGCTCACTGTCTGGCTTGGATCTTCAGAGGGAAGTATTAAAGCCCATATTCAGATGGATAATGCAGATTTTACATTGGACCTACATAAACTCAGCAGCTCTCTGACCATCCTTGAGTTGAGTTTTCTCGTGGTTGCACTTACACTTAAATTTCTCTTGAATGTATTTCAGCTTCCTCTTCTGTCTCTGCTCCCTTAATTGCTTCTTCACCCTCTAACCCCATTCTCCAAATATATACTCTTGTGAGGTACCAGGCAGGCTGACCTAAGGACACCACTTTTGATCTTACACTGGAACTTCCATTTGTTATCTTAAAATTTATATTTCATAGTTATTTAGTTTTGCACGCTTTTGCTAAAGACTTTTTAGTCTGGACAACAGCTAGACACTCTGAATTCTAGCTTTCAACCTGCAGAAACAATTACAAGCATTAGATGCATAATTCCCTTTCCTGGGTAGATTTGTGTTTCACCAGGTCATTGTAATAAATATTTATTTAAAGTAAGGTTTTCTCTTTTTTGTGATCAGGTGTTTCAAAGTACTAAGTAAGAGAGCAGAACATATGTTTCATCAAGAAATCATAAGAGTTATGCACAGATTGTTCCCCATTATGAAATTTTACCCCAAAAACCTTTAGAAAGGATAAAGTATACATGTGAAACTCAACTTTTGCTTAAGGTAGAATATAGGTGGACTTCAACCCCTAAGGCAGCTGCTTCCAGGAAAGAGATAAAGTTATTACTCTCTCAACACTAAACAAAGTCAAAGGGTTATTCACAGGCAGCAGTAGCAAGTACAAAAGTTAAAATTCTTGACAATCAATGTTCCCAAATGAATCTCCCAAAAGTAGGAGGAGGACAGAAATCACTTGCAAATATGGACTGATTGTATTGCTTGGGTGATCAGGTTTTATCAGGGATCCCAGAAAGACTAGAGTCTTTACTCTGGTGAATTCCTGCTTGTTTCAATGGGATTTTTCCTGATCAGACAGAGGAGCACAAGAGTATAAAATAAAGCAATATGACATCCTGGCAAAACCTGTTCAAGGAAATAACCTCATACCAAGGCATACCGAGTGTTACACCTGAGTCAACAGGTGTACAATTAGACAAGCAGACAGTAGATTTGGATAAACTTTTGAACAGTGGGTTTGAATTAATTTTATCTAAGGGCAACCTTCTCTGAAACTATTGGTGAGGTTAGGAAAAAGAAATTGGTTTTAACAAGAGCCCTGTGAAATAGGTGGTTTCACTACCTTCCAAATTTGGCTTTAAAAATTAATTAAAACCCAAGAGTTTATAGAGGTTTATACTGATTATACATCCCACAAGAATTTTTTTCAGGTGATAAGGTACAGACTGCTGCATTCTGGCAAAATTCCAGAGTGGATAATTGCATTGCCCTGCCAAGTTTTAATTGAATGAGGTGCTCTTCTTAACTTTGTCTCACAGTAAATTACTGTGCATTGTTATGCATTCTTAATTACTGACCACGCATCTCCAGAGGAGCCTGACTAGCAGAGGTATCATATTGCCATAGTGTAACCCAGAAAAGGAATAAAGCTAAAGCTCTCAAAGGTGTCTAGAAGAAAGATGACAGGTTGGGACTGATGCAGTAACCTGTCATCCAAACATCAATTCTCCTCTCTCTTCATGCATTTAAAATATTTATCAGTGTAGACTGACAAGGGAGCCCTTCCATTTCTTTGAGTGTGTTCTAAGTGAAGGACAGACTCAGGTACAATTGCACAGCTTCTCAGAGGTCTGTTGTTTCAGGGATTTGGAGGCAATTCTGTGAAAATCTCCCATGGGCTAATAGGAGATGCCTCAGAGTACCTTGATGAGGCTGGAGGGGGATCTGCTTGGGGTTTTTTCCAGAGAACTGTTATCTTTAGTAGCCAAAACTGTTTGTGAAATGAGAGCGTATATCTTTTATCCCAAACCATTTTAGCATAGATGTCAAAAAAGTTCTTTTCTGATATTTCTAGCTAGGAAATTAGGCAAAAAAGGAAGAGAAAAGAAACAAAGTCCAAGCAATTTTGCATTTTAAAACTTTAGAAATAGACTGCAGAAAGTCAAAACCAAAATAAAATATTTCCAAACCATCCACAGAAACCTGTGTACTCTACTTTTTTGCTTGATTGTTTAATAAGAATTGTAATTTCAGCTTTTTTACCAACACAGTATAAGAAAAATTCTGAGAAGTCAAGAAAGCTCTTTCCTACATATCATAATAATTTCATTTTTATATGACTATATTTATTTCTGAATAATGTCCAGAATTTAAGTCTATATCACTTCAATGTAAATTTATACATGTGTATATAACTAATGTGTATCTCGAAAACACATGTAGAAATTGAAATATTTTACATGTATATTTGTACAAGTAACAAGACAATTTTTCTGTCCACTAAGTATTGCCATTAATCAGTGTGACAGTTTAGTTTGAGTATTTAACTCAGGCATGATGTGAAGGAGTTCAACTCCCTCTCTAAAAAGACAGAGAAAAAAGGGATAATAAGAAGCAAACAGAGACCACATGAGGGAACAGGAGGTGCCTCAAGGTGTTGAGACCTTAATCTTAAAACTACAAAGATTTTGAGGAGAAAAGTTGTATCCCCTCTCGTTTTAATACCTTGGAGGGCCTTCTCTCCTACTCTTGAGCCAAGAGGGGCAAGAGTTACCTTTTGTAATTGGTGTAGTTTAAGGCATATTTTTAAAGAAGCATTCATTACTTTAAGTATTGTGCCATGACATCCCTACCCCTTCTCTGGAAATCAGAGAACACAGGAAAGGCCTGCAGCAGACATGAAACCAGGACTACTAAACAGTCAAAGAAGGAAGAAATTTCTCCTGAAGACAGTTGCTGTGAGAAAATTATGACCACATACAAATTCTTCAGGAAGTTGTGAAATTTGCTTTAGGCTGTTGAAGAGTTCATCTACCTTTTATTCCCCTCATTCCCTAAGAAAAAAAATACAATAAATTTCTCAAGCAGGATGATTTTAAATGATTGAAGAATCTCCCTCCAGTATCCCAAACAGTTGTTTTATTGGCAACTGAATCCCCTTTTTCATTACTCTTCAAAGATCCCTCCATTTCAATTCTGCTTGTTCACATTCTGCTTCAAATAATACCCCACTGAGCTGACCACATGCAGGACTGTGTTCCAAGACCTCTTTTTTTAATAAAAATTCTCTTTCAATGTCTCCACACCATGAAACAAATCACATAGCTTCATAAGCCATCAGACAATCCTTTCAGTTTCTCGTGCAGGCGA
This sequence comes from Lanius collurio, assembly GCA_020086605.1. Classification (NCBI taxonomy): domain Eukaryota; kingdom Metazoa; phylum Chordata; class Aves; order Passeriformes; family Laniidae; genus Lanius; species Lanius collurio. The sequence continues at coordinate 11,835,776 of JACBWW010000018.1, forward strand.
ACTGAGCCTTTTTCATCTGATTAATTCACCAAGCAAGCTGATCTGGGAAGCATAAAAAGCTTCTGAGACAGGGTGAGAATCAGCAGCTCATATTTTATAATGGCATCACTAATGCCCCAAATTAAGTGCTGAGGCTGTTTTGCTTGGCAATATCATTTCATGTTAATTTTGGATGGGACTGAAAATGAAGTTGTAATCTCTCTCTGTCATGCTGCGACTATTTCCTTGACCATCTCCACTGCTGCATTTTATGAGGCTATGGCTGTTACTGCTGGCTATAGAAACCACTACATAAGTAAAAGCTCCTTGAGTTCCTGCCCCAGAGAGTTTACACACCCATGTGTTCGTGCACAGAGAGGGCACCCTTGGGGAGATGTCTTGCTCCACACAGGGGTGGCCAAGAGGACCCAGAATGGAGCAAGGCAACCCCCAGATTCAATGAATTTGGCCTCAACCTCTGAGAGAAAATGGACCTTCGGAATGATTTGCAAGCCCAGGTCTCACATGTTGCACTGGAAAGGCACCCCATCACCCCTCCTGACCAGTCATTAGCAGACCTGTTCATTTTGTTGCAGTAAGGAATTTAAGAGAAGGAAGTTTGATTCTTTGAAAAGCAAAAATTACTGGTTTTTTCTTGAGTAATGCATTAGTGATTTCAGTTGCCTGAGAGTAATTTTAAATTTTTTTCTTTTCTGAAGGTTCAGGCCATGGTTCTTACTGACCATGTACTCTTCCATGTGAACAAGCAGAGCTACTGGTGAGCATCCACTCTAGGGTTCTAAAATAAGGTGCTTAACTTTATGTGTAAGAAGTCTTATATTTTTGCTAATTTGTAAAGGTAATGAACTAATTAATCTTACAATTTTTAGGCCATTTACTCAGGTTTGGGTTGTATGGTTTGAGGGCCATGGTCAATCGATATTTATGAAAATATGTCATTTTTAATACAGAAATATTCTTATTGGTCTTGGTTTTCACAGAAGAGTGGGTTTTGCTCCCTCAGAGCCTGTCCCCTTGTCAGCTTCAATTTATATCAACCAAAATGATCATGTTCCCAGCTATGAACTCTACATTTATTTCATAGATGCATAAAAGGTCAAGACCTTAGATTTTTTTTTTTTTTAATCTATGTCATTGTGATTTTAAAAGAGCCTAAAGGATCAACAAGACCAAATTAAAATAAAAGAAGATAATTGTGCATTCATTCACTTCAGATCTTTGGATACTCAGTTCCAATATAAAATAAGCATGCATTGGCAAACAAGTAAAGCACAGAATTATACACTGCACTATTTTTATTAAGGTTGGTCATTTCATAGTTAATTTTTACCTTCATTAAAGTATTCTACTCTAAGTCTTTAAGTATATAAAACATCAAAGTTTCATTCTATCACTACCATCTCAGAAAGAGATCAACTCTCAGTAAGACCCTTGCCATTTTCTTTGATCTTGTAGAGACCTGGGGATTTTAAGCCCGGTGTTGACTCTTTAAAGAATTTTAGAACTAATTGCTTAATGTTTTTATTGTGTTCTCTTCTCTAATTTAGTACAATGTTTTATGAAGTTGTTAGTGACTATAATCTCTGCATTACATTTTTGCTGCTACTGATGACGTATGCCTAGTGAAATTCCAAGCTAAAGGGAATAATTTATAATCTTCCTTCTTTTGTTGATAAGAACTTCTTTCTGATGATCCTGTTAGGCTGAACTATAATTTTTCTTCTGCGCACATATAATATTACAATGCAATATGTAGGCTTCTTTTGTCTACTTAAATTTAATGAATATTCACAGTTTGTGGTTTAATTCAGTGTAAATGACTTCATGTCTGAACCAGAGGCCTGTATGCATTGTTTTTAAACTGACTAAAATGCTGTGGAGTGTTTGATGCCCAGGGATAAGTCTAGATTCTACTGAAGGTAATAGCAATCTCCCTTGAACCTAAAATGAATCAAAGTTTCCCTGAAATGTTCAAGTAGCAGAAGGACTTGCCCTGAGCAGCCTTTGGTGTAGGATATTTAGACATACCACTTTTCCTGTCCATGCAAAAAACTCCCCTCTCACTGGCAGGCATGACTGAACCCACTTTATCACCTTCACAGCATACAAGAAATGCAGACCAGAAATGTGTGCTGAAGACTCCAATGGATATTTTGTACCAACACTGGTTTTCACCAGATCCTCAACACAGTTTACAGTGGGATTATCCCACCAATATACACTTCCTTAGAAACTGTTGTTTCTTGGGAAGAGACTCCATTGAAAACTGCTAATCTAGTTCCACTCTGTTAACTGAAGAACCTGTTTATACATGATGGCTAATTGCAATTGATTAATATGTGAAGAGGACCTGATCTTTGTGAGTGACTGATTCCAAACCAGTTTACTCTAGAGAGAATGGAGTGGAGGGAAAGCTTCCTTCAAGCTGAGTTGAATGAGGGGCACAGAAAGCATATATAAAATTTGTGCTCTGCAGGACAGACCAGTCTCAGTAGGTGAGTGCATTCTGCACTTTCCTCTGATATCTTCCAAATAAAACCTTTAAACACACAGTCCACAATAACCTTCCATCTCAGCGACAAAAATCACAAATATACATGGCAAGAATAGCAGTTGAGAGAAAATTTTTGCCAGGAGTAGATTAATATAGTGTTCTTGGAGTTTTCTGTTATCAGAGTAAATAAAAGCGGATGAGGATCCAAGAAGATCAGTCTGTAAATCTAACTCTCAGAAGGACACACTCCAGTAAAGTGAGGACCATCATACAGTTTTTGCTCTTTCAACTCAGTGCTTCCTCTGCTTTTCAGCCACATCATCTTTGTCTCTAATCTTAGCCAACTAACATTAGTGATCTGTTGTTTCAGCTCAGGTTTCTGCATCATTCAATGTACCCTGAAAATTTTGAAGACCTTTAACACAAAAAATTCTGATGGCTCAAAGCATATATCAAAATCAAATAACAGAAACTTTGAGCTTTAGTTGATGCTGTCACAGTGTGTTTTCTGCCTAGATCTGGATTTTCTTTGATAGAATAAAAGAAATGAAAACAGATTGCATGCTAATCCAGCCCTATTTTCAGTTTATGATGGGTATGTAGGAAGTTGCTGATGATGAATAAATAAAAGTATCATGCCAAGTAAATATTATTCATTTGTAGTCACATATGTACTGGTGGGCACATCTTTGGGTTTCAAATACCATCCAGATGGAAAAACATCTGGAATTAAAAAAATATTATGCAAAGAGCACAATATCTGAAAGTCTAATTATGGAACATTTTTTTTGAGTCCAATAGTCCTGTAAAAAATCTGGAAAAAGGAAAAGGACAGGAGTACAAACCAGTGGACATCTATTGGGTTCTGTATATGTTATATCAGGTTGCATGCATAGGTTTTAAAAATCCACTTCAAGTTTTAAGATGCTAATATTTCCTGCCTGGACTCTGAACAGCATGATTAATAATGTAATAATTAATTCCATTTAACTTCCACTCCTGTTTTGGCATGGTTTTCTTGTTCCTACCCAGGAAGAATTTTTGAAATACTGAATTCTGAGTATAAATGGCTATTCATGATTTTCAGGTTTTCTAGTGAGCAAAACAGATATGCTTTGCATTGTCTTTTTTTCTTCTATATGTGACAGATCATGCACTACTTCAAATATTCTCACATGGGGTCCACAACTCATTTAGTTAATATTAAGGCCTAGTTAATAAAATGTCAACAATTCTGATCTCTGGTAAATACCATAAATATTAAATTACATTGCTAATACATCAGTGTTTATCACCTGGTGTCAGAAAAAATAGTTATTTAATAAATCAACCTTTAAAATAGAAGCTTTAGATTTAAATGCCATCTCAGTGCAATTTTTAGGGCTGTTCTCACAGTTCTGTATAAATGCTTTATCACTAGAAATTAGACATTAGAAAGTTTCCTTTGATTTTGTATCAAAAAAATGGGGGGTTGTAAATACAGATTCTGCAGACTTCAGAATATTTTCTACTGGTTTCCTTTCCATGAAGTTAAACCAAAATTATATGAGAAATGAGGTCCCCAATGTGAAAAAATCTTTCTTTTCCTTACTGAAATTTCAGCACTTCATTTTTTTTCTCCTTAAGGGTATTGTTTAAATAAGTTTTGAAAACTATTATGTATTTGTTGGATCTTTCCGTAATACTAAGCTGAACTGACTATTACCATGGAAAAGCTATAAACTGTCTCCAATAAAAGTAGATATTTTTTACTAAGGATTTTTTGTATTTCACTCTATTTCACAGCTTTGATGTCAAAGATTGTATTTCACTGCTATTGCTTAGCTACAATGAATTACTGCTTTAAAAAAAGGAAAACATTAAAAGATTTTTAATTAAGAAAATTCATGACAGCATTGAGTTCCTCCAGCATTTAGTGTAATATCCTGTGCTTTTTATTTTAAAAGCTTAATTGAGAGCTATAAAAAATTCCCAGTTAAGAATTTAGAACCCCTCAGTTGTTACGAGAGCCTTAAAATACATTCCTATCAAAAGATTTCCCACCATAAGTAGCACTCTCAGAGACAAAAAAAAAGGAGCTATTGTACACAAGAACTTGCAGCTACAGAGCTTCATGGCTGCAAAAAATTGTTTTGTTTGTTGGTCAGCTGTTGACAATACCTGCAAGGTAAATATTGTCATAAATCCCAAATTCTGAGAGGAAGGATAGTGGGACAGGATACATTTCTGGGAAGAGGGTTCTGTTAGAGAAGTACTCAAATAGGAATGCTGGAATCAGCATTTATTATTATTAAAGTTTCAACGGGCTAAAAAATGCCTCACTAAAAAAAGCAAGCCTGATAAGAAAAAAATACAAATAAAAATCCCTTAAGAGCCTCACTATCAACAGGATTTTTTATCTGTCAGTCTGTTCTTCACCTTGGAAATGCTTGTGTATGTGCTTGTTTTAAGGATTTATATACTTGCACTTAATGCTTATACAGTCTAGACATGGGGACATTTCCAAAGACACAAATTTCACTTACACATTCTTTGAAAGCGGAGTTAAGCTTCCCTGCTCATTTTTGGCCCTGGACATAATTTTTCATTAAAGACTCCTGACAGAGGCTTGACTTGGGTTTTTTATCAAATGTTTTTTTATCAAATGTTGAACTCTCCATTATTTCAGCATTCCAGGGGGAACTAACAACAGACATACTCATATTTTTAAGTGGTGCCTAATTTTGGATATCCCAGCAAATTATTTCTTTTCTGAGATCAAATAGTGTTAGTCCTGATTTTCAAAATTCACCAGTCCTAATAACAGCAAGAGTAATTGTTGCTAATTTTTAAAATTTCCTTAAGTTTTAACTTAAGGTCCAAACACAAATATGCCACAGAACTCAGTTCATATTTTAGTATCCAAATACCAGATCTAAATATCACTTGTAGTGTATTGGATCAAATAATTTATTTGTTTAAACTGTGCAGTTTCTCCTTCTGTAAAACCAGCAGAAAATTAACTCAATGTCAGAGAAATTTAAAACATTTATTTTTTAATGGGAAATTTAAGTGTATGAGGTAAATTAAAAGAAAAATATACTTCTCTAATGTTACTGATTTCAAATGTACTTTACAATGATATCTCTCATGTTAGTTATATTTCCTAATTTCTAAATAAGGTACAAGACTAAGTGATTCAGTAGAAATATAACCGATTTTCTACCCAAAGCCACATAAACAGTATTTGGTTATAAAACTTTAACAGATCCATTTATGTACTAAATTATTTAAGCAAATGTAATGCTTCCAAATTGTATTGTTTTGCAAGGTTTCTCTTGGAACCTTTGCCATTTATCATACATGTACTTCTGTCTTTTTTCTACTCAGAGGCACAGCATGAAAAAACTTCATTTCACATTGAAATATCGCTACGTGGAACAGTGTGATGAAATGAGACACAGGAGGAGAGTTTGTGTTATACCCTGGTAAACAGTTGGTCTACAGGAAGGATAGCATTTTATGCTGTGACTGATATATCAATTGCAAGTCCTAAAATATGACTGATCTGAAAAGGGGAGTTCTGTCTATGACAGACTGTGTGCATGTGAAAGATTACAGGTAACATGCCTGGGCCTGCTGGGAGGTCACAACCTAAATCTCACCCAGGAGTTAATACAACTATGCAATACATTCTGGTAAAATTATATCTCAAGTATACTTAATGTGGTTCTTCTAAATAGAGCAATATAAACAACTAAGGCCTCAAGCTTGTAGATAAGACCCTGATGTTATTTATGTGCTTTAGATGAATGAGCACTTCCAATAAAGATCTACAAGAAATGCAGGTGTCTAAATGTTTGCAGGCTCAGTTCCAGCAACATTGTGGAGCAGGAAAATTCTGCCCATCTCTCATATGAGGTTCCAAGAGCTACATGGCACTAATGCATTAACACTGATCTGGAGCATTTCAGGTTTTTAAAAAGCTAAAGATGAAATTGTAAAATGTAGTTTCAATAACCTTCTAGATTAAATGAAGTGTGTTCAGGTTTATTTGAAAAATGTGAATTTACCTCTTTGATACAGTTATGTACATTAATACTTTCCCTGGGTGTTGTTCATATCACATAATGCCTGGCCTTCTACACGGTCCCATGGAAAACACTGGCACTACTTCAAAAGCCAAGCCACAGAATGGACCTGATCCAACTATGTACATAAGTATGTGTTTAGGCAACAATTTATTGCTGTGAATCATAAAGCAGTAAAGATGACGAAAGCCAAATATTTGGACACCAATATATTTCACTGAAGCATATAGCAGTAAGGATGAAGAAAGTAAAATCTTTAGACACCCTTTATATAAAAATATTTTTGCATCTCTTAAGATCACTGTATGTGTGACAAACTGAAGATGAGTGGGGAGATAAATCATAATCTACATTTACATGTAGAAACACACCAGTGTTTCAAGTCTAAAATAGTCCATATTGTAAAAGGAGGTTGTTTATCATATGTGAGCCTTGAATCCACTCAAAGCTGCTCTGTTTCCTAACCTCATTTACAGAAGTGTTTCTCATCATGCATAAGCTGTGAAAAGATGGCTGGAAAAAAAAAAAGTTGCGCTGCTTAAAAGGAAAATTCCTGAAACAACCTCAGTTGAAACTTCCATCTCTGAATTTCAACTCTACTCCCATTACCAGCCATATTTATCCACTGTAGCACTATTATAATCAGTGGAAACATTCCTCTTGACTCTAGTGAACAGAAGATCTACAAGTGACCACAAAAAAAAAAAACTACAAAGACCGCTTTGTCTCCTCAACAGTGGTTTTAAAAACTTTTGAAATATATTACTGCAGCTTTAATAATTTTCACCTATGCACTGCTTTACTTTTATCAAAATAAAGAGAAATTCTGATAAACTTTTACAATGGAATTTGAAACTGCTTTAATTTCTAGGGCTTAATGAAAATGGTGAAAAGTGGATTGGGATCATCATGAGATTTTTTTTTTAATTGTTAATATCAACTGCTCTCCATTTAATTCCAATGTCCTTTTGATGGTTAAAACAGTACTGGAGCAGTATTGAAACGTATTTTATGTATGTGAGCCTTGACATGGTTTAGTGTCACAGAAGATGTGACTATGAGACCAGCCACACTGACAGCAGGAGACTCAAAAATAAGAGTTTAATTGAATAATTACCAATAAAAGTGAGAGGGCACACATGAGAAAGACTGCTAGTTAATGCTGGGCCACAGCAAGGAGAGGAATGCTCCCCAGAGCTGAATATCTGGGGGTTTGTGGACACACATTCCCAGTTTCAGAATGGCAGTGCTGAGGGCAGCTCTCCAGAATGGAAGATGAACAACTGTTCTGGATCCGGGGGACGTTGCCACTTCTAACCAACACAACAGCTCAGTCCACTGCACAGCACAAGCAAAGGCACCTCTTTGCCCATAAACCCTGCAGGTTGTTTGTCCCTTCACTCTGTCTGAGTTTGTCTCCTTCTTATCCAGACAGCAGAAACTGCCGGAGTTCCCTTCTGTTTGTTTTGCACCTCCAGACAAGCGCACATGGGAGAAGAGATTACCAGGGATCCTGTTAATTGAGGGATCCTCCTGTAAAGCAGGCAGAGTCCCTGATGGAATGAAACTCAGGGTAGCAACAGCCAGGCAGAACCACAGGTGAGTGACCAACTTTCCTCAGCTCAAAATATGCAGCATATACATTATAAACATCCATGCAGTGATTTTTCTTTGAGTAATCCACAGGGGTTTTTCAAGACAACAGGAACAGAATAAGCCATGATTTAGATGCCCCTGTAGGAGTGGAAAGAGAGGAAAGCAACAGCCCCTGAGTGAGACAGCAGCAGATGCTGTAACGTTATCCTCCACCAGCAAAGAAAAGCTGAACCTTCTCTGCCCGATATGAAATAGAAAGAGCCTTCCAAAACATCCCGTCCTGACTGGGGAAGGGCTGCCCACTGTGCTCCTGCTCTGGGGCAGGAGGAGCCCAGGGACCAGGGCTGTGCACCCTAAAAAGTCACCACAGGGAGACAAACCTCTGCTTTTGGGGGGAGAGAAGCACTGGCCAAGTGAGTACTTCTGCTGCCTAAAGGACAAGAAGCCTCAACACTCTCTGCATTTTTAATTGAATTTGCTTCCCATCTTGTAGGCAAAGACAGGAGCCATATTAAATTTGCTCACATACTCTCAGTGCAGCACAATGGACAGTCTGTATTTTAGAAAATCTTTTAGAAAATCTTTTGCTTGTTTTCACAGTAGGATTCAAGTAACTAGAAGTGCTTTTCTTCAGCTCCACTTTTAATACCTACATTTAACAGTTAATTCTTTGTTTACATGTGCAGATACCTTTTATTTTACAGAGATAATTCAGATACATGGAACTCAATGTACAAAATGTTTGTTACCCATCTCTTGCAAGCTGACCTTTTCTTTCACTGGTATAAAATTCAATCAACCTGTAGACTTAAAAGTACCATCTCTGACTGTCAGACATTTATTAGCATCTCAATAATCAAGTCTTCAGAACAGCAAATTCTAGTGATACAGGCCAAGTTTTGCTTCTTCATGCAGAGTATGAAGCATTCTCACTGTACCACCTTCCTACAAATGTTTGTTCCTTGCCAAGTCTTGCACCACAGTACACTTAATTAGGCCACAGAAAGTTGATATCCTGCATGCTTTCCAGGTGTGCACAGTCCCTGTTTCAAATAAAGATTACAGACCCAGACCTGTCCCCAGTGTATGCAGAGCATTTGAGACCAATAAAAAACCCTCGAATCATAGAATTTCCTTTCATTAAACACTAACATTGCTCATGTTAGAAAAAATTGTTGTAAAACTAAAATGCTTTTAGTCAGTAGGCAATATACCAATGTTTTAATACTAATACAGCTCAAAAACACTTAATGTTCAAATGTAGAAATATCTTCATTACCACTTTAAAGCGAACAGAAAACCTTGTAACTGGAGCAATAATAAAAAGAAAGAGATGTACACACATACCTGGTTAGAGATACACCTGTGCAATTCAGTAAAAACTTGTAATTTCTTATCCCACTTCATCTGCACTTACTCCACAGTTATTTAGTGCAGTCCTCAGAGCTTGTCAGAAAAAAATCTTTTTCTACAGCTTGTAAACACAGAAATGTATCTTGCCTTCCAGAGCTATTTAAATCCAGCACTGTTTCCTGTGGTAGGAACAGGTTACAAGGGCTTAGAAATTCCACAAAAGGGACACACAATAGTCCCCACTTTCCGGAGTTGGTTTACGCTGGCTAAACCCAGCACCCAGCACAGCAAAGCCCTGGACCATGGCTAGGGGTCTTAGCCACGATGGAGATACAAAGAAATGACAGTAACAATGCTTCTTCCTCTGAAAGAACCTGATATTACATCTTTATGTTGCTTTATGCACAGAACTCTATTTTGTGGAATCATAGCCTATTCATACAATTTTATGGAGAGTAACGTTTCTTTCCCTCAGCTGGCTTGTAGTGCTGGACACCTGCCTTACAGATGAGGAGAGATGGAAAAAATCAAATCAAAAGTATTTTTAAGTCCTCTAAAATAATTTAATAACTTTCTATGCAATCTGTGGCACCTCTTAAACACAAAATGATGAAGTGCATGTTACACATGCACTATTCTGGAATGTGGCTGCTTAAATTTCCTCTCAGCCCCCACAAATTGTGAACCTTTCCCAGGATAACCCTCAGATACCACCCAGTTGTGGTCTGTGGCCTTTGTGTGGTTCAGGGAAAGCTGAGGACCCCTTCCACTTGAAAGAACAGAGATTGCTGGCACCTGCTTTCTGATGTAGAAGGTGCTGAGATCAAGAGTTAAGTATTGCAGTGACTGCAACTCCTTCCCAGTCTTAACAGAATCTGCTCAGAGAAAGGATAAAAAGTAAGAGTAAATGGGGGGATTTCTGTCAGCTGTCTCGGGAGTGAGGGTGTGGGGTGGGCAGGGGGAC
>JACBWW010000018.1:11848752-11962248 GCA_020086605.1 Lanius collurio
AGCATCAACACTGGCATTTAACCCCAGCATAGAGACACGTGACTAAACTTACAATGCAAGGTTAGCAAGTCTTTTTTTCTTTTTTTTACTAACAGATCATGTGCTTACATTACCTATGATAAACACAGTATCATGGAAAAAATGTATTAAAATGGATTTCAAAAGATAGATGAAACGTAAACCTGATATCCTTTTTTTCACCATTAAATAATGTTATAGAAAGTTAAATAATGCACAAAACATACAGTGATCAGCCAAATGCTGTCTAACCCTATCAAACACAGGTCAATGCCATCATAGCAGCCGTCTGAAATTTCCTCCACTGGAGCTGCTGAATGCTTTGGAAGTACAGAAAGCCTAGAATTGAGACAGAATTACACTAGCATTGTGTAAATAATCAAACTGTGACCTGTGGGGTTAAAACCTATAATTGGAGTGATACTTCAAAGAGATGACTACTTTTTCAGTGCTATTTTGTTCAGCCAGATAGGAAGATGGCTTGTTGGGATTTTATTGGCCAGCAACACTATTGCAAAACTGATATTTTCAACAGCTGCTGGTGCATTTGTGCTCTGAAAAATTAGAGGCTAAATTGAAGCATTGAAGAACATCAAAGGACCAATTTAATGCAAAAAAACAAGTACTCCAACTGGATCTATTTTCCTGCAAATTAATAATGCACATTTATACAAAATGTGATGCACTGAGTGTTTTGTTTTTATAGGGATTTCAAAACCACTTTTTCCCCATCACAAAAAATTAGATTTATTTATCTGAGTGGTATTTTTTGTCAATGCTTTCCTTTTTGTCCAAAAACCTGCTAATTACTGGGAAAATTACAAGTTTGTATTAACTTATAATTTTAAACTCTAAAGTATACCATGTTATACTGTCTCACTCTCAGTCCCACACACGCATAGATTAGTGTATTTCTATAGCCACACATTATATCAGACATATTACACAATTAAGTAAGATTATTTAGGCACATGACACACTTTATTAGTTCTCACTTCTAATACCACCATTGTTGAGTTGTTAGCATTGAAAAACACTGGGGTTTATCACAAAGTTCAGTAGGTGGCATGCAATATCTCTTCTTTTACCAGAACTTCTCTTTAATTAGAGACAGGAGATATTTAAAGTGTTAAAATTAATTGCAGAAAAACTCACATCACAACATTTGGTTGTTTGTTCCCATCTAAATAATAATTGAGTTGCCCTGTGTAGCTGTTTTGTGTTATTTTTACATTTCATCTGCCATTCTTCCTAAAAAGAAAACCTAATCAAAAAGTATATATACATACCATACAGATAATATCTCCCTTTTATTTTTTCAGATCAACTATTTATTACACATGTATTTTTAGCAACTACAACCTGGTTTGCAATGCATTTCAGATGGAGTGTATTACCGAAAATTCACAGGAATTGGTGGCTGATATTTTAGCTACAAAATATTTGAGGAGAAAGAAAACCATTCTGTTCAGACCTTAAACAGATGTTCAGATACAGGGGCATGAGCTTGTACCCGAGAACTCAATTGGATGTTTGCCACTGCCTGTAGTAAAAACTGCATTTGAAAAACATGAAGTCATTAAAAAATACATCTAATAGTCCCAAAATAAACAGAACAGGAAGGGATGAATAGAAGTGCTCTTGCTGTTCTGGTTCATTTTGGTGATGATCAGTGTGCCAAGTTCAGAGTACTGAGAAGTGCAGAGTTTATTGGCAGAAAAAAAAATTGCAACTACTGAAGCACTACTGCTGCATTTAGATGCTTCTAAATAGTCATGTTTTAAGCTTCAAATTTAATTGTTTCTTTTTCAGACTAGTGACTCATTTTCCAGGGCATTTTATAGACAAGAATTTTGTCTTGTAGTTTAGTGATCACAGCCACTTTATATATATATATATCAGTATGTATATATATATATATATATATATATATATATATGTATAATTCTGCATGTTGATATCAGACTTATTGTTCATTTTTCACCACAAGGTTTTATTTTGTATCCAGGACTTAATTTGTAGATATTGCCCTTTTTCTTATTTTTAGAAAGCTTGAATATGTTTTGTATCCAAATAGTACCTTAGTAGAAACAAATGTTTTGTTCTAAGATTAGGAACTTAATCATACAAGAAAATTAATCTGGTTGTCTACCTTTGCCAGCAACAGCACAAATATAAGTCTCCTATACCTGTTTTGATATTTGCATGGCTCCTCCACCAGACTGGGAAACAGACCAAATATCTAAATGCTGATGTCAGTAGAATCCCCGGGTTAAATATTGTAAATTTATTTCTATTATGTATTACAAAAGGCACCCTTCCTCATTAATTTTACTGAAGTCTCCAGATGGGAAACAAAATATTAATTTTCTTCAGCCTTAGGCATTGTTGACTGTTAAGGTACTCACTAAATCACTGATCTTATGCACATTAATATTAGATTTCTGCTATAAAAATTTAAGACCCATGGGTATAAGGTTCAGTTTGTCATAAGTATAATTAATTGTTTTCAGAAATGATTAATTTGTCAAAATGGCAAACATATATATAGGGCAGGCAAGACTCCTGAGCAAGCTAACCTACCTTAAAGTCATGGTAATACTCATGGAATTATGCAAATTAATTGAGTCTTTCAATGTTGCATAAAATGCTACTACTAGTACAATGCATGGAACATTAGGCTGTTCATCCAACAAAAAAGTTGCATTTTAAAGGCAGGCATCTTTACAAGAGAGTCCTTATGGCAGAAGGCCCCTAGAACTACAATTTTTTTTCCTGCAAAGCAAAGGACTTTCAACTGTTACACAGAAGTTGTATTTTCTATTACAATTTTTAAAGCAACCCTTAAGAGAAGAAAAAACAGTAAAGTTCTGGTGACCTGAGACAAAGGAACCTATGAGATCTGCACTCTTTGCTGATGCAAGGGGAAATGGTATATGTCCTAGCAATAAGAGTTTCACTAGTAAAACCTCATTTACAAGCCTGGGAACTCGTGATACACTACATTAAAATCTAAAAAGATTAACTTAATTATGCAAATTAAATTTACTGTTTATCCCCTAAATAGTAAAAGTCATTGTCAACATTGAAATAGCCATATTACTCTTAAAGCGTTTCTTTCCCTCCAAAGTGAATTACACATATATTTGAAACTCTGATGTAGTTAATTATTATCTATAAAGTCCATTCAAACTTGGACTTATTCTCCTCACTAGTCAAAACATTTATTTTTATGTCCACTAGTAGTGTCAGTTATCAATGAACTCAATAGGCTAGTGCAGCAAATAAAAATATCCATCTTAAATACAATTATCTTTAATATCCCTAGATATTAAAGACTGAGTAGTCTTAATGAAATTTTCCCTACCAAATCACTTGGAATTTCCTGAAGATTCACCCTGTTAACTCTTCTTCTTCCCTCCCAAAATCAGTATTTCTGAAATAAGAGATATTAAAAATATTCAAAGAGGTATTTCAAGGGTGAGGAAAAGCTTCTCTCATGGATGACAGTCTCTCTTCTAAATCCCATGGAGCCCCACAGAACTGATTCTGATCTTCACCCATTTTATTCAAATGCCACCAACTGACTTTCGTGGTTGTTCCTCTTTCACATTGCTGTAAATACAATCAGGATTACAATGCACACAAAACACAGGTAGGTTGTGAGTGCTCCATCCATTCTGGCACACCACAGAATAATGCAGGGCCATTAGACAAATGCACTAGTGAATCAATTATGGTTTGAGGCAACAACTTCTGCCCTTGGACTAATAGACAAGTATTAATTTCAATCTTTCCAGTGTCAACAGTCTTGCTATTAACATATATATCAAAGGCACAGTTATTATGACAAACACAATAGCCTTTCTTTTTCACATCTAATCACATTTTAAATAGTTTTTTTTTTTTTTAACTTCAAACTGGACTTTGTATTTATAATTTATTCTACTAAATGTAGATAGTTTTTGGTGCTTTTTACTGATAGCCTGTAGAGCAATCACAAATATCTGACATTCAAAGGGGTTATGCAACCTTACCATAATTGTTTTCATTTTTCGCATATTCAGTTAAGAATTAATAGTCAGAAACATTATGTTCTGTTCCATAAATTAGGATAAAGTATTTTTCTTTTTTTTTCCTCAAAAAACCAAACAAACTAAAAAACTCAAACAAAAAAAACCTTCCAACTCTGTTGGATTACCTTCATAAATAGTCTTTCAAAATGTAAAATTTAGAAATTTCAATCCAGAAAGAAGTCCAGCTCTTAAACCCACCACATACACAGATATCATGTCAGGCTATAATAGTAGCATTCATTGTTCCTGCGTGGCTCCATGTCACATCCAGTATCTCCAGCAGAAGTTGTTCTACATGGGGAGAACAGAGTATTTCATATCCCAGCCCAGGTTTAACATGGACTATGTGGGAGTTCAGGGAACCACGATGCCAGGGATTGTTGTGGTGAGGGGAATCCTTACAACACATATAAGACAGTAATGGACTTGGAAGGAAAGATGAAGAGATGATACATGGTCATCACTGCAGATGTGGAACTGGTGCTCCCAGAGGAGACAAAATGGAGCAGAAATATTGAGGTCGTAGCCCTGGATGGGGAGAACCTGCAGCAGAATTGCAGAGGGGAGTAACAGGTCCATAAAGGACCTGTTACCCTGGCATAAAGGCAGTGGTCAGTGTGGTACCCAAGTGAAGCCATTTGGAGACCTCTCCATTCAGACCATGCTTGGGTGTGAGGCTTTAACAGCACGTGCCAGCAAGCATGCAGCAGGAACACGTGGCAGCAGGCAGCTACCCCCACATCATGATTTAAAAACTGAACCGTGGCAGAGCTGAGACATTGTAGCCCAGAGTCAACATTTGCTCAGGTGATAATGGTCACTGCCCAACCCTGAAAAAGTTAGGGCAGCCTTGTAGCTCGGATGTAGCCAAAGGAGCACATGGAACACCACTGACACCAGGCCGAGCTCTCCAGGCACACATTTGTGTTTGACCCTTCAGCTGCCTTTCCCATGCACCATGCCAGGTGCCAAAGACCAGTAAGTCTCCATGACAGCCCAGGGCGTCCCTGTGTATTTCCAATGCTTTCCACAAGCAATCCCACAGTACCATAAAAACTATAATTTCCAAGGCAAGCAGCATTGTCATGCCTTAACCATCTCCCTTGAAAAGAGCTGCACTTGGCCCTGCTGAGGGGAGGATGGGTCATTGCTTCCTTTGAGGTGTCCATCCAGGAAAGAGTGACTTGATGGCTAATGTGGTACCTGTTGTGCCCTCTGATGCCAATTGAGTGTTAATTGAGTGGCTGCCCTGGGAAAATAGTTATTTACCAGTGACCTCAGCACAACGGCTCTCTGAGCAATTTTCCATGTTATTATTACAGTGGATTCTCTGGTAACTTCCTTCAGCTGTGACCACGCAGCTCCAGAACTCCCACAGTTAGACAGCATTCCTGCCCTGGTTCCATGCAAGGTCCTGAAGCAACATTCACAAGGGCAGTGATGAGATGGGAATGGAGTCACACACGGAGGGCAGGCCCAGCATGATTTGAAGGGTTTCCATCTGTTTACATCCTGAATGGCAACAAATAAGAGATACTGGGAAAGGGCAAGAAGATGGTCACTATGTTCATGGCCACTCATCACATTGTTGGATAAGTCTACATCTTCTTTCCACCATTAAGGTTCTTTCTATCTTCCATGTACTTGGACTGCAGTCTAGTCCAGCATCTTAAGGTCCAAGTCTTCCCTTTACATGAAGGGAAGAAGGAACTGGGTTTCTAGGCAGCATGTGTTTCTAATAAAATGTATATTATTATTTCCTTAATAGACCACAGTGTCTTAGAAGAGGCCCCATATCTCTATATGAATTAAGTATTTAGATACTCTGTTTGAAATCTATTTTTTCAGTGACCCATCATGTAACTATTGTGTGCATTTTGGCAGGTTACCATGTTGCACATGTGCAGCAAATATGGCTAGTAACAAATCATTGTGATGTCCCAAAAAGCGTATGTTAAACTTGCCCCGTATTCAGTGCTCAAAATACAACATTTTGCTCATTTTACACGTCTTTTTTTCGGTCTGAATACAAAAAGCAATCAGATCTCATTGGGGAGTTAATCACATGTGAACATAGAGCAATGAAATTATCTAACACAAAGGGCCCCTTTTTTCAACCTTAAAATCACTGGTGAGCCTTTACACATTTATTCACTGTTGAAAATGATTTTGTAATTATTTTGAAAGAGTCATTTTGGGAGGTATGTGAAATGACTTCAACAGAAATACTCACATGAGAAAGCACTCAATGTAAAGATGACGTAATTGGACTCACAGTGTTTTTCATATTCAATTTCTGTGAAGCCACTCACTACCAATGACTTAGTTGCTATTACTTAAAGGTTATATCCTGCATTTCATTACAGACATTTTTCACAACTAAGTCTATAGGGTGAGCTATTGCAAACAACAAAAATACTCAATATTCAGGAGCTTTTGCAGTAACAAAGACATGCTGTGGGCAGAGTTTATGTCCTCACTTGTCCAAAATTAATTTAAAACACAAATCCCAAGTCTGCATCCCAGTAAGAACTTGTGCCAATCAACCATTCCAGTTCATATCTGTAATTCATTTTTATAGGCTCCAAGAAATACAGACACACATATTTCAGGCTCATATTTTTCTTACATCCAAAAGAGGGGAAGAGCACATGTAAAATCAGACTTTTATAAAAAGATATCCATAAACATGTATTCCAGAGATGACATTTTCTTATTACTGCAGGGCTATAAATCATCCCTCTTCCTATGTGACATGACTGTACAATATTTATTTCATATTAAGATACGTATATGTGTATGTATATGTATATGTATATTGCAGGTTGACTGCAACCTGGAATTCATAGGATACTGAAGAGTTTATAGGGCATCCTAATATTAATATAATTTATCAGTATTTGAAGACCTCAGTGTTCTTTCCCTTCAGTTTGTGAATGATCAGCATGGGCAAGCATCAGAAAATAAAGATAATAAAGACAATGCAGGATTAGTGGTATGCTGCAGAAAGAGAACCTTTCTGGCACCACATGCTGAGATGATGCTAACATTATGGTAAGAAAACAGTCTCTTTGATTGCTCTAACACCACTATATTTCTGAAATGGTTGCTTTTGTTACGATCAAAATCAGACGAGGTAACTTAAGACTTTGCTTGTTCTGTAACCTACAATAAGGACTCCTCAACTTCATAAATACTGCAAGATTTTTATTATTATTCTACTGTGAATCTGACATAATTTTACTGCTTTCTCAGAGTTCAAGTTTGGATTGACTTAATGTACTGATGTAGGTAATTTTTATACCACAAAACTAAAAAGACTGAATAAAAAAGTATCATGCATATGCCACCACTTTATATGTTTTATGTTCTTTTGAAAGTTTGCTGCTTTTTCTGTGTGTGATTTTGACACAAAGTTGCAATTGACATCAAACTAAAGTGTTTGCTTTGATTTGGATAGTTTAAATGTAAGCTATTATGTATGTTACAAATGAAAATTTATGTTAAAAAGTATTTTTCTTAAGTGTATCTACACTAAGGATCATTGCCCAAAGTTATCTCAACCTCTCAAAAAAGCATTCCCTGTTTGACCCTTAAAATTTCTCATGTATTAAGTTGGGGGTTTTTTTAATTGTCCAGTAAATAATATTGCTTTTTTGAAGGGAGAAAAGTAATTACACAAAAACAGTTCTTACTATGTAGAGAATGAGACCAAATTCTCAGATGATTTGGGTAATGGAGATGTTATTCTCTTACATTTAAAACACTAACATTCTACCCAGAATTGAAAATTAAAGATACAGAAACAGACGTTTTACTGTATGAATAAAATCTTCTGGAAACTAGAGTGTCAATTCCATTCTGCAAGGGTTATCATTTCTTTTGTTTGGCCAAAATTTGTGTCTGCCATAAGAAAGTGTCAGATGCCAAAGAAAGCACTTTTTTCTCTCTTTTCAAGTAGCCATCAGCAATCTTCAAACACACATAAAATTAACAAAATATGACTTGGCTACACATTCTTGGGTTTTACTAGACATGTTAGGGAAAGAAAGGGTTTGTAATAGTAATATTTTCCCTTCACCATCAGCAACAGCGTCATTATGGCTATTTTAAAAAGTTGCTGTGCTGCAGTTACTGTGGCACATGGGACTGAAATTTCCATTACAATGCTCCCAGCCTGCCTCAGGTCCTGGAGACTGTAGGTATTATTTTTTTTTAAATGTTAATTTTTATTTTATTTTTACTTCATATGTAGAAATCTGACAGCACTTAAATTTTAATCATTCAGGAGCTTAATCCAGGATTTCTTTCAAAGCTTAAAATTCTCTGTAAAGCCAAATTCCTTGAAGTCAAGAAATGCAGAATCAAACCCTAAGTAGCTGGATCCAACGTTTATTTTATCAGCCAAGAAACAAAGTTCTCCTGATTTAAAGTACTGCACATAACATTGCTAAGATAAGGATTTAGTTTTCTAAGCCAGGCCCTGATCCTTTAATGAGCTGTGGGTAGGCTCACACACAGCCACACTGCTGGAGTCACACTGACTCCACTTGCAGGAAACTCCAGTTCTGGCCAGGTTTCCCTATTTCCCCTCAGCTTCGACAGGAGACAAACCCATCCCTTACACCCTCAGTTCATTATACTTTAAGACCCCCTGAAAAGCATTTATTCTGCACCCTCTGAATTCAGCAGGAACACAACATTTCTAGAAGTGAGTTATTTTCATTTGATTGATATTATTAATTCAACAGTAAGAAATAACTAAAGAGCACAGAGTGAGAGATTTTTTAATTCAAAAAAATATAAATGCAAAAATGTATCAATGAAACTCTGTAATGTTATTTCAAAGATCCCCCATCTACCTTAGCAATTCAAAAAGAATTTCATTGTTTTTTTAACAAAATTATTTCCAGTATTGTAGTATAAGAAACCTAAAATCATTTAATTATTTAGTTATATTTTTGCAAGACTTTTCTGTGGTGTGAACAGCACATCTCAAAAATAACATATATCACACTGAGATTTTTTTTGCGTGTAAAATATTTACATGAAATATTACACATTTAAAAGTTTGTGCAATCATTCTGCATTCATCATAATGTAAACCAGTCAAATAATACAAAAATGTTACCAAGATATATAATTTGAAAACAAATAACACCTTGGTATTTTACATAAACATGATAAAACTGCGATAAAGAAATGTCAAGAAATAAAATTGTAACATCTTCTGTAATTTAATATTTTGACAGTCCTACTCGCCCCTTTTTTCTCTATAAGAAAGTAGTGTTTATTATAGAAAATAAGACTTAGTTGTGTTTTACATAGCAGATATCACAAATTATTTATGAGCAGATCATTTTATGGATCTCCCATTGTTCCGCAATACAATGTGATGATCCTCAATACTTCATTTCATGAATTCATCACTTTATGGAAACCCATTTTGCCACAAACAAAACATCTACCCACTGTGGAGTGCTTAATTTTGACAACTTGCCTAATCTAATATATGGAAACATTGGAAAGAATATATCTTTCACCTTTAAAATTGCTCATAAAGGCATATAAATTAAATTGGTGCTTACTTTCAGTTTGTGCAGCAAGAAATCCCAGGCTGAGCATGTTTGCATGTGGCCAACAGCCAGCATCATCCCCTCAGAGCTCAGGGCTCTCCACATGCAGTTTTGTGTCAGCCAAGGTACAGGAGGACCTCTGGCTCCAGCACCAACACCAGCCAGAGGGCACCGACAGCAGCGGGGTGGGGAACAAAGCTATGGAGGATCCCTCACAAGGCAGCCAGGAACATCTTTGAAATTTCTGCAAGAGCTGCCTGGGGGATGGTCCTCTCTTACAGAGCACAGGGATCTGTTTTTTTTTCAAACTGTGAGATAACTTTTTCTAAGTAGGATGGGCTCCTGAACCCAAAGGCTTCCCCTTCTGCCCCCATACCAGACATATTCAGACAGAATCAAACCATCTCTGATAGCCTACAAGAGCACCTGAGTTCACCACATTCATCTCACTTTGGGGAACAAAGGGAATAGTTGTGTTACGTCTGTGGTAATAATTTGTAAATACTGAGCCTTTGGAATCACCTCTGCAGGACTCAGAGTTTTTGCTCACAGTCAGTTTGCATCGCCAGCCTATTTTCAAGGTATTTCATTATCCCATCTAGCTCTGAGTCTAGTGATTTCTAGGTATATGTCACCAGCCTGAGTGCTACCCAAGTCTACCACACAGAGGTCTGAGCAGATAAATGCCAGGCATGAATTTAGAAGGTCAGACTGTGGAAGGAGGCAGCCCCTGCTATGTAAAACACACTTTTCTCTGTCCCACCGCATTTGCTCTGGGGATGCATGGCTTATTAACACTCTGGTTAATAAAGTACAGTTATATCTTTGAAGAGATCAAAACAAGACCTGTTTGGGGAGATTTGGGTAGAAGTTCTCACATTTTTTGTAAATGCAGGCAAGTACACTGTAAGCAGGTCACACCACATCCCCTTGAAGAGATGCAGTCCTGAGCACCACATGAAACACCTCATCAACACTTCCAGTCAAAATCAAACTCACCCCAACATCAACAGCTTAGTGTTCCATCATCCTGAGGCACAGGAATGACACACAGTGACTGCACAGAGAACAAACAGCAAAGCCTCAGGTAGCTGGATTCTGATCCACTCACAGGGATTTTTTCCCTGACTTATGCCAGAAAATTGTGTGCCAATTTAGAAGGACAAGAGGAGCCTGGCAAAACTGGACACCTGCACTGCAGCATTTGGGCACACGTCCACAGGCCCCAGCAGGGTGCCAGGCTGCAGCAGGGGCTAGGGAGAGCAAGGGGGAGCTGACCCTCTCAGCTTCCCTCACCCAGTCATGAATGCACGGTGAGAAATGGAGGCCTGGTCTGTGCTTACTCCTTCCACCACTCTAGAAACTGTGCTGGGCTAGATCCTCACAGCTGCCACGTCTGCAGAGACAAGAAAGCACATCCTCTGTTTTGTTTTGGCTTTACATGGGAAAAAGCAGGGGTAGCTCTAAAACAGTGTGGCAAAAGGACAACATCCAGCATGATCATCCTCACAGCACTGGGCACACTTAGTACCTTGTACAAATAAAACACAGCTTCATTAATCGCTCCCAAGTCGCCCAGTCGCTGGGACAGACAACATGCAGCTCTCCATAAATGCATACTGTATGAACCAGTGCTTGCTTTTTCCCTCACTTAGCGCCTTATTGCACTGTTTTAGCAATCCAAATGGTCACTCCAAGACTGTTTGGAGCCTTTGTGCAAGGACTGCACTCCTGCATGCAGAGAGGAGTGGCAGCAGCAGCCAGCTGGCTGGCCAGGCGCCTGGACACCTGCCAGGGTGGCTCGCCTCCAGCACTTCAGCCGCTGGAAGCTGTGTAGCAGGAAGTAGCTGACAGACCGTCAGGGAGGATACATTTTGTCTATTAGGTAACTGAAGCATAATTCGGTGAAAGTCAACCCGCAAAAAAACTCCAAAAGAAATAAATAAAAGGACAGCCCTTGCTAAAACTCACAAGCAGACAGTCACATGGTAACTACCTCTGTGCTTTTAAGTGAGAATTGTAGCACTGTGAGATCTATGACATATTGGTGACATTCACTACATCACATACCATTTTTGCTCTGTGCAGCCTGCCATTTCATTTCCAGAGCTAATGTGCTTTGCAATTTTCCCACACCATATACAAGAATATTTTCAATATCCCCAAACTATTCCTATTTATAATACCATATCATTAAATTATTCAATAGGTTTTCTCCTTTCCTTTCATCTTTGAGAGATTTCTAACTCAGAGACTGGACTGCTACCAGCAGTAAAAGAACAATATGTTTAAATAGGTGTGTCTAGAGAAGGGAGATGGTCTATAGATTTGGCACCAGATAAACAAGAGATATTAAGGAGACCTTTGCCTTTCAGCAACTTCAAAGATTTTAAGGCTGGAAAGGCCCATTATAATCTTTTAACCTGATGTCCAAAACACTGGAATGAATTTACATTTAGCAATTACTACACAAAGGCTACTTCACTAAGGCTACCAAAATCTACTCTTAGGAAATTCTTCCAGACTTGATGTAGAAACGCTGAGCAGTAAAGCCTTTCCTGTAACTCTGAATACTCTGTTTAAGTGGTAAATTATTTCACTGTCAAACAGAAGCACCTGATTTCTAATCTTAAACTGTCAGATTTCAGTGTCCAACCACTCCATCTCACAGAACACGCTGTGCTTCTATGCCCTACTTACTGCTCAGTTTCAGCACTGGTTGTAAACTCCTCATGGCTCTTTATGATCTATCTGGCATAATGAGATCAACTTGCTACTACTACTTTTGCCATCTACTATCACATTAATCTTTCTAACCAGCACACCCCTCAGAGCTCACATTCAGGTATTTATCCACCACAACCCTTAAATTCTTCTCATAGTGATTGTTTTCAATTAAATTTTTCTTTCCAGTAACTGTGATTTTTATGTCTTTGCAGATACCACAGCTGAGAGAAAAAAACCAAAAAGCTCTAACCACAAATCTGTTACAGACTAACTTGTTAGACTGTCACTGAGCACAAACAGCACCTTTCTCCTCAAAAGTTACAGAGATTTGGGCACTCTCCACTCTTCTGCATATAGGTCTTGCTTATTGTTCATTTCCACTCTGATCCAGACTCACATTTTGATGGGCTTAAAAGCAAACATACATATGTCTGACAAGATGTGAAATTAACCTTTCCCATTTTCTTAAGCAGCAAAGGAAAAATCCATTTGTTTCTGCTGTAAAGGCCCCCCTCATTTTTGTTCCTCACTGATCATGAATGTGCACGGTTATGTCCCCTAAAATACCTTGTAGAAAGGTGGAGAGTTTATCTCAGTGTTGTAATGGCCAGACCTTGAGATTAGGTTTCCATGTGCTTCATACTCTTGAGGGTATTTAACAGAGGGCTAGCAAAAGGTAGATTGGAGGGGAGACAAATCTTCAGTCCATCTCTGGACCTGTATCTATCTCTGCCAGAAGATTTTGTGGCTTATACTTAGGAAACACCACTCAGTTGGCAGTTCAGAGAAAAGTGCACAGGAAGTTAGAGCAAGGCCCACCAGCAACACTAGCTGTGATCAGAGAGAGGACTCCAGATACTGCATTGGTTTGAATTTTGCATCAGCTGTCCCCTGACTTGTGGTGGTATTCCTTCTCACAGCCTAGAGAAGACCTGCTGGGATAGACCTTCCCATGCTCAGTTCTGGGTGTAAGTAAGCCCCAAATTGCTACAGGTGGTTTTTGTCCTTATAAACGCCCTACTGCTAATATATAAAAGAAGCAAAAAGGCATATAATCAAAAATCCAGGAAAAAACCTTTCACACTTGCTGCAAAATATAATGCACCAAAAATCCATAGGTTACTAATCCAGAGATAACTAAGGCTTCCTGCCTTCTCTTACTTTCCAGGTTTCTCTGTTGTGTTTTCTTCACAAGAAGAGTTCAATAACAAGTTATACTTAATTTACTGCTACTAATGATGTAGGCAATTTTTAGTCCCAAGTCTAATGCCTTAATACAGGCAAAACACTCACTGAGGCAGACAGAATCCTTGTCTGAGTTACGAAGGCAGAATTAGGCCCACCTTATTATTCAGTTATTTATTACACAATGATAATTAACACGAGGTAGACAAGCTCATTTATTTGGCAACAGCAACCCTGGCTGAAACACACTGTTAAAAAGTGCTGAGCATAAATAATATGAAGAAATGCTTATGCAACAATAAGAAAATGTATGATTGTGTATTCTGTCACATAGCTTAAAAACTGCAGGTTAAGCAAATTACCACTGGCGCTGCATATCCGTAATTCTGCCGATCACCTAAATGAATGATCAGGTATGAACCTTTCAATTCTAGCAGCGTTTCTTTCTAAATACCTCACTATTTAGCAGCCTAAAGGGAGCCAACACATCAGTAGTGCCTTCTATGCACTGTTGAGTCCCAGCTTGAGCACACCAAACTCTGAGGCCTTTTGAAATCTTTAAAGACAATCACACATAAGACAGTTTCTATATTGCAGGGCTGGGTAGCGCTACTGCAGCACAAAACAATATTTCAAGCTTTCTGATATACATGTGTCACCTCTATGTGACAAATAGCTTGTATTAATTAGGCACTAGACTTGGTGAGATTGCTGTTATTAACTGAGAGAAGATGGGTTGAATTTAATTGTGTGTGACATCAAAGTCAAGTGACTGATATTTCAAGCATCATTTAAAATGTTTGATATTGGAGTCATTGTATTCACATAAAGACTGTCTAAAAATATAAAGGAGAATGATGAGAGAGGAACTGAAATGCATTCATACAGTCCATCTTATGAAGTGAATTTGATGTAATTTTGCTTGTATTTCTGACCTAATGTTGACAATATTTATTTATTTAGTTGTATAAAATTATTACTTTGAAGAATAGTTTATTTTTCTCAGTACTAATTTTGGAGACAGCTGGGATGGTTTGTATTGGTTCCAGCATCCATGTTCTCAGAAATGTGGACATAAAGGGGGGGGAACATAAAAGATCAGCTTGCACTGGGATTTGCTTTATAGCCATTAATGAACACTATTTGGAAAATATTTACCTAAGAAAAGCAGACTGTACATTATTTAGGCAAACTTCCACAACAGCTTGAAAAAAAAGAGGAAAAGGAAACTATATTTAAAACTGTACATGAAAGAATGTATTAAAGGAATAAGAGCCCGCGATTGTACTATGCACTGTACAAATGGTAACTATTTCACATCATCAGGATGTGAGGAATGGTGTTTTAGGGTCGAATGCTTCTCTCATTTAAGATGCTGGCAAAAATCCACTTCAGTTTGACAGGGCAGAATCATACTTGTGATGTAGCATGATAATGTATATGGTGTTTTGCTAAAAAGTGGGTCAATAAACAATTGCCCCAGAGGATACTTGTATATAATGCTTCTGCACTGTACAATTTCCTTTTAGTTCTTTCTTTAAAAATAAATAAAATAAACCACTTGCTTATTCCATGCTTGCTATAAAGCACACAAAGCAACCCAGCTGAAATCAGCTTAATTAACTTGCAATGCGTTGCAAGCAAACATGTATCCCCAAGGTATTCCCAAGCAGACAAATCTGAAGTGCATGACAGCCAAAAGTAAATATTAACAATTTCCCAAACCCGAAAGACGATGTTCCAGTCAGAAGAACCTCCCCATTGCTGCAGTGGTGCCCTGGACCCACACCCTACGGAACAAGGAAGGACAGCCATGCTCACTGGAGGTGCCTCTCCGCTTCCTGTAGCCCATGGAGGTCAAAATATAAAATCAAAGATGTATAATATATATAAATCAAATTCATATGGATGCATGGAACATACACATATATATGTGAATTTTCATGTGTGTAAAAATGTGTATATTATTTTATATCAGAACTAGTACTGTCATCATCACAAACACAACCAAGCCTAAAAAGTATATGTGAAGAATATAACCTTATCCCAGTGGGATTCAGTTCTAAGACGGGGCTTTGTCCTCCCAGGGACAGATTCAAGACTGATCAGACTAAATATTTAATCACATGCTTAATTGTAAGAACTGATTTTGATGGGGAAACTGATGTGCATAAAGCCAAAAGACAATAAAAACCTCAGCAGTTGTTCAGGTAGAAAACCCAATAGCTGATGGAGAATTCATGGATAAACTCCAGTTTATGTAAAAGCGTAATTGCCTCCCATTCCTCCTGTCCTCCACAGCAGTGGACCAAAATCTTTTATGAAATTATCCAAATTCTTCTGGCCTCAGTGATAATACAAAGTTGCACCTTCTCCTCACTCAGTACAGGATTGACATTAGCCTCAGGTTTTAACTAGCCTTCTGCTAAAAAATATCTAAATATTTCATTGTAAAGCAAGAAAAAAAAAACTTAATGAGTCGTGCAGGATTCTTCGGCAGTTGCAATATCAATTTTTGGCATAATTGATAAAGTAATTTATATAACAAAGCAGATTTTTTTCTATATGTGAATAGTTCACAGAAGTAGCTCTGTGTTCCCTGCAATTCATTTGTTATTAGGAGCTATTTAGGGAATAATTACAGCAACCTCTCACTGCTCTGTCCTTCATCTGACAGGCAATCATTGAATATTTTTTTAAAAATCCATCAAGTATGTTTCTACTTTTTGACAAAATTTGTAAAGCTCTCTGAACCAGGTTGCAGTACCATATTTGCAAATTAAAAATTATTCCTTATATATATTCAAAGGTACTTCAAGTGCCCTGTTTCCACTGTCCCTGACAGAAAACTCATCTGCTTAAAGAATATTCAGGGGAAGCAAATATTAAAGAGTGTGAATACAATCAAAGCAGAAAATGCAAACAGATATCTGAGGGGGTTGTGTTGTTCCTTCTACCCAGCTTGCATTGAAAGCTTTATATTTTGAAATTAAATAATTTAAAAAGAAAGAGCTCTTCCTTTGATTTGCAGCAGAATATGCTTTAAACTAAACTCATGCTTAAATTCTGATGCCCCTGAAATCAATCATTCTTCCTGGCTAATGCTTTCTGGTGAGCTAGTTATGGGATAAAAATGTCAAAGGGAAAAGTTGACTATTATAACCCTGTGCCCAAATACATACATATATTTAAATGCTGCTCAGAGATGTTATTTGAGTTTGTAATCAAGAAGTTTCAAAACACCCACAAAATAGTAGGTATTGATCTATTAATATCCTTCGTTCGTCTTCAGAAAAATGGTGAAAATCTTAAGGCAAGGTTTTGAAAGGGGTGGTGCTACTTCTCTTTTGAAGTATAAAAACTGTTTATGTGTCAAATTTGACTGTGACATAAAAGTTTCCTTTGTAGAACATAGGCTAAATCTATTTTGTCTTTAAACTTTGCTAGTATGTTGTTGTCTGGAATGTGACCTTTTTGGAACTACTTTTCCAGCATCATTCCAGTGACTGAAATACCAGTAAGTGTGTTTTGGATGGCTTCCAGTCAGCTCATCTACCTGTCTGTTGTGAGAGCCTGAGCTTGCTGCACTGCTGCTACACAACAGTGCCCCAGGCATTCTTTTCCTCTCACACGTGACTTTCAATTTTTGCAACCATTTGTAGTTCACTGCCGGATTTATTGACCAGGAATGTTCATGCCTCCTCTGTGCTGCTCTGTTTTCTTTTGTTTTTAGCTGGACTTCTACCTGACCTCCAATGTTATAGGAATCATTTTACACCAGCAATTAAATGCTGGAGCAGTTATTTGTAGCTTGCAATTGTCCCCATTTAGAAGACTAACTGCTCAATTGCAAAGCTTCTAAATGGGTGCAATTGCAAGTTCAAACAGTTGGGCCCATGTGTAATTACGGTCACAAAATTGGGCTCACTTATGTCGGAGGTTGCTGCAGAAGACATAGGCCACCAACTAAAAATAATGGTTCTTTGCCCAGTTGCTACTGTGTGTTGGTTCATTACAGCAGGAGGAATGAAAAGAGAAGCCTCTTGGTGGGAATACAGAAAACATAAATACATTAAGAAAATTTGAGACTATAAAGTGATCAACGTGGCGCCTAGGACAAATGATCATAACTGTCTCATGCCTAATCGCCCATTTCAGACACAGCTTTATGAACAAGTTTTTTTCTCTTTCATGGCTTTTCTCTTATTAAGGCAGAACAGTTTCAGTGGTCAGAGGACTCAATTCCAGGTACTAGAGACACAGGCTGTGGGATGCCACTGGCCATTTTAAACCATCTGCTGAACCTACAGCTTTTTTCCTTCTCTCCACTTGAAAGAAGTTGATCAAGAAAACACCAGCTGGAGGTTTTTGCTCCTCTCACATAGTCAGACATTAGGTACAATGCTACTGCTGTCAGGGAAATTGTGTCTAACTCATCCTAATCATAATTAGGAGAAATTTCCTACCTTTTTCTCACCAGTGCAAAAGTATTTTCAATGGTTGAAGGGCATACTTCTACAAGTAAAGGCTCCTTTTTCATGACAGCGTGATATCCTGCACATATCTGGGGTTATCCCCAGAGCATATTCCAGCCTTGACAATGGGAGTGTAGCCCTACAGACCCAGGCACTCCCAAAAGCATCCCGTTTACCAGCCCTTCATTACCACCGCTGACACCACAGCACAAGTAAGAGACGGCTCCACTGCATCCATGTGCATTCCTTCATCACAGCCTCCTCCAACCGGTGTGCCTAATCAGCCACTGAGCATGTCAAACCACTGCTGTTCAGCTCATCTGCTGATGACATGAGACACATCTGGGCAACGGAACAAAGGGAATATTCTAAAATGATTATGCTAAGAGGAGAATTAATATTCATCCCCAAAAGGTACAACTGCCAGCCCAGAACAGTAAATATAATCGACTACCTTACAGTACCAAAGTCTGTGGGACCAGATTCTCCCAAATCCATCGCAATCAAATTTCATTTAGTGAGGATGAGGCCGTTGAGAGAGGCATTCAGGTAAAACAGAAATATTTTTAAATATAGTTGTATTTTTTTCAGTATCACATGCACTGCAGGGTGGATACATTTTGTGGAGATTCAACAAATAATATTTTAATGTACATACATAATTTATTGAGCAAGCAGTAGACTTGGCAGAATGAATATCAGCCATTGAAGATCCAACATGGTGTGTTTTCATGCTTATTACTTAGTACAATAGCAACGAAGAAAGCATTTAACATATTTATGAACTTGAATTATCTCTCAAGATCCACGGTGCAGGACTATCACAAATGTTATCACATTCTTCTTCTAGAGTCACAATAAGAAGTAAGTTAAACATTTGTTATGTATTTTTCAAGCTAAAGATGGTTGAAATAGTTACAGATTACCACCTACACTATTCTTTTACTATTCTTGCAATAATGTGAATTACAGCTAGAGAACATAATTTACCTTTATATCTTGCCCTTAGTTCCTGTTTATCTTACATAGAGTGAA
Organism: Lanius collurio; assembly: GCA_020086605.1. Taxonomy (NCBI): domain Eukaryota; kingdom Metazoa; phylum Chordata; class Aves; order Passeriformes; family Laniidae; genus Lanius; species Lanius collurio. The sequence continues at coordinate 11,867,845 of JACBWW010000018.1, forward strand.
TAAGATTCAGTATCTAACTAATTTCTGCATATTTTGCTTAAAATTATAAAAATTAGATATTTTAAAATCTAGTGGTTCCAGCTCCAAAAAAGACAGTTTGAACAATATGTTTATCATAGAGCAAAATTACTAGCTGTCTGTTTAAAAATAGTCATTTTTTAGCTATCTTCAGTCTAAACTTTACCTCGCAGGTGCACCTGATAAGGTAATGGGGATAAGACTCTAGGATCCTGTCCTTGGCCCTGCCATTCTAATGAGACATTTCACTGGATACATTAATTAGCTTCAAAAGTTTCCCATCACTGTGGTTGCTTCCCATAAGGAAGTCCTTGATTTTAGACAGCAAGAGCAGAATTCATTTCATATCAACTTAATTGCCTCCAATTATTGACAGTCACCAAGAATTACCTGGTGACCAGAATTAGCTGTGTTTATTTCTTTCCATCAGCCTTAAATGCAGTTAAGACAGAGTGATTCAAGTTCAGAGGTAGAATCTCTGTAAAGTTAGATTTCAGAGATGAATCACATTCCTACTTCCAGTGCTGAGAGACCTTTGCCTCCCATTGATTTCAGGAGGAGCTGCATGTGCTTAATGTCCAAAGTGTAGTAGCCGCATTTGGAGGGCAGCCCTGCACTCAGTGCCTCCCATCGCTCTCATTAGCACCTGGAACCTGACCCGGATCACGGAGCAATCACCGCCACTGCGCTTCACAGCTGCTTGGCCCCGGCGGCACCTCCGCCCTGCCGAGATAAAGCACCTATTTGGACCTCTTTGGCTCTGAAGATTCACTGGAGAGGAGAGCACAAGAGTTTCTGGGGACTGAGGAAGAAGAAATTTAGTCTTTCAACAGTGTACCATTACATAAGTAGGATAATATTTTTTTTTCCTTTGGCAACTGATTTTTGGATGGTAGAGGCAGTATGGTCTATAGCAGCTTAATATGTCCTAAGTCCCCACAGGTCTGCTCAAGGCAGAAGATAAACAGAGGAGAAGCAATGCCAGAAGATGCCTGGGGAAATTTTGTCCCATTCGTCCTCTGGGCTTGTGTGGAAAGCCTTCAGAAAATTTTCAAACTGATTTGCTTTCTGCTTGATTGTTCAATGATAAAAAAAAAAAAAAAAAAAAAAAAAAAAAAAAAAAAAAGAATAGTAAAGACGAAAAAGCCTATAAAGGACTGAGGTTTGGAGCTTTATTTCCATTTCCCAGGCTAGTGAAACCACCCACTAGCTTATGTAGCCCTTAGGCATCCTCTTCCCTGAATTCATCCTCACAGGACACCATTGCTTACAATTTTTCTATTCTCTATAGGTTCTTACACTGCCCTCGTCACTGTACTAGCTGGGTGCCTTCAAGTAGTGCATTATGTGATGTGACTAACATCTGTGACAACCAAAGCAGGAGGTGATAACAGTTAAGGCCCCAGTAGCTTTCCCCCTACACAGTATTTCACTTTCCAACACTAATATCTTTCGCTCTGTGAATACACAGCTAGATTGTTGTGGTCACATTTGTAGCAGATCAGCAACATTTCATTCCCTCAGATGCTGAATTTCTCACTTTGGTAAGGCAGTGTGGGGATAGTTCTCCTTCATTCACTGAAATGCCAAAGGCTAGATACTACTCTTCAATTGTATTTAAGAACATCAGCAGTGACCACAAAAACATGGCAGGCAAGGTGGCCTGGACTGGAGACACAGGCTTCAGAAAAGGTCTGTGTAAGACACAGCATTTGGCACTACCTGCAGTGTGAGGGGGAATTTTTCAGCACCAGTCTCAGCCTCACAAGCCTTGAGGTGGAGGTTAAAGGGGCACCATGTTCCCCAGGAGTGACAACTGAATATCTCACTGCAGGAGAACTCGCATATGGGAACAATATGCCCGCAAACCTTTTAAACGTATGCAATTGCTTTGCCAGAGCAATTGATATGTTGTGGAAGAAACATTGCAGGGCAGGTGGTTGCTGTGAGATGACCTCACACTCAGGACCAAGAGTGAGACGTGAGGTCAAAGGGCAAGTGTGACTTTGTTAGAAGCAAAAAATACAGTCACCTCTGCACTGCTGCCCGCCCTGCAGCACGCAGCACTGCTGAATGCCACACAGGGTGCAGGACCACTGTTCAGTGGCACAAAACAAAGCAATTACTTTCGCTATTATTTTTCTGATTGCATCAAATATAATGTTAAGATGTATTCAATTTAATATGCAAATATAAAACAATACTCCGCTGTCTTAGGTAGGCTAGTTCACTAGGACAATGAGAAAGGTGAAATGAAAGCAAGTAGAAAATTATGTTAAATAAATAATTAAAATTTTAAACATGTTTGGTTAATTCTAGCTGGGTATAGCCTCAGAGACTATTCACTTACCACTTCAGACTTGTCCTTGACTTTAAGAAACCCTAATGGAAAGTTAAGAATTAGTGGGTGAAGGGAGAGAACAGAGGATGGTTCGCTTGGGTTTGGTGGGTTCCCTCTCAGGTGTCAGACACCACAAATTTAGAAACTGTCTAGACAACAATTGACCTAAAATTAAAACATAATATAGGGAATCCTGTAGAGAAAATTGAAAAGGTTTTACTGATTTAAAAATTCCTTTCCTTTCTAGTATCTTTTTTCTACTGTCATTCCAGACGATCCCAGAATATTTCAAAAATTTTATATACACATTCCAGGAAGGGTTGCAAAAGCTGATTAAGAGCATACACAGTAGCAACACAATACCACAATTAGGATGGGAAATGGAGAACACTAGACTTGATCTTGCCTCAAGCAGAATGTCCAATAACAGTGAACACAACACAGAAAGAGGGACAGAGCACAGATGTTCAGACCAGAAGACAAGCCAAGAAAGGCTTAAAAGATCACTGGCTACAAGACATTTCATAGAAAGCACGCTGTCTTATTGCTCTGTGAGCATTATCACACAAGACAATGCAGACTCTAATTTAAACAGTCAGAGGGAAAGATCCTTAAGCTGGATGCCAGTTGGCTACAACAACAAATATGTATCGCTGTTCTGACAACATTCACTGCGGTAAACTGGGCTGTGAAGTAATTATCCCAGAGACTCTGGCACCCCAGCACAAATAGTAACGCAAAGAATCCATCAATATTCTTCTGGGGTGATAAAGCCAGAAGGGAAGGGTAGGAAAACTGTAACAGCCTGGCCAAGGGGACATGAGGGCAGACAGTGCCTTCCTACGGAGATTGCCCTGCCATGGCTGTGCTCCAAGGGCACTGCTACAGCACCTGACCGTGTCTGCAGAGCTCTACATGTCACTGCTGTGATGCCAGTGAGTACCAGCCTACAAATACCAACTGCATTGCCTTGTCAGAGCCACTGAAGATGTACAGTCATGTGCAGGGCCAAAATATTTGTAGTGATGTAGGGAGGTATTTGAAAACTGACAGGTTTGTAGTTTCTAAAACAAAAAAAATATTTATGCCAGGCTTGCCTGATGCATTTCAGGGAAGACTTTCTGCAGGCTACTGGACCCCAGCCTACAGGGAGGAATGAGGAGGGAAATCAATCTGATTCCTATTCACTTTAACTTCTAGTGTAACATGAAATGGGAGGGTCAGATGTGCAGTCACACGTGCAGATTATTTCTTTAATTGCTATCTCCATTACAGAGATAAAGTAGGATAGGATAAATATTCCATTACATAAGATAAAGTAATTGAGCAAGAATGTACCTATGACATGAAGCTGAGGGAAGTCACTGACTATGTGACCCATACTTTAATGGTGTGATACAAAGGTCAAGAGAATCAGGGGGAAATCTCTCATGATTTTGATGTCTGATACAATACCGCAAACTTGGTATAATCAAGTGGTTAGAGCAATGGGTATGAACCTAGGAACACTGGTCCACTTGACTGCTACATATATGTTTAATCTCATGTTTAATTGCACAGTAATACTCATGATAATAAGATTTCTATTTGCCCAGTGAGCACTCCGATGTTGCTGCTCTCACATCAGTGTTTTAATGGTCTTGTTAAAACTCAGCTTCGTGGCACTTCTTTCTGCAGTGTGGTCCAGACGGATGTGGTGTCTCTCTCAAACTTTGATGTATGCAGCTCTCCATGAAAATTTAGGGAATATTGTCAGATGCAAGTGTATCTGCCAATCAACTGCTTGATGGTTTTGCTTGATGGCTGTTCCAGAAATTGAACTTTGGACAGCTCAAAGGCAGCAGGACCTAATGTTTCACTCCAGCTACCTAATACCTACCTCCACTCTAAAAGCTGGTCCAATGAAGGAAAATGACACTCATCCTATGAAAACTTTGTCCAAGTACATACTTGGATCATGAGTACCATCTAAAAGAGACTCTCCAGCTGGTTTCTACATCCTTCAGTGTAAACAATGGCATGTACTGTCCAAGGCTGTTTAGACAAACAAGTAGGAGATGCAGCCAAGTTTTGCAATTATGCACTTGATTGAACAAATATTTTTTATGACTTTCATTCTTTTTCTTTTCCCTGTGCCTTGTGCCATGCTATTCATCTCTAAGTGAAGATGTCCTGACACCTGCTGGATTGTAAATGTGGGTGCAAATACAATTTTGTGCCATATTGCATCACTCTCCTGCTTTAGCAAGAGAAATGAGTCCTTCTGTAAGTGAGTTCCTGTAATGTGCTCTGTAGAAACTGTGATGCATGGCAGGTATCAAGACTGGAATATCAGCCTACATGTACCAGATGATGGTGTACTTTTCCCACCTATGCTTTTCTTCTAGGATTTCTGGGTTAAGAGAGCAGGCAGGATAAACACTGAGCACAGTCAGAATACCTTTGAAGGCATGCAGGACAAGCCCAAGAATTTATTTTGTGTGCTTCAGATGTCATTTTAAACTGACTTCTTTCCCTATTCAGTGTCTCTGTAACATGTAGATAATTCTCCCCTCGGACTCTTACACCTTTTTGGTCAGCTCAGAGAGCAGTGTTGATCTTTCCCACCTGGACTGCAGCTATCATGCAGTGCCTGTCATTCTCATACAGATCAAAAAGGATTTTGCAGGTGGTTGCCCTTGATCCATGCCTTATATGTCAGTGTTAAATGCTTCAACTGAGAGACGCCTGCTTAAAATACATCCTCGCTGTCAAACCAAAAGGTCCTGATGCATGTGGAGCACTGCTTAGTAATGCCTCTGAGAGGAAGTCCTGGCCACCATGGCATCAGCAAGGCTTCCTTCACCTGGCATTTTTGATGGAGATCATCCATCCAAATAGTGACCTAATGCAACCCTATATAACTTTGGAGGCCATGAGATAGCAGTGTAAGTGCAAATGCTAGGGTTTCCTTTTCAAAGGGAATTTGATGTGGTTAACAAATTCTGCACTCCAGGTACTCTTCATCCTACAGCTGTAACTGCTAGCACTTTTATAAAGCTGTCTTAATTACCAGTGACCCTGTGCTCTTCAAATGTGTCAGTGGTACAAGGGATGATTCAGGATGACAGGGTCACAAGCAATGGGAAAGAGTGTCTGATCCATGCCCCACTTACATACATCTCTAGCTCATAGATTATCTACCCTAGATTTAAAAAAAAAAAAAAAATCATGTCAAGAACTCTGTTTCAGTAGAATTTAAAAAGACTTGGGTTCCAACCCTCTTTCATTAAAGTGTTGGAAGCATCAAATCGGTATAAGACACAGGCACTAGGACAGAACATGCTAAATAAATGATTTGTGGATGTGAAAGCTGATAAATTTGAGTCTTCTGGAGAAAAAGGATTTTCTCCCTCAGCCCAAAGTTAACTAATGCTTCTAAATTAACTTTAGACCTTTGATATGAATTGTAAAAAAATTTATGATTTTATGTCAAAAGATGATACAGACAGATGAGAAGAATTGCAAGTGAGCAGGATAAAAACCCAATGCCCAAATTTGCTGTTGCTAAAAATCTCCCTGAGGAAGTCAACAAACTCTAGAAAATTCTTCCCATCACTGAGGGTTTGTCCACAATGGCAATGCTTTTGGGGGAGTCAAGGGTAAAACTGCCTAGGAAAATGTTTGTCTCTCCTCATCCTCTCCACCACCAGTTCTGCCCTGATCAGCAAACACAAGGAGGAGTTATTACATGCTACCTTTACTGCAGTGAAATAATTTAAATTATTTAAATCATTTAGAAATGAAAAATTACAAAGTAGCCTCAAGTGCATGCTTAGGTGCTTTGATGAATAAAAGCTCTCATACAGCATATAAAACAATCAAAATACTCCACTCCAAAACCAAGATGTTTATAAAAAAGACATCTATCATGTTGTTCTGAGAGCTAATCTCATATCCTCCTCTGTCCTTACAACAGAGTCCTAATATTATGTTATGGTAAAATATCCTTTTTAAATAAATTATAGGAAAATAATTCAGTCTTGAATGTTATATTATTTGTAAATCTAAACGTTTATGTCTTTTGCTTAAAAACACAAATAATCCTCAGCATGCCTCTCTTTAGTGTTGCATAATATTAAGTCAAAAAGAGACATAGCTCTCCTCCTCTAAATCCAAGAAAGTCATACTGATAGAACTTACTGCCATGATTGTTGTGATCACCCTAATGTGATTCTGCAGCTGATCATACAAAGTTCATTGGAAAGGAAAAACCAAAGACCTCAGTCCTGCCAATACTTCAGGAAATGTCTGTTCAGCTGTGCTGCCATAAGCACTTACCTAAATCAGTGGAAATGAACACATCCAGAAAAGCTCAAAACATTTTGAGAAATTCTGTTCTTTGTCAAGATTTTACTTTCCCCCAGCTTCTGTGGATTGCTCAAAACTAAGGGAAAGGAAGAATTAAAATCTAGCTGTAAAACCACTAAAACATAGAGGGGAACACCAGATATGTATAGTACCTTATGTAATTCATTCTTTTTTGCAACTCTTGCTCAGAAGTACCTACATTTCAAATAGTTTGTTCCTATAGTTTCTGATACCTCAATCACTGTTTATATTTAAAAGTTATTTAGTATTCTCTCCAAGCACTGAGGGTTTTTGATGACGTCATGAAGTAAAATAATAACATCAGAACCAGCTATTTATTGTAGTAAGAACATGGTCTTTTCCAGGGCTTTTTGCCAATCTGATTTCTTCACCCAGTGTGACAATCCAATGGTTTTTTTTACTCATAGTCCCTTATTTGTAACTAGGTGTAATATTGCACATGATAACTATGTCCCTCCTCTCTGTTTGCTCACATTGTTCCTAAGTGAGCCAGACCTGTATATTAAAAATAGACGAAAAGACACAACATAAGTGTTCATAAAGGAAAAAAAACCTGTTGTGTTAATGGACCAATGTGTTCTTTTTTAGATAAGTAATCCTCTAAACAATGGAAACATTCAAAGACCAAATCAATCAAGGCATTAGAGAAGTGTTTCTGATGGTAATATTAAACTAGTAAGTCTTTTTTTCTTTTTTCTTCCAATTTAAAATAGAAGTAGTGCATGACCAACACATTCTTCTCTCTTGACGAAGTCTGAATGCATACCAATGGAGGAGACATGGTGGCCAAAGTCTGAGACATCAAAAGATGCTCCTCAATGCCTTGCCACCTTGGTCACAGTCCCAAAGGGCCCACAAACAAGCCAAGGAAAAAATAAAAACAGAAGCTGACCAACTTTGTGTGTGTTCATCTACAGAACATCAAATCCCATCTGCCTCCTGCAACACTATCAAAACAATGAAAATGAGGAGCCAGCTAGGATGATGTCTGCTAGAAAAGCCCTGAAATGTGCTAATCAAACTCACCTACATGCCTGTTGTTCAGTCAAATCTACTTTGCAAAATACCACGAGCATGGGGACTTTATAAACTTTTATTCTGTTCCAACAGCAGGCCCAGAAAGCTTTCCACAACAGCCAGATTTTCTGCAAGGTCAATCACCCATGGTGGAGGGTTCACACCTTTCACACACGCATCTCAACCACCTATAGGGGAGGCAAACGAATGAAAGAGCGGCACCCAAAACCGAACCCCCAGCAGAGCGTGGGAATGAGATAAGAGGGCGCCGATCTGTCCCACGTTCCTCCGGCACCCCTGAGCCATTCAGCTGGCTTCCTGCGCTGCCGGGAGCCACCTCCTCCGCCTTGTCTCCCGCCCCTTGCCCCGCTAAATACTTTTGCTCTCCAGCAGGAGCTGTAAACTGCAGCCCCCCCTCTGCAGTCCGCAGCGGCGCAGCCCGGCCGGCACCGGCTCGGCTCCGGCTCCGGCTCCGGTTCCTCTCCCGCTCCCGCTCCGCTCCCGCTCCCCCTCCCCCTCCGGCTCCGGCTCCGCTCCCGCTCCCCCTCCGGCTCCGCTCCCGCTCCCGCTCCCGCTCCCGCTCCGCTCCCACGCGGTGCCAGCGCCACGCCGGGGCCGCCCGAGCTCGCACACAGAGGGAAGGTGCATTTCTTCTCTCTGTTCTAGGTTTAACACTCTCAAAGCTTCTGCTCGTTCTCAAACCGCATCTCCCACACAAACGCAGGCACACGGAGCAGAGGGATCCCCAGGGAAAGAGGTGCGTCACTGCCGAATGTTCAGCGTTAGCGTCATGATTAAAAATGAGGTTTGGGTCCTTCTGCTTCATTCCCCCTTTCCAAAATCTGGTTTGATTTTCTTGTCCCCTCGTCTAGCTTCTCACCCATTAAAAAAACAGAAAAGCATTACTTTTTCAACTCTGCCTTCTCCAGACAGACTTGGCTCCCCCCAAAGCCTCTGTGATTAAACACACAGTAAATAGTAGTCAGACCAAAATTCTCTAAGCCTGTGACTTTTTTTGGTGCCAATAAATCCCACTGCACCTTCTCTTCAGCTGCCCTCAATTTCCTTGACTCTCTTAAGGCTGTCATGTACATCTGGGCCTGGCTCCCACTTCTATTGCAATATTTTCATCCTTTTTCAGATTCCTTTCTGAAAAGCTGCAGACCATTAAATCTACATGTTTTATGAAATCTTTAGAACAATTTAAGGATTTAATCACTTTTTTTTCCCCCTTTGGAAGACCCCAGCCTGAAAAAAATCATGTTCAAAATGTCAAAAAAGTTGATGTTTAATTTCTTGTCAAAGGGAAAAACTAAAAAACAAATAATAATATTGTAATGCAGTTTTAATTTGGGGGAGGGGAGGAAATAATTTTTCTTGAGAACCAATGTGACCCTAAAATGCTGAATGCTGCCATTGCCCTTCTTCAATGCAGAAGTGAATAAACCATATCTACTGATATGGAGACAGCAAATCTCCAGCCTGTGTACAGTAATTTGCGTATTTTGGTATCTTTTTGTTCCAGCAGAAGATCTTTGCCACAATGTGTCCAGTACATCTGCGTTTTCTCTCATTCGAGCCAGAAGCACCATGGGGCGAACAAGCCTTTCTTGACATATTTTTCTAAGCAAGTAAGTATTTGATTTTTTTTTTTTTTATTTTGTTTTCCTGTGGTTCAGAATACAAAGAAGTGTGACATGGCAGTTCTGGTGATTTATCACAGAGGAATTTAGAGGTAGCAAATAATAAAATTTTATTAAATGGAGACAACCGGGGGAGCATACGTGTGTGGTTAGAAGCCACTCTTTTTTCCTGCTCACCAGATCATCGCTCTACACAGCCGCTGGGAAAATGAAAGCTTTTGAAATAACGAAGCGCTGCTGTCAAAAGCAGAATAGTCTAAAGTGCAGAAATTAGAAGAGTAAATGGATCTGGAATTACCATGGGGATAGGAAGGAGACAAAATGTGTATCTAGCAGTATTTGGGGTCTAGCCAGACGTGTACTTTGCAGCAGCTATGCCAGGGACAGAGATTGCTGTTCTTTGCTGCCCCTACCGAGATCTGCTGGTGGAGCGGGTTACCCGAGCACTCCCCGGCTTGCTTCCCTTCCAAGGAGGCCAGGTTAGCTCAGATAAACAGTAAGTCTTTGCTAATCTAGTTCATTTTGACAAAATAGGTTAGAGGAAGCTTGTATGAGCAGTGCAACTAGCAGAGTCGCAGGGATTTGGGATTCCTGATAACCACCCAGAGACAGGCTGCGGTTACTAATATCTTCCACCAGCCCAGCTGAAGCTAGAAGAACACATCTGTTCACCTCCTGAAGAGGACTCGATTGCTGGTCTGCTAATCTCATTTTCCACTACATATTCAGTCAAAATAGCCCCTCAATGGCTGGAGATTCCTCTGTGCTTGGTTCCTTCAGCAGTATTAGTTTGGCAAAAGTAAATGAAGAGAAAAGTGTTAGTGTTTGGACCCTGATCAAAATAGGGTGTATAAACAGCATAAAAGTACATAGCCCTGCTGTATCTCATCCTTTGCTGCTCTTAATACTCTGAGTTCTTAAATCAGGCAGCTCCATGCAGCTTTAATTTAGTCAAGGGCCAAGCAGCTATGAATTAAGGAGCCACAGGGCTGAGCTTCCAGCAATCTGTTCTCTCCCAAATGTCCAATTAGAAGAGATAACACATTCAGAGATAAATTCCTGGCAAGAGCTGAGGATGAGATTTTGCTTGTATCAACAATGTGGTCAACATTTTGAGAATGATATATGAAAACAATGTAAGACAAAGATCTGAAATGTTTAAACAAGAGATCAGTTATGGGCCTCTCAGAGGTGGTAAAGGTAAATGATTAAAGAATTTATAATTACATTCATGCCTAATTATTAATAAGCAAGGATAGCTAACAGATGCTGCAGCAGATTTACATTTCCTAAGGAAACAAGAAGAATTGTGGAAGAAAATGAGGATCAGCAAAATGATCAGGTCAGGAAGCCAAAATGCCTGTACATGACAAAAAAGCTTCTGTCAAAACTATTCAGGAGGAAGGAGGAAGTAAGAAAAAAAAAGGGGGAGAGATTGCTTTTCAGACTTGGAGGCACTAATAGATTGAAGAAAGCTGACACAACACCTATAGTGAGAATGTTTCAACAAGTTGAGGATGGGGATCAGATCCAAACCAAAATATTTAATTTTTACTGATGCCATTCAAGGGACTTCACTACATGTTGAACATGAAGACAATCTGATATCTGTTCTCTTAAACCTATGAAGACTCCAGATCAGTATAGTAGAAACTTCATCAGAGAAATATAAAATTTATTGCTTAGAAAAATTAACACCAAAGCATAGAATAGAAATCATGACAGGCAAACTGGACAGAAATCTTGGAAGAAATAACAGTGAGTCAGCAGGAGCAATTCTACCCCCAGCTGATTTTAAATCTGTGGAGATACCAGTACAATATTCAGCACTAGAATGTATGATTTGCAAATAGTGTAACAGAAACAACTGAAGGGATAAAGAATTGACTTTGACTGTTAAGACAAGAGGTATTTGAAAATGGAGTCATGAAAATCTATTTTGAAAGATTATTTCTTGTTTATTTATGACCTGGAAAAAATCCCTGAAGAAATTACTGATGTTTTCACAGAAACAGCTAATGAGTTTGACAGATAAAGATGTAAAGTGATAAAATAAACTTGTATGAAATGGAAAATAAAACTTAGCAATAAATTGCTGGAAAAGAGAACATCATGGCAACATTAAAGAAAAACATTTATTTAACATGAATTTTGAAACTCTCGGTCATAAAAAGAAAATAAATAGAATACAACAGAACTTCAGGATTTTTTTCCAATGAAGAAAAACATAAAATACTCAAATACTCTTAAGCAGAGCCAAGGTAGCTTGACAAAAATGGAACATTAATGCTACTGTGCAGTGCTCAGGAAGGCAAGCTCACCATCTGTACCTCCTCTTACTTAAACAAATGTATTACAAGGCTACATTTACATGAAGACCGTTTGGCATTGGAATTTCATCAACAAGAGCACTGAAGTCACTTCTTTGTTCCTTGGCACAGACTGGCCAGGGTAGAAACAGTGAAAGGCACTGGGTATTGTCAGGTTTTAATCATGGTTCTGTCATACTCAGATGGCATCAGGTCCTTCATATACTCTGACTACCTTGTAATGACTTTTCACAAGACCACTGTCATAGCACCTTCAAAACTTATCTCAGAAGTCATTGAAAAGAATTTCTATTCTGTTTTCATCTGATTTAAATACCTGTATTTGCCAGATACTGTTTTCTACTCAAAGGTTCACAAAATTTCCTACTAGGGTATTTTCTTCTTTTAAGTAAAGAGGAAATTACAATAGGCTTACAGTCAGTGAAATGGAGTATTTTTGTTCTATATATTAAATACTTGCAGAAAAGATTTTCCTCTAAGTATAGAAGCAAGTCTGTATATTTATCAGCGATGAAAACTGTTAATCTCAATAGGAACAGTTTGATTTAGGACACAGAATAATTTCCATCCCCTACAATCCATTCAGACCACTTCTTCTGCCATTACATGCCAATAACCTATGTCCAACCACAAGATAAAAATCATCCAGTCTCCCATTTGCGACTCTCAAGTCCCACTTCTTCATTTACACCCAAAAATATCCTGCCTGCTGTTTCCTCCTCATCCTTTTGGCAATCGCCATGATTACATGCATGGAGAAACATTATTAGGAAAGTCTAACGGATTTTAATTGTTTGCATCGCAAATGTTTCTCCCTGGTGGAAAAAAAGTTCTAATCATATTGTCTCATTGCTCATTCTTTACTCTTCTTCCTGTTGTCTCTATTGCTCTCTCTCCTTCTGTTCATTCTTCTCTCCAACCTGCTTCCCCAAATATACTGCCATGCCATACTCTTTACTCTTCCTTGCCCTGCAGGGAAGCTCATTGCTCTCCCCTTTCTATCTCTTGGTAACGTCACCTCTTCTCTAACAGAATCTGCAGTAAAACCCATCTCTCCTCCTCCTTGCTTCCTACAAACCATATGCAAAGGCAGTAGCAGAAGCCAGGAGATGGCAAACGACCCCTGCAGAGATCAGGTCTCTGCACATGGCAAGCAAGCACTCTGATGGAAGAACATAGGCTGAAAAACATTTTGTATTGATAGATCCTGTTTCTAGCAATAAAGCAGAAACTTCTCTAGATTGAAATATTGGTTGTTATATCAACAGCCTGGCATTGCCTTGAGGCTTTGCAGAAAACCAACTCATGCCCCACAAGCACAGTAAAACCAGTCCTTTCTTCAGACACCACACAGTCTAAACAGATCAAATATGCAAAGAGTGGGACAACAGGACAAAGGTCAAAAGATTTGCCCGAGGAAACAGAGTAGATCTTGTCTATGATTACTTATTCATGGCTTGTGTATTTATTTTCATTTTTTCTTCCATGGCCAAGTAGTAATGGGGCAAAAAACATCTTTTCTACATGCTTTCAGATCATTATGTATAACATCTTTGCATCTAAATACACAAAATATGTTTTACACATTTAATTGGTTAATATTGATAACCTCATCGTAAACTAGAAAAATCCATTCTGACATCGACATACCACACTCTTTCTCTAAATCCCACCATTTGTTAGCAATGCTAACAAACTCAGAGCAAAAGGGATAAGTTACAAGTTTCAATAGGTTTTTTGTTTGAAGGAAATCACCTAAACAAGATTTGTGTTTTTAGTGTGGATTCTCACTCTTAGCACACAGTTAAAAGTGCGCTCTCTCCCTGGATGTCTGATTCGGGTGCGGGTTAGCACAGGGGGGGAAGAAAAGGTGGGTTTTCTTTCCCAGAACGCCTCCCAGGTGATGCAAGGGTCAGAGATAATGGTTTAACAGTTCTCAGGAGCAGAGAATGTCTACATACGGTTTGTGATTTAAGAACATTTTAATGAATTGAAACATATATGAGAAAAAAATGCCTTTAGAATGTCTTAAGGGCTTTCATTACAAAATAAAATGTATATTTATAAATGTCTGGTAACAGCAAAGAAACCTGTTTGATAATGAGTTCCCAATGCAATTGTAAATTAGAGATGTCAGCAACTAAAAATTCCCTTTTTTCCACTATACTTATAGAGTCTAAAAAACTACTATAGGCTTGTTTAGGATTGTGGCCTGGTGTTCCATTTTAAACAATAGGCAATGCCAGTAAATAATGATGTAATTTAGCCTAAAGATGAGCTCACTTTGTTTTCAGAGTATGAGCTGGAAATCTTGAAACAAATTGACTGGTCTCTGTTCAGCTATAAAGTTTTGAGAGATATTAACAATTCTATTGTTCTAAAAGCAGAGGACGTTTGGGCTGAAAACATAACTCAGAAACAAGTTGTCTGTCAAGGACTGAGGGCTTTCCACACATTTCTTTTGTTATGACAAAAAGTTTATGATGCTTGGGTGCAAACAGCAAATACCTTCAACTAGCTGAAGAAATATATCCTGTAATTTGGTCATTTGTAAGGGGCAGATATAACACCAGCACTTTCTTTCCAAAAACCACAAATTCATTTCCTAGGCACTGAGAAACATGCTGAAAGTCAGCTGCTATGTAATCATAACACTGAGACACAGATTTCCAAAGGATTTGCAGGTACTTGGATACTTAGAGAAACTCACCAAGATGCCAAAATACTCACTACCACAGGCTGAAAATGGGAGTTGTGTCTTGTCTGCTTGGACACTTTTGTAAACCTCACCAGTCATCTTTCTGTAGTTCTGAACATCTAAGTGTCTCCAGCCATCCAACCTTATCCAACTGAATCTGCTTTTGTACCCATGAGAAGTGCCTGACGTTTGTGTCTGACCACAACTATTCCAACTACTCAGCTTCCCTTGGCTTCTGCATTTCAGATAAAACACTAATTCCACCAAAGCCCATTCTGACACAACATCTGACAGAACTTTGTGCAGAATCCATTTCTTATCCATTATCATTTGAGACACATTTAACACAAGCATAAATTTCTCAATACCTGGAAACAAATATAACCAATATTGACTAGATTATTGTGCTTAATTAAATTAATCTTTACTAATAAAATAGGAGGAAAGTATGCATGGCTAATATTGCAATTTTTAAGTTTTAAGAGAAAAGGATTATTTTCCTCTGACTAGCTGTAAGATAGCAGGGAAAATTTATCTTGTGTATTATCTAATAGGCCTTCCAGAACTAAAGACCACAGGAGGTAAGGCTAACAAAATTAATATGCAAAGAAGTTCAGCACTAGGGACCCATAATTTTCTTGCAAATGGTTTCACTTTAAGGATGAAACAACACAAGACAATACCAATTTCTTTCTTTTTTTTGCAAATAGATGATGCTTTAAAAAAATTAACACATGACAGCAGGTGGGAAGAAACTAGAGAAGTGGATATTCAAAGTGGAGAGTGACTACAAATTTGATTTGCTTAACATTTTACTAACTGATTTGAATTCACTGATATGTTAAAACAATGTCAGGAGATATATTTAATTAAAACAAGATTGGTTGTCGTTGAGACATGAAGTAAACATTTAGTATACCTAGTGAATTATTAAAGAGAATGAAAAATAATCTGACCTTCAAAAAGCAGAACCATAAATAAGAAGGACTGAGGAGATTCTACTTGGCCACATTTTGCAATGCAAGTTTTTGCTTGCATTAAATAATAACTGTAATAATAATCATTATCAAATGCATTATTAATTAGAGGTTTTTAATAGCAAAGGAGTGCTTTTATTGCAGTAAAAGATTTATATCATATCTTTACATGCAAGACTATTATGAAATATTATAAGAGAAAGTTAAGCCATTCACTCTTTTATGTATGGAATTAACTTGAGCATTTAATGTTCTGTTCATCTGCTTTGTAAGATGTCAGCAATATCCAGGTATTGTTTCTTGTAGTAAAGAGCTCATTGTGATTAGATTTCAAAAATATATGACTGCACCCCAGGAAGTGGTTCAATCTAATAGTACTCCCATCAATTTAAAATGGGTGAGTGTCAGACAAGCTTCGAAGGTAAAAAATTCAGCTCAGCATAATTCAGAATTTTAAAATCAGAACTTTGAAAAATAAAAAAGGTTACATATCTTGGCCTAAGCGTATCAAAATTTGATATCTATGTATGTCAAATGTATTATTTAATGGCAATAAAACATACTGACAAAAATGGTCTTTGAAATGAATCCTCATTTAGAACTGAGTGATATTCCATCAAAGAACATCTTGTTTTAATAAGAACATTGTAACACTTACTGCAGGACTTAAGTTTTAAATATATTTTCTATGTTTTATCATCCTATCACATAAGAAAATCTTAGCCTTTAAGAGTTCAATTCACCTTTGAAAAATATGAGAAAGTAACTCCTGATAAGGGTTGAAGAATTTTTTTGCCTTTAGCCTTAGTAAGTCAAAAATGTTCTCTAACATACCATAGAAAAAATTTGATAAGTACAGTGTACATATTCTGAATAACAATTCAACCTGTAATTAAGTAAGTATAATTATATGGATAATTTCTGACTACCATGATTCTTCATATTTGTAAGGGTGTACATGTTTGTAGACCTGGGATCAAAGATTTTTATAAGTATGGTTTCCTTAAAGTAAAATTTTAAAAATAAATCAAAATCGGGGGGAAGACCCAAAATCACCAATATAAAAATCTAAAATAATCCCATACAAAGCTTTAGTTTGCACACATAATTTTTTGTATTTCTGCAAAATTCTGCAAGCCTTAAGAAAATCCTAACACATTTTTGCTAAATCCAGTGGGAAAATGAAGAAGATGCAATTCAGTACAAGAATATGAAAGACACACTATTTTATAAAAGAAAAATTGGATGAGTAGATCCCTCTGGTTCAAAACCATATACAGAGAGACACATGAATTTTCACTGATTTTACTGAGAGCATATAATTTAGTAAGAAATCCGATCAGTTTCAGACCATTTTATTTATCAGACTGTAACTATACCAACTTTATGCAAAATGATTTGCTGACATCAGTGTGTGGGTAACATTCCTTGAACAAGAAGCCTCATTCCAGGGGAGAAAGCCACACAGTGAAGAAGCTATGAGTGTGTAAGGGTTTCCAGGACTGTCCTGTGGTTTGATGTGTCCCATCCCTAAACTTATTTTTTCTTTCTTTATTTATTTAAATTGGAAAGTTATATAAATAGGTTTTGGTGTGGTGATTATCAATGCTCAGGGGTGGTTCTATTTAATTCAGATACCTAATTTAAGGCTTTGATTCTCAGGCCATAATAACAATAGCAACAAAAGTAAAATGCATTATTTATAAATGTATACTATTGTAAATTCAGATACTTCTAAAAGACTAAGAATCAAGCTCCATTTGTTCAATATAAAAAGGCTTTGAAATGTAATCTCTGTGGACTGATTGATGTATTACATAATGTCTTTTTTTTGCTTTCTCTGTACAAACATGTTAAACATGCTTGATAGTTTTCTGAGTACACATAATTTCTTCCATTTCCCTTTGCGCTCAATCTATTATCTTTTACATTATTTAATAAATTAATGTAGGCAATCTAAAATTGAATTAATTTATCCATAATCAAATTAATTATATATCAACATTTTCCAAGGCCATAAAATATGAGTATCGAATAATAGCGATGTTATCATTATGTGGTGATAGTTATAAAATCTTTTTCTTTAAGGGACAGTAAGAAGATAATAGAGACTGTCAAAATTAAATACAATATCACAGCTATTCCTTTTTTATTAGGCTTCTTTAATCTCTATAAATCATATCTTTATAGTCAGCTGTGGGAATGAAGTTAGGTGGTTAGAGGGGGTTTTGTTAGCCAAATAAAATTATTTTTCTTCTCAAATTGTTCTTGTAACATAAAAAAAAAAAAAGAAGATGCTAAAGCTTGCACTCTTAGTTTATTTCATTTAAAGGGTTATTGATCACTCAGATAAAATCAGACACTTTCAGGTGTTTCTGTGACCTCTCAGTGCAGACTGGCAGCATGCTTCAGGTCACAACAGCTGTATACAACAACCCTGCATGGAATTCCCTCTGTCCCAACAGTCAACATTTCTTTTGCTCAGTAACACAATAGAGTTTATTGGCTTGATTATACAGTGAGCTGGTCACCTTTGACACCTAATCCATACTTTTCCTGCAGAGGCTGACTGCTGAGCATCCAAGGAAAGGATCTCTGTCTTTCAGCACTCCCAGAGCACCCCCTGAAAGCTGGATTCCCATGACTGGGCAGCACATTTACATGAGCTCTTCCTTTCCAAGCAGCTCCTAAGGCACAAGTTTTCTGGAAAGGGCAGTAGCAAGAAATTGTTTTCTGTTTTATCCAGAATCTGGACAGGTTTGTAAATAATATCCTAGCTCCCCATCAAACCTGCAGCAGCAGGCTGAGCATCCTTGCCTGCCAACACTTGCCCTCTCCTAATTTGGTTAAAATCTAGTGCCTTGTGGATCTGCCCTTTTAAAAAGTCTGGGGAGTGTTTTCTCAGACTCCTCTGCAAGAACTGATGGTTCCAATAAACCACAAGCCCAAACCTTGGGATAGCTAAACCCCAAAAGCCCTGGTCATCTCAACTTACTGCCAAATGCCAGCTAGAATCCAGTCCTAGAAACCAAGGGAAGAATGCACTTCCTTTTCCTCTGACTGCATCAGCAGTGTGACAGTTTTGCTGTAAAAGCAGATGGAAAAACCTCTGAGTCACAGCAACAAGACCTTCCCAACAAAACTCCTGCAGCCACAGAGCAGCAAAGGAGTGAGCAGTGATGCTGCTGCAGCAAATGCTCCATCCTTCCAGATCTTCCCAACACTCACACTTCGACCAGCCAGTCCTGGTGGCAACTTTCATGACAAAACACTTCTGCTATTGCAGTGGGTTCCCCCAAGAGAGGAAAAACAAATCTTTTCCCCTTCTGTTTAAACACAGTTGTCCCATCTTGATATGACACCTGTAGTCCTCCAATGTGGAACATATAAATATATAGCATTAAAGGACCAACTGCATGCTCATGTGGTTCTATCTTAGTATTTTCATCTTGAGCAAATATGTGATATTCCACCCTGCTTCTTGGTAGTTCTTTAAACACCCTTGAAATTAAAAGACCAAAAATCATGTTGCAAGGTTTTTTACATCACTGTTCAGAAACAAAATATTAAGCAATGCATTATGTTACCTACTGTCTAAGGAAAACAAGCAAATATATTACTTCCAAATTCTGGAAACACACGTAGGAGCCAAAAATCAACTGTGACTACACATTTAAGATGCAAAATAGACTTGGGTCAAATTGAATTTCATCGAATATAAGGTATCTGGCATTTTTATGAGAAAGCAAATTCACAGTCCTGTGTGTTCTCCTGTATACGTGGAACACAGAGTTTCAAACTGATTTTTACATTTAACGAATGTGGTGTGTATCACCTAAATTAATAACAATCTGAGGCTAAATCTGCTATACAATTATTATAGTGCAATTTTCCCTATTAAGAAATGCTGTGGACTTACTGTTTACCTTTCAGTTGATTTTATTTGCCAGATTATATACAAAATGGTCCCACGGGCTTGCTGAATATATGGGTGCTAACAATGAAAAATGTGCATAGTTTTAATACCAACTTTGTAAATTGCCTTAATAATAGCCTGTATAATGTAATAGTATTTTCAACCAGTACTTTTAATTTCTAGCTCATAAAGTCTTTTCATTGAACCCCAAGGGTGTAGCTATAAAAGTAAGATTTAATTTTGTATATAATGTGGCCTAAATTAGTTTTAAAGCAATAGGAGAAACATGCAGCTCAAAGAGATAAGACTGAAATTATTATAACTCAGTGAAATTTCCTATAGCAAAATTAATCATTATTTCCATTTTTACATAATCTGACATAAAAAATATAAAACTAATGTAGATCTAATCAAGGCATATATTTTAAATCACTTTACCATAAATTACAGAGACCATAAAAGGTATGACAGAAAATTATTTGAAGACACTTCCAAAGTTGACTATTTCTTTGGTGAAATGACTTAATAAATAAATGCTACCAACTAAAGTAACCAATTATATATTTATGTTCGTAACTTTGACTAATCCTGGAAGTTCACATGCAGAAACTGACAGGACAGTCTCAGTGGCCTGTTATGCTTGTCAACTGTCTGTGACATTTGGTCATTTTCCCTAAAAGTGCATTTCCAGGAATCATGTGATTATGCAAAACCTCAGTTTCTCATTTTCTAACCCTCCCAACTGCAGAGAAAATCTAGCAAGCATGAATGATAAAGCAGATGAAAAGAGACAGCAGATAAAAAAAGACCCAATATTATTTTCTCAGACTTTCTTTTTTTATTTATTTATTCTGCTCATCTTTGTTCTGGGGCTTGACACATTATGACTGCCTGGATTTGGCAAATGTACTCTATTTACCATTTTAAGAACATGAAAAAAATCGAAGGCCATTACACTGGTACAAAATTATTTATTTTATAAGAAAATAACTGTGTTTAACCAGAATATATTGTAAGTACATTACATAAAGCAGGGCCCAAAATTTTTCCTGATATGTTGGCTGTGACTGCTTTTCTACAGGAAGACATCTTCCAATACTAGATGCTTTATACTGTGAATAGTTCCTTTGGCCTTAAAAACATAGATTGCAGCTATCTTTGCAGTTAAATCTGATATGATATCAAATCAGACAGGGTATAGGAAAATGAGAAAGAAGAGAATATTTGTGATGGTATCAGAAGATTTAGGCTATTCCCAGTATCTGGAATACTATTTAGAATGTTTTCCATTAATATTAAAGTTTATACCACTAACATGTTTTATGAAGTTCTCTCAGGTCTGTGCTATTAATATCTACACACGTTGATTTTACTTGCCAGACCAGCAAGGTTTGGTGGGGGCTTTAATACTCTGACAGTTTCTGAAAAAGAAAACAAACCATAAAACCAAACAAGTGTCTTCTTGTGGTTAGGGTTGGGTTAGGGGTTAGGATTAGGTTTAGGGGTTAGGGTATCAGCTGTCATCAATGGAGCATAGGAAAGAGTGACAGTCACACTGACTTGGTGGGCTCCAGCACTGTGGTATCCACACACATTTCAGATGCATCAGGAGACTGGACTTTGGAAAACTTTGTCCAAAGAATCCTGCAAGTTCCTGATGTTGGCCCAAGGCTTTTAGAGTAAAACTTCTCCAGGTTTCAGTATGAGCAGGCTCGGCCTCATCAAGAGTGGCTTTGTGGAATATTCTCTGTCAATGCTTCTATTTTTAATTGTATTTCATCCCTGTAAGCCTTATTGATTTTTTAGAGCTGCTGGTGGTCTGACCTCAGGAATTGAATGATAGTCTACAGCTCCTGCAACACCTCCTACTCTCAAAGTTTCAGATCCTGTATCTTTTAAACAGCTAAATAGGTTCATTAACAGTGTTTCTGAAGCTTTCCAACATATTTACTACAAACAAAAATAAGTATCTGTATCAAGCAATCTAAGTAATTATGTGCATTAATTATACACGCACACAAATATATATTTATATACACGTGCAGGGGGAGATGGTACATTAGCTATATATTCCCGTGGTGTTCCTGGCATCCCAGCCCATCATTTGCCCACTGATGGGGGCCTGGGGAGCAGACACAGTGGCAGTGCCTGCGTTGCATAGGACATCATGTCACTGTCCCCACACACATGAATCCACTCGTGCCACATGTCACAGCCCTCACCTCATGTGACTGCAGAGCTCAGGAGAATATTTTGAGCACAGAAAATGTTAATGATCAGAGAGTCAGGTTAAGAGTAAACAAAATTTGAATAAAATCAGGAGAATCACAGATTGGAAAAACCCATCTAAAATCAAGTCCAGCCACTAAAATAACACTGCCAGGTCCACCCCTGAAACATGTCCCAGAACATCACATCTACACAATGTTTCAGAGATGGCGATTCCACCACTTCTCTGGGCAGCCTGTCCCAATGATTCACTACCCATTCAGTGAGCTAAATTTTCCTAATATCCAATTTCATTTAGCAAGGTTTCATCTAACAGGGAATTAAACTTATCTGTGCCTTAATTAAGTATTTCAATGGGATTTTGTGACTGGCAGAGGACAACAGACCTTAAAAATTACTGCGCATTTTTAACACCAGCATGAAAAGTACACTATATTAAAACATTTCCCAACTTTCATCCTGATCTCTTTCTCTAACATATTTGTAGTAAAATCAATCCAAAACCAAGCTAAGGTATGTTCAGATGGAAATCCAAGGGCTGACTTGCTATGAGGGGACTGGTGTCTGTGCCACAGGTTCTGCTCTGGGTGCAAGGTCCAGCACTGCAACAGGATGTAAAGTGAAAAGTTGCTGTCCTAAAATCAGCCACATGTCCCCACACAAGCACTGCAAAGGACTGACTGTGAGCTACCAACAAAAAAGACTCAATGCTGCTTTAACTTGCATCTGAATAAGGACTTTTGTGGTACATTTGTGCTTTTTACAGGAAAGGTACTTTGCTCACTCGTTGGTTGATCGTTTGCTCATTGGCTGAGCAAATAATGGTTATGGCTGAATCACCGGTAGAAGGCAACTCAGGAGGACAAGAGCAAATTGAAAGGCTGGGGATTTCTCATTTTCTTGTGGTCATTGCTGGCAGTGATCAAATATCCAGGAAAGGATCACGACCCTTTGCTGTTCTGTTAGAGACCTGGGTTGTCCCAGGCATTTTCCAAGTGGCAGAGATTAGCTGGCACTCAAAAAAGAATTCATAAACATTGCCAAACAGATTTTGAAATGCTACAGATTTGCTTTGAAATTAGTAAGAGCTTTTTTTATTATTTGTTTTCTACTTCAGTAAAGACACTACTTTTTCATATTCAACAGAAAATAAGAATCTTGTGGAAATCCTTGGAAACCATTTCAGTTTTCCCTTTCTCATCTGTAAAATTTCAGTTGTAAAATCTGGAAATAGAAAGAGTATCTTACTATGCAGGGTGATCAATTACAAATGATAAACAGCAAGTAGCAAAGTGCTGAAAACACAGGCATTATGATCAGCTTGCAAACATCCTTTGTGCTCAGCATTTCACTAAAGTGCTCAATGAATAATGTACTAAATGAATAATGAACACAATAGTAAAGAAAAAAAAAAAAACAACACTACTTTATTCAGTTAAAAATTGGAAAGGAAAAAGTCAAATAAATTATTCCATATGATCAGTTTTCCCCTCCAGTTACTGCTTTATACTCCTCTACACAGCGAGAACGGCCAGGACTTGTCTGCTTTTTTCCTGAATTTTTTTTTTACACTCTATTACAGAAGCCTCTCCCTCTCTGGCTGCACTCTCAATCCATGTCATGGAAAATATTTGGTGGACTGCTACCAACCTCCACTTTACATGCAAGTGTTCTAGTCCCACCAAACAAAAGTGACTGTTTTTCAAAATAGAGAATGAGTTCCCCCATTTCATCCAAACTAGATTTTTATCAAGGCCCAGATTTAAGGCAGAGATTCCTAGCTGTTCCCTCATGGGTAATAAGATGAAAAGAAAGAGTTAAAAATGCAATGCTTTGGACAAAATACATGCATTTGTTCAAGGAAAAAAAAGTTATAGCAAGAAGATATGCACGCCTGATGATGAATGAAAGCCTGTTTGTACCTAATGTATCGAAGAAATTGTTCAAGAGCAGTTAATTTTGCCATTTCAATGTCTTTATGAGTTATCTGCCACAGAAGTACTTGTTTTAAAAGATGAGTTGCCTGGCAACCACTTTAACATAGACCAGCTGACTTTTCTGAACTTTAGGAAATGTTTTATTCATCAGCTGGTATTCTTTGCTCACTTCCCTTCATTTTCAAATTCCCTTTTCTGATTGTTTACATGCTTTTTACATTCTGCAGAGCAGCTTCATGGTCTATCCACTACCATGCAATAATGGACAACAGTTTTTTTGCATAATTTACGCCAATTTTTGCATAAAATCACTTTTAAAAAGCAACAGGCATAAAATGTAAAAATATTACATTTTTTATTGCATACATGCTTAACTCATCATGTGACTTGACCAAAGCAAGCTTTATAATGACAGAATGATTGGAAGAATTGTATTAATTTTCTCTATTCATTAATTAAAAAATCAATGCCAGAGACATTACTTTCCTTCATGAATTGCCCACAGATCTATTGATATCAGTTTATGGATAGGGAATTAATATGCTGGTAGATAAGGAGTTAGAAAGACAAGAACTGTTTTGGATTACACCACTTGGAAAAATCACAAGAAATCGGGAGGGGGGAAAGGAAACCTATAGTAGAGAAGTTCTTGCCAATAATGAAATAGTTCCCAAGGGAAATAACAGACAGCTCTCATTCTGAGATTTTCCTCTGTAATTTGTATAGCAATACAGAACCTGTACAGACCAAAAGAAAGACACTGACATTTTGACCCACCTAGCTTTTTGAAGCCTTCATTATCAAACACAGTTTGATAAAGGCACCCTCATGTGTTGGTTTAATTCTCTGTGTGGAGAAAATGTTGTTTGATCTCCAGCTAAGGGACTTCAGCTCTTGAAGTGCTCACATGGAGTGGAGTCACCTTAAGGCCCTGACCTGAGGAGCCAGAGTAGAGGATGTTGTTTTGGATAACAGTTTAGAATATGTTAATGATGCCCTGAAAGGGGTTTGCAGTACTCACACCCCTGAAACCTGAGGTAAGGTAGTTTTCCTATTTTGAAGCAGCAGTGGATTCACACACAGTTCACTTTTAATGAGCTCTCTTGTTTAGGAAGTTGTTCTTGTTTACACATCCATGTACTGTGTGTTAAAGGTGCAACAAAAAAAAAGCAGTTCCAAAAGTTAAGTAAATGAAAAACAGGCAAATAAAAGCATTACGCCTGGCCTTTGGCATTACACATGTGTTCTGGCGGTTTAACTTCATCTTTTCCCTCTGGCTCTGACTTACTGCTTTCAAAGTAAGTTAAGGGAAATTGTTTACTGTTTAAGAAGGAAACAATTATAAGCCATTAGAACTGCCCAGAGATTCTCCTTATAAGGCCATTAAGCAATGAACAGTGGCCTCTGGGGAAGGTTTGGAGGAGGCACAGTGTGCACATGCCCTGAGCAGGGCAGCCCAGGTGCCAGGGGAGGCAGCAGTCCTGCTTCATGAAAATTACTCAGAAGCATATCATTTGTGTCATCACTCACTGAATTCAAGTGCCCAGACAAACATATCTCCTAAACTTCAGAGGCTTTCCTGTGCTGCTTCCCAGTGGGTATTTTTTTTTCCTTTCTTGGTCTTAGCATGCAAGGTGCTACAAACACCTGCTGTGAGGAGCAGTCTTCGAAAAAAGCCCTTTAAACAGAATGCCTTTTGCAACTTTCTTCTATTGCACCTTGCTTAGGGTGGCTGCACTGACTGAGGATTTCACCTTACTTATTCTGTCTTTTAGGAGACCTTTAAACTCTTCACAGTCTCTCTGTAAAGCTGCAATAACGATAACATCTTTTCAAAAATAGGAGTGAAAACATTATCTTAAAGAATTATGACTGATTTATTCAGGTCATTAGCAAAATTCTCATTGAATTTTGTAGAATCTGCACTTTACTCTAGAACTTCATCAGAAAGAGATTTTTTGGCTCAGAAATACAAGGCCAGCCGAAGGCCCAAATTTGTTTTGTTGCTGCTATATAGCTATGCTGTTCAAAGAAGAATGTCATATTTATAGCTTCTGAGTCCTGAAGAATTTTACAATTATCCTAGCACATGCAATTTGTGCAAATATTGAAGTACGGGCCCAGACTGGAGGATTATGGAAACACCAGAGAGATTTGTGTTCATATATTTCATAAATTCAAAGAAGTATACAATCATTGTGGTCACGCAAAAGGAGTCTGTGCTTCAGTCCTCTGGTACAGGCTCAGGGAAACCCTTTACATTAATCTCATTCCCTCAAGTGTTTTCCTGAATAAGAAGCCATTCCCAGGCAAGGGCATACTTCACATCTCGCGTAGCTTTGGATGGAGTCGGTGGATTAAGTCAAAACAAGCCCAAAGGCAACAGTGGAAGTGTAATTACACACAGAGACCACAAACGGGGAAAATTGCACAGGTACACAGAAATTAAATTCTTCTTCCAACTATCATTTCCAGCTAATGCACACATGTAATTACAAATATATTCATAATAATTTGTAGTAACTTTAAATTATCAGTGTTCACTAATTAGTAGATCACTTTATCACTCCTTTTTTTTAGGATGCTACTCCCTTCTCAGGGAACATTCAGCATCTCTGTGTCTTCCTCAAGCATATTAGGAAATAGGTGTATTTCAATGAATCTTTAGCTCCTATTCATGTCCATACACTGACACATATAAACCCCACCACGTTTTTATTAAATTGCCTTCAATCTCTGTCTAGGATGACTGGAAATCACCTTTCACCTGCCTGGGAAATGGTAAGAGATGCTGCTAATATCCAGCCTTTCCTTCAAGTAGGAAAAACGTTTTCCTAAAGGAAATCCTTGCTGTTGAATGGTCTTCCTATGCCCAAGCTTGGCCTGCCACAGTTTGGTCTTTACACCTCTCACACATGAAAGACTTCCCATAGTGAAACACAGAAGTCTGAGGCCCAGATGAAGCAGGCATGTTTTGAGCAAGGCTAAACACTGCATCCCTCCACAGCTTCCCATTATCAGCTGGTCAGTGTAACTGGTAACAGAGTTCCCTTAAAAAAAAATCTTCTTTTTTCTACCTCAGTTCTCTGGTCATTTACTAAATAACCTGGGTGGTTTGGTTTCTTGCTCTCTAGAGGAAGAGTCAGATTTGCCCTATATATTAGTTACATAATATTGCCAAGAACAAACTGTGCTCAACTATCAAAAATTCAAGGGAAACTTTTTGCTTCCCTTTAAATATTTTTAACTTTCTTAAGAAAAACACAAGAACTAAAAATTAAGAAGACTTTGCCTTGGAGTCAAAACAATATATCCGGAAAAAGTCAAGCTTCTTCACAAATCTTCAGCAACTTTAAAGTTTTCTAACATACTGAAGGTACTGCTAAGGTCTCTTGTGATTCAGCAGATCTCAAAACCTGGGTGTTTTGAAAGAACAATGTTTATAAGGAGAGAAAGCAACAATAAAGATATGAAAACATTCATTTCTCTAGTACTGTGATTTTTTTACAGAGAAATGTAGGATGGTGGCTAAGAGGGGGATTTCAAGGTCCTTGTAAATGCCCTAGAGGTCTTTTGAAAGGGAATCTTCTGCTGTCATGATTGGACAGACACACAAATTCCCCTTTCCCTGCTCAGCAAATTCCCACCTCTTCCCTTCTTCCCCTTCCCCTTATCATTCCCTTAGTGCATCCAGCCAGGGCCAGGCTGGAATATGAGTCAAGCAGAAACACACACTGCTCAAAACAAACAGCGTTCCACGAGTGAAAAAGAAAGTTTTGCTTGGAAATGGTTAAAATGCATCTTTTTTTAAAAATGTTTTTGTTGGCCAACAAGTTGCACAATACTTTCCTGGCACGCTTTATTGATGTATCTATTATTTTATTATTACTATTACTGCCTATTATGTATTATTAATATAGCTATTATATATGTATTATATATCTACCACGTCTTTACATCTTCCCATTCTAAAACTGTCTCTCTGTCCACGAGGGAAGAAGCTGCCACAAGACCATCTGATCCCAAGTGATTGGATTAGTAGTAACTAACACAGACGGTACCAGTTGGTGGACTCCTTACACCGCCTGTGCTGCCGGCTCTCCAACCCCAAATACGTTTTTAGAAGCCTTAAGGAGACAACAATTAGGTGAGGTAATGGTTATTCTTAGCCTATTATCTCTCACGCAAATGCTGTTCCATAAATAAAACCTGAAGGATCTGTCAACACATGGAACTTACTCCAACATATCCTGGTGACTTGAAAATGAAATGGGATCTTCAGATTTGTTTTCAGCTGAGTAAACATGGTGATTTTTAGGACAGACCTTCTGAGGTATCCTGGGTCAGTAAATACATGCAGATGGTAAAACAAATTGACATAATATTAATTGAGGTACTCACTATCCCCCAAGAGTTATTGTTTTGAACTAAAACTGAACTAGTTTTCTAAGGGAAAGGAATTTGTTGCTCTGTAACTTGATATTATTACTACAAACTAAATAATTTTTTTTTCATCATAAAGGCTCCTGGTTTTCTTAAATCTAATAGTAATTGATTCCACATTTTCCAAGCTATGTAACAAACAGCTTTTTTATGCATAACTTGTATTCATCTTGGAACATGATATATTTTCAAAGGCATTATGAAACGAAATGCATAAGCAGTCAGATTTGAATAGAACATACTATACCGTTCAATCAGCTTACTACAGGCCATAGCCTTAAAAATAAAATTATACCAGTACTGCTGGCATTTGTGCTCCAGAGGGAGATGGTTAATTCTTCAATAAAAAGTAGAAGGATTTGCATCTGCCCTGGCTGACAACATAAAAGATCAACGCTTTTTTCTTATACTTAGGGCAAAACGTTTTCTCTAAAAACCAAGTTAATGCAATATTAAAGCTGAAGAGTTAAGCATAAAAAATGAGGATAGGCAGCGTTAACAGTGAACATTCAACCTTAATTCTATCCTTCGGTGTGTTTGCATTAAAATGTGGTTTGACATTGTGTGATTACTTCACGAGCAAAATAATTAAAAATATTAAGCAGCAGAAACTGTGGGACAATCATACAAAATCTGTTGTTTGAAAAGAAAATTTATATAATTCTATCGTGTACATGATATATTCCAAGCTTTCACCCTATTATGGCTTGGGCAGGATTTTGCCTGTAAAAAGAAATGTAATGTTTTTTATTTTTCAGTTACAAAGTTACCCCCAGATTCTTCTGATATGATAAACAGAATATAATCAGGGACCAGAAGCATAAAAGGAGAAAGATGCACTTAATTCTAGAGGTATGACAAAAGTTCTCAATCTTCAGGAAATAAATGAGTCAGTTCAAATACTAGCATTTTGTAGAAAACAATTTATTCTTGAGAGACCTAGTTCCCAAAAGCTGGAAAGATATTTTTCTTCCAATATAAACTTTTGAATAAATACAAGAAGATAGTTCTTAATGAGCTACTTGGAAAAGCAATCCTGTAATCTTTTTGCAGTGGAAAGATTTTCATGTATTTTCATACCACAAATTTGAAGTGTAGAAACATTATTAAACTCAAAACACTTCTTCATATTACCTACTGAAAAAAAAGATTAGCAAATATACTCATCTCAAAAGGTAAATGTCTCTCTTGTTAAGCTTCTTCCCAATTCTTTCAGAACCAATCCAGCGTGACAGTCAAGAGACATCCTCCTCCACCTTTTTTGTTCACATCAGATCCTCTCCCACCCCAGGCCTTGCCTCAATACAATTTCTACACCAAAGTAATCAAATCAATTGGAAAAAAAATGTTTTGGCTGAAATCAGTGCCACCTTATATCACAAACAGAATATTGTTGGTACAGAGTTTATTTATACCACAGCTGCTTGCTTTCGTTAAAGCTATACTGTAATAAATATCTCTATAACTAACACACTCGTGTCCACACCAGGCTGTTACATTGATTTAAACACTGTCTGTTTTCCCAGCAATTTAGCTAAATTATTAAAACAATGACATAAAAAGCAGAGCATAGAGAGCTACATGATAGAAAACAAAAAACACTTTCACCTCTCCTTTTCATCATCTTTTGTTTGAATTTAAATCTTGCAGATCATGTCTAAGCCTATAATCACAAAAAGCAGCCACATTAAAAAAGAAGGGGATTTGGAGGGCTCTGCAGCATTCTCACCTTTCCTGTAAGAGCTGCAAACACTAGAAACATAAAGTAAAATTATCATTAGTTCAGTAGTGTACAAAAATATCCTTTTTCAAGAAAATATTCTCCTTTTAGTTTCTTCTCCATTTGTAAAAAAACCTTTGTGAAACTTTTTCTCATTATCTGTGATTTATTTCCTTACTCCTGGACCTGGAGTGTAATAATGGTCCAAATGTAATAGCCTTGACCTTTGCAGCTCTTCTCAGCGAGGTCATGGAGAATTTTGTTTAGGCAAGGATTTCAACCAGAAATAACATGATGCACTTAGATTATACAGGGCTTTATCTCCTGGAATGTACATTTCAGCCGTCCCCTGTGCCCAGCCACACAATCTGCACTGCTTTACGAGCAGGGAAACTGAGGCACACTGAGAGTGAATTACCACTGACTGAAACTGCCAAAGGTGGAATTAGAGGTCAAGTTTTCTGCATCCAATACTCACTTCAACCACAGTCACATCCTTCTTCCCAGCACTGTCCATGTCCTTCCATAACAAGACATAGTTATTATTTTAAAATTGAAGTGTGGGAAGGTTTGTGCGGATGAACACTGGTATTACTGCTCTTCTGTGGTGCTTATTTGAAAATACCAAGGAATTTTCATGTCATTAGGCAATGCCCAGTAATAAATTTCTTGTCTCCACTCTCCTGCCTGCTTCATCCCATTGTCTCCTTTCCTAATGCACTGCAGATCAGGATTGCCATTTTTGGTACAGCTCTAAATTCAGTTCTCTCTTTCTAATTACAGAAGTTGCAGGCTGTTAAAATAAAAATAAAAGGAGCACTCTACTTAAAAGGGGTAAACAAACTGGCACAAAGTGAGTATTAAGAGCATCCTTATCAGCAAGAAATCCCTTATGTCTTTCCTCCCACCATCTTGTCAAAATCATAAAGAAACGAAATGGCAACCACTAATATTCAGATTAATAAAGACCCATATTATTCCCAGCTGTTGACTATAAGTGGCAATCCGTGTGCAGTCTTTGTACCCAATGTGGTTTTCACAATACCCATATTTGTTTCTGCTTCTCAGCCAAGCTCCAAATAGGAACTGGTATGTAGTAGGATCTGTGCAAATAATTTATTGTCTGTCTCACATTTAAGGAACTGCAAAAAGAATGTGAAAAAACAAGGAAGAAGGTTTTTGTCCATTAATCAGGACCTTACAGAGAAAAAGAATAGGGGTTTACTTGTTAATAGTGAACAGAGGTTCATGCCTTTAGATTTCATGGCTTTCCATAACGCACAGGCATTCATATGGTTCTCACATTTTCTGCAAAGTGAAGCCCAAGTTAAGTTTAAGCATTTACGAAAAGCTGTGAGAAACATCGTTTTCTTTGAAAACATTCACGTTTTCCTCGCTGTGCCATTTTTTTTAAACCCATTCTACGTTTACGCAGCCAAACGTGTATTAAATATTAATATAACACTTTTATTTTGGTTCCTGCTTATTTTCTAGGGGAGCATAACAGTAAGTATTGCGCATTTGACAGCGCTGGCTACGTTATCTGCAACTGCTCCTAAACGCCGTCTTTCAGCTTCCTCGGATCCGGCTGACCGGGAAACCAAAAGGAGCGAGCGCTCCTCTCCTCCCGTGTGCTCCCAGGGCAGCCCCGCCAGAGGATGCCCGGCCCCGGGGAGGTTTCTCGCAGCGGGACGATGCCGGGAAGGGAAGCGGTGCCACCCTCACGGCCGGGAAGGGAAGCGGTGCCACCCTCACGGCCGCTGTCCCCACGCCAAGGGAGCAGGGGAGGCTCCGGGCTGCCGTGGGAGCGGGGCCGGGGCCGCTGCGGGCTCCGCGTTCCTGCGCTCCCCGGCGAGCGCGGCGCTCCCAGGGGGGTTCCGTGACCTAGAGCAGCCCCGCCGAGTGCCGCTGGCCGGGGGAGCAGCGGGCACAGCCTCTCTGAACCCCCTCAGCCCGGGTCGGGAGCCAGGCTCGGGCTGGCCACACGCAACGGGGGGAGCTGCTGGAGGTGCAGCCGGCCGGGGCGAAGCCGCTCAGGGGGAGCGGCGAGGCCGCTGCTCCTGAAAGAATCCAAGTGGTTTGCGTGCGGGAACTTCAGCTGAGTAACTCTGTTTGGGGAAAGAAAGGTAAGGCTTCTTGGGGAACAGCTCACAGGAATGGAAAATACTTGTTTCCTGCTAATCATGAGCACGTGTTTACTAGTCCTTAAAATGGTCTTGTGTTTTAACTCTTTAAAGTCTCAACATTATCGTCTATGGGAAAGAAAAAGGACAACGGTGATGATCAGTATTTATCACACACTTTCTACACAAAAGACACAGATAATAAAACTTATTTCAGAATACAGATACATTGCTAAAGTGGTGTGGTTTCACAATACTCTTCCTTTCCAAACTGTTATTCCATTGCATAATTTTACAAATTATCTGAAAATGTTCCTATTGAAAGCCAATATGATTTATACTAATCTCTCAGAGACAGCTGGAATATGAAGAAAAGATGATGCATTTTCTGTTTGAAAAACTACACTATATTTATGGACACAAACAGAAATCAAGACAGCAGCTCTTGGGAAAAGAGATACAAAAATCTTCAGTCAGAGATCACATTCTCTTCTTCACTAACTACACCATTAAAACTGCAATATGAAACAAAGCATTGCTTGTTATTTGTTATTTGTTTATTTGTTTGGTTTTATTTAAGTATGTTCAGCTGCAGTCACTGATACTCAAAATCTTATGATACACCACTGCTTTTGTGTTCAAACACCAGTGCAGGTTACCAACAACTGTGATCAATTCCACGTGCATTTTTTTAATTACATTCTCTGATTCAATCAAAAACTTAAAGGCAGAACTCTGTGAGAAATTTATGGCCTCTATTATCAAGCAAGTCCTGCCTAATTGTAGGCTCACTGAATACTACAGGAGCAGGCAGACATTTGTATCTCTAATGTAATTTATGCATGTATGGTATAGGGCTAGCAGCCATATTCCAAAATAAATTTGCTTTAGTGGGTTCTACAAATAAGCCAACATTTACAAAATGGCAGTAAATGCAGTTCAGTTTAACTTCTCGCTTACATATATTGTTGCACTTGTTACAGGGTTTCTAAGCCATATAACTCAAGGTCCCAACCTGCAAGCTCTCTCAAGACACACTCTTTACTCCTTATCAGGCTGGCAGATGCCAATCAGACATGTCCACACTACAGCTGCTTCAAACTCAAGGAATTTCTACCATGCAAACCCAGTCCTAAAAGGTACAAGTCCTAAATGCACTGGAATTGCCCCCAGTATGGCTGGTTTCAAGATAATGCCTAGCCTGATCTAGCCTCTGTACAGACTCCTGGGTTAGCCCTAATCCCCTTGAATCAGCCCCAGTCCCCACGGGTCAGACCCAGTTCCCACAGGTCAGCCCTGTGCTCTGCTGCACACACAGAAAAGGTGATGACCTACATGACCATCCAGTCCTCACTTTTCTGTCTCTTGCAGCTAAAGACAACTTAAATATCCAGGCTGTCTAATTGCCAAGGCTAACTGTGACTCACAAGCAATCAGTGGATTGTGGTTTTATATTTGGGAATTGTGCCATTTCAGTGAGCTCATGCTGTCCCTGCAGCTCCCGTGTCCATCCCTGGTTTTTTCAGGCAGTGCACAGTGGAACCACAAACACAGTGGTGCCCACACAGTGTGGGGGCCTTCTCTGTTGGCATCTCAGTGCTCGGTAGGATTGTTCTAGAGCACCCTTGCCCCATTTTAATCTCTAAAATTCAGTAACCAGATACTGAAAAACAAGCAGCACTCAGCTTCTCTTCTGCAAATACAGAACACCAAAGACCTAAAACCCCAAGAGCAATGTTAAGCACCTTGGAAACCAAATAGCTGAGAAGGCTGAATGGAGATCAGCCAAGAGGCACTCCTAAGGTGGTGGAGCTCACAGCATGGCTCACTCCTTCCCATTGGGATGGGCAGGACACTTCAGAGCTGTCAAGGATGTGGGCAGCACATTGTGTGAAGCCTGAATGAACTAACTGCTTGAAACAAAACAAAAACCTCTGAAGGGTCTGAATCTTTCATGAATATAAAATGGGAGGATTCTAGAAACAAGTGACAGATAAAAAGATATCTTTGGGGCAATTTTTTTGTTCAATCTTTAGCCAAAGTAATATTCAAGACAAATGTTTCCCAGAACAGTAAAGAGAAGAACTAAAGCTTAGGGCCATCATTGCCTTTCCATGGAAAGCACCCTGATACTGTTCCAGCCTAACCAGCTCATATTTAAACAGCTATCTCTTTGCCATAGATAAAAAAGTCAAGTAAAAATTTTGTTTTAATTATCTCAACCTGTTACAGTGGTATAAAACCTTCTATGAATACACAGAACAATGTGTGAGTGGGGAGTGTGTCCTTTGTAAGCCCTGGAGTTAAAATGTCTCTGTTGGCTCCCGGTTCTAGAGAGATGGTGACTTTTAACTCCGAGCATACGCTCAGCTGGTTTGTGTTGGAGGGAGGGGCTTACCCATCAGCTGAATAGTAATTCTGGATAATGAAGTGTAGCACATACAAAAGTGGAAGACAGATAACTGTGGCTGTGGAGGCTTCACCGTGACAACTGTGGTGGCCAGCACTTCAGGGTGCTTGCAAAGGCAGGTGAACGTTCACTAAACGTGGTCATTACATACACATATGACTCTAAATATTGAAAATGAGTCATCTCCTCCAACTGATTTAACTGAGGTTCACTCTGGTACTGGTCCATAAAACACCAATAACCTGAAATTTCCCAGTGTATTTGACATGGGAGTTCTAGACTCAGTTTAAATATAGACATCCTAAGACAATAAATACCTGGATAAGCATTTGGTACTCTATCGAAGAGACATACTCACAACATGAGCTACATAAACTCATTCTCTAAATGGGAATATTTTAAAAGATATCAAGTGCAGATGTTTCAAAGTAGAATTTAAGGTCTCCATGGGTGTCCCCAACTGGTGATCACTCTATTATAAGCTTAACTCTTCACAGACAGAGTTCAGATTCCAACTTACTTATTCAACTTTGCATCAAAGAAAAATAACTGTTTCGTTTCAACAGTTCTTTGCACCCACTACCTAAAACAAACCATGAACATCTGCAATTTCACTGCCCAATCCTTTCTTATACCCTTACAACATTTGTTCTGTTGATGTAGGTTAATTCTGCAAATAACACTTCTGTAAATTGTTCTTGCAAACTGCTACATCATTTATGTAAGGACTTCTGTGAACTTTGAAAAATTAATGCCTTTAATTTTGGTTGATGGCAACATCAGCAGAGCTCTGTAAATTGCACTTTAATGAGATTTTGCTACAGGGGATAATCTGCTACTGACAGAGTAACATCTTGAAAACATCTGTAGACCTATAATTTTTCTATGACGATTAGATCCCACCACAAGAGTCCAAATACAGTGCAGAAATAAAGGAAAAAATGTAAAGTCCTAAATGAATATCCAACCTGTTCTTTAAAAGGAAGAGAGACACAATGAAAAGTTTCATGCACTGAAAATAAATCAATTTTTCTGACTAATTAACATTTAGCTTTATTTAATTAAGAAAGACTATTACTGTCTTCACTGCTGTGCATCTGTATATAATGAAGGAAACAGCAGTAGGTATAAGATACCACAGAGGGATATGCCCAAGTAACCAGGCACTATAGGTGCAAAGGAACGTCTATTATTGTTAAGTAACTGACATCAGAGCCTCTCTTTAATGTTGTCATAAATAAAAGAAAGATTTTCACAGATGCTTTCACATATGGTTTCTTATTTGTCTCTGATGGAGACTGGGAGTTAGATTAGATGCCAAAATTAAATGATTTAAATAGACAGCTGCATATTGCAGACTACTAAATAACACCTTTTGAACAATTTCTATTTATAGTAAGTTCTAACTCACAGAATGATGACAAGTCTCATTTTGCTTATATCACTGGAGGTTGTTGCTATAAAACCATTGCTTTTATAACACTGAAATGTCAGGGTACACTGCTGCCAATTTGGAAGTGCAAAGAGCCTGGGATTATCATGGCAAACAGGAGTGGAAAGCTCAGAATCCAAGATTAACTTTAATAGATTAACTTAATCGTTGAAATACGCAGTTAGCAATTATCTGTAACAGAGCTATCCAGGATGAGCTGAAAAGGCAGGTAGAGAGAGGCCTTCAGTGCCAACTGCTGGAGAATACCAAGTCTGCCATCATTCAAGTTCAAGTGAAGTGATGGGCATCAGAGCAGGCACTTAATACCTAAGCAATAATTTACCATTTACCAGCACTAAGGTATTATATCTTGGGGATAAAACTCTGCATTAAAAATACTATATTTGGTGCAAGGAAAAGTTCAGGGATGTGGGCATTGGCTGTATAGCAATGTCAATGTATTCAAGCTGGCATGGATAAGCAACAAGCAACCATGAGTAAAATGCAGAAAGAAAATTTAAACTACCTTATATGTTCAGAGCATTGCTTTCAGGAACTTGTATCAAAGAAGGCTGGCAGCTTTTCAGGAGACATATTCTTCATTAGTATAACCATTCCTTGAATTGTTTTTCTGTGTCCTAGACAATCATGAAACTGTTCACAAGTGGGGAGTCTGCATGAAGTTGTTCTGGAAAGGAATATAAACTCTCAAATCCTACTGGGATCTAAAATCTACTCCTAAAAGCAGTAAACACTTGTTGCTTTCAGCAATATGGAAGACACTAGCTTGTGGATAAATCTGAAATGCTCCACCAAATCAGAGGACTTTTCCTACCACCTATCTGTCAGTAGAGGCATCATGGGCAGAATCAAAAAAATGAAGAGGCATTATTTGAAAGACGTATTAATAGTTTCCTACATAGTCTATTTATCCAATGTGAAAGTGAGGAAAGCAGTACTTAATGCCTGTGGCAGGAGCTGGGACTGACACACTAGGGAATGCTCTCATCCCTGTTGCCCTCCTGGCCACCAGCACTACTGGCACAACAGCCTCCAGCATGGCCACCACAGTGCAGCTCCTCACAGTCCTCTGCATTGCCCAGCTTCTGCTAGGGCAAACACCTGGACCTGTTCCCTTTGTACTGAAATGTCAATACATTAATTTTATCTCATATTGCCTATTCCTTGGAATTTGTGAATCAGAGGCAAGATCACTTTTCCACCGAGTTCAGCTCTCTGAGTTTTGAGTATAGCTACTAGGACACACACTACTCTCACTTTTTCCCTCACACAGGCACAGCTCCCAATTCTCATCCCTCTTTTTGTCATAAGCAAAATAAAGACATAAGCAGCTCTTGAAGACTGGGGATGCTATCATCCCTTCTCCACCATTTTAGTCTTGCTATGGCTCCACACCTGTGCCATCCAACAGTGAGGGAACAACCAAGGCATCAGACAGGTTCCAAACACACCTACCTCCTTCTCACCCTGATAAAATGAGTAGGACATGAAAAACGAACTTCAGATGATTTTTCAACCAGAGAAACCCAAGAGATTTAATTACAGAGAGTAAGGATGCTAACTCTCCCAGCCCCAAAAATGGTTATGGTGAATGTGCAGCCTCTTTGTAACTTACTCTCAAGCTGCACACTCTATTTATCAATACCATATTCATCCACTTTCCTGTTCCTAAGCCATCCTTTTACTAGCCAGCATCATACAGTTGATACCATTGAGCATCAAGCATCCAGTGTTTGTCCATACCATGGTACTGTGTAAAGAGAGGTAATGAGAACTTTACTGCAATGTTTATAGACCCTTTAGATACCCAAATTTCATTTCATATATTCAAATAAGTAATGTCAACATAATGTAATCCCCGTCTTTCAGACAAGGTACAGGACTGAATTTCCATTTAGACTTTCCCTTTGCTTCATTTCCAACAGTTTAAGTTTGCTGTAAGTAGCTGCAGTAAAAAGTCCCAAGTGGTTTATGTTTTATAAACTACATTTTGTAGGAATTATTATAATTAGTGTATATAAATGACAGCTGAATTACAAAACATATGATTGGCAAAATTTTGAACCTACAGAAAATTTATTTCCAGCAATCTCAGTTCTTCTACAATCTCAGTTTAACTAAAGCACTGAAAGGGACTCATGATGAGGATAGTTGAGATGTAGGTGTACTTAACACTATTGAACACTAGAAAAAGACTAATTGCAGTTTGAAAATGGAGCACTGAGACCTGACAATGGTCTTCAAAATAACCACTCAGATGTTTCCCTTACTTACAGTTCCCTTGGCTGGGAGAAGCCTCCTTTTCACTCTCCACTGAAATGCTGGCACAAAGGCAGCACCAGTTTTCCAACAAGTCCCAATGTGCTGTACTATAAAGATTAAGCTGCAGAGGGAAGTAAAGCTTTGGCTGACACCCTTGAGAGGAGAGCCATCTAACCTTATATGCCTCCTTACCCAACAAAACCCTGAGAAGGTTCTTGACAAGCAGTCATGTAAATTTAAGGGAACTGAGG
This sequence comes from Lanius collurio, assembly GCA_020086605.1. Taxonomy (NCBI): domain Eukaryota; kingdom Metazoa; phylum Chordata; class Aves; order Passeriformes; family Laniidae; genus Lanius; species Lanius collurio. Next base: position 11,905,984 of record JACBWW010000018.1, read on the forward strand.
GCAGTGTTCTTTAACCTGTCAAACATGAGGAGCACAACCAGAAGTTAGCACATGGAAGGCCAGCTAGCAAGCTGAAATTAAGGGTCAGACAGGGCTGAGCACGTGTAGGGCTCCAGCACAACTTTCTGTACCGTGGCTCTTGTGGCACCAAGCCCTGTGGATGAGAAGAGCCCTGCAGGGCCCTGCAGCCCTTCACTGACACTGCCAGAGTGCTGCTGCATGCACGGGGCTTTCTCCTGCCTCACTGCAGCATTTACACCAAAAGTCCCCAAAGAATCTGTTTGGCTTTGTGCTATTCAGGGATTGATCCACACTAGGCAATAAACAGCTCTGTGTGTAAAACTACATTAAATGTCTTTTCCAACACCCTGTGCAAAGCAAGAGAAGATTTTCAGTATTTTCAGCAAATTTCAGTATTTGACTTTATTTTGCTTCATGTCTCATTAACCTTAAGCAGAATAATGAATGACAGTGATAGTCAATGGCTCTCATTTTTCTGCAAAAAATATTTTTATGAATGTATGCACTTTTCACCATCAAACACACTCTTTATTAAGCCTCTGTTACTACTGATATTGGCATTATATTCTGTGAGTGCTTTGTTATTATGTGCTACAGTTCAGTTGGTTTCAGACCCATCAAGTTCAAAATCAGTAGAACAGGAACTATACAGCAAAGACTGCAAAAGCCAGGTATTGACCCATGAGTTCAGATTAAAAATTCAAAGAATCCACTTCTGGGAAGAATAAGTATCATGAATATCAGAATCAACTTTTTGGAGGGATGAGTTCTTAATAAAATATAGTAAGTAAATATGAAGCACAACTAAAATTTTTGAATAGCTGGACATAAACTATCTTGGGTAAGCTGGGCAGATATAGTAATTAATAATGGATTTATTGTATTTTTGTGCATATCAAGTAACTAAAGAATTTAATATACCCTAAAATACAATAAGAAGGCAGCATTACAGGAAAAAAATGCAAATAACATGTTCATATTACCAAAAAAAACCCAAATAGATGTCTACTGAAAGGGAGTAGAGGGGATTCTATTTGAAATACTGCAATGCTTAAACACCTAAATCTTAAAAATATTGCATTTTAAGGCATGCTTCTAGAGAAGCAATGATTGAAAATAAATTGCATTAGAACTAGAAAAGAGATTACCAATAATAGTCAATAATATGTATCTATAGGTATTATATATGAAGGTAAAAAACGCCAGCTAACTCTCCTAAACCAGAGATTGTGAACTTCAACCACTGAACAAGCTATTTTCAAGGACAAAGATCAGTATAAAATTGATTGCCATATTATCCACAACCCAGAGAATTTGGTTGTCTTTGCTAACAGCAAGCCAGGAAGAAAAAGCTTTTACTTCATTCAAGGTAAAAAAAAAAGACCCTAGAAATAATAACTCCTTGCTGATCTTGAAGAAAGTGCTTTGATTAGGCAAGGAAAAATAGCTTTCACATTGAAATTTAGTTGAAAATTCTCAAACCAAACAAAAAGGTCCCTTTGTATTTCTGACAACTAGACCATATGCAAACGAAAATCAAATACTTTTTCCTGCCCTATGAGTGTCTGTCAAGTGGCTGGGTAAAATCTAGGTTGCTCAGCCTTACCAGGAAAACAGATGTTGGCTCATCTGGTTTGATGTTCATATGGATGTTGAAGTCTCTAAGGCTAATAGTACAGTTTCAACAGTAGCTCTGACAGAGTTCCAATGAATACATTTGTGATATATTTCATACACTCTGATAGTCTATGCACTCTTGTAACTGCAAACTTTGATCCTTCCCTGGAAGTACAGGAAACACCTGGATAGTCTAATAAACTCCACTGCACAGTTGGCCACTTTTTGCATTGCAACCAAATTATAACCAGGTCCCAGAAATATGAGCTGTGGATCTCCACTTCCTCTGTATCACAGCCCTCAATGCAATACTTTCCATGCAAAAGTGAGTCCTTGGGGAGGGTAGTGGTGGGAGAAGAGGCTCAAAACAGATGAAAGAGAGCCAGTAAACCTAAATGCATTTCTATATAATGTGTTTCTCTTCAAGAGAGAGGATGCTGTACTTTCTCCCGTATGCCTCCTTTGCTAAGTGCAGATGTATTATCTGAGCTCTTTCTGCTCTCTCTTCTCCTTTTCTCTTATTCCCAGGCAAAAATACCAGACTTTCCACATATTTTTCAGCTTGCCAATCTCAGTCCAGAAATTCTGAGTACAAAGTATTTTAACTAGTGGCGACTGTGACCGATAGAGAACAGCTGGCCTGCCTTGCCTCTGCCACATAACAGACTTTTTTCAGCAACTTTGGTTATAGGTCAAAACCAGCACTTTAATAATTACAGTGTAGCTCAGAGAGAAAAACAACTTAAGGTTTAGGACGATCATTTCGCAACATCAGCCCTTGATCCTCAGTGATGTTAAGACACAATTTTATTATGCTGTTTATCATGAAACATTTATGTTGGGTTAATAATTTTATACTGATAGGATGACTGGTATGTCAGCTTCCTGAAAGACCAACTTGCTGCGTTTATGATTATTGGTAATTGCAGCCTTAGCATCTTTGCATTTCTTCCTCTTTATCTCTTTGGTTTTCCTCTGTTTGTTTACTGACTTAAACACATCAGGAAGTGTTGCAAACTTCTCCCTTGGTTCCTACTCATATTTCTTAGTCCTAAACAGAAGAAACAAACCCAGTAAGGAAAAGAAGTCTCACCTCTATCTTTTTTCTTGGTTTTGCATTTAAAAGAACACACGGCATAGTTGACACTCTATGAGTTAGAATATGACTCTATATTGATATTTCCAATCAGTGGTTTTCTACCCTGCCAGAGAAGATTAAACAGGGAGGGTTAGGAGAGTACACTCAACTAATACTGTGATAAAACATGATGGACCAAATTTTGTCCTTTACATTCCTGCTATCCCACTTTCTTTCCTGGTAGAAAGTTTCTGCTCTGACAGACAGTTATACTAACCTTATTTCAAGAGCATGCTTCGGGTTTTTCTCCTGTCATTCTGACTTTCCTGCATTGTTTGTCACCCTCATGTGCCCCAGAGCCTGACATGTCAGCTGTTTGCTAAGTGCCACACACGAGTGACATGCTGCAGATGTAATAGCAGATAATGGTCCCTAATACGCTAAGCTAAGCTTAACCACACCTAAGCTGCTCGTCATAGCACTACATCTGTCAGAGGGTTTGCGGTACCTTACTTGAAAGTGATGGTAGGGCTAATGGATGCTCGTTGTGTGATTATTCCTCCTTCATTTAAGAATGAGCCCTACATTTGCTTTTATCCAGACTTTCAGCATCGCCCAAGGTCCTTTTGACTTTTCTGCTGAATGGTGGTTGTGTGGGAGGTTGTTAGAAAGGTCTCAATCTAGGAAATGCACTGAGGCACATTTCCATTCTTCCCTCCTCAAGAATAGATTTGCTTTGTTCAATCAGCACATCTCCTGCATATCTTACAGCATGTGTAAATTGGATTGGCAGATGGGTATAAATTAAAATTTGACAAGAATTTCATTACTTATTCTATACCACCAGGTATTTTGATTAGCTTTCCTTTCTCCTGCTTGCACAGGCTTAAATCCTTTTTGTTGGTGTGTTGATTTAAAGAATTTTTTAAAAAATTTTATCTCTCCTTTATCTGAATTATTTTGTCCTCCTCACTTTTTATTTGTATACTCAGTAGGGCAGACCAAATAAATTGATAAAACAAGTCCTTGTTTCCAAGAAACAACTCTAGTATCTATAAAAAGATGCAATTACAGTAGAGTAGCTCTTCACTTCCCATAAACATCACTAAAAATAATTTTAAAAAACTAAATAAAAAATGCTTTTTCAAGATTTTTTCCAGCAAATTAAAATGAATTTATATGCCTAATAAAAAAAATCCAAATCAAAAATCAGTCAAAAACCCAGCTTTTTTCTGGAGTAAGTAGGTATAAGTTTGCACGACAAGAGGTTGTGGATTGTTTTGGGGTTTTTTAAATGCAAATCAGCATGAATGTTCTTTATGTTTTTATCATTCTTTTAACATCACTAAAATTTTATACTGAAATCAGGTCTGGTCCACAAAACTTTACTTTTAGTATTTTTAGCTTAGTATGGTTTTGCACAGTTCTATATGAAATGCAATTTCCTCGAAATTTTTATAGGACTAAAAATACCAGGGTTCAAGATGTATGTAATAGAAACAGATCATAGCACTTCTTCATAACAAATGGAAAAGCATTAATTAAATCTTATCATTAGAAATTGTTTAATAAAGAAATATTCCTGTATTCCCTTTAATTGAGACATAGGAGAAGATATTCAAGTGAACAATGAAGTCCTCATAGTTAAATCTGACAAAGCTTCTGCTTTAACAATTATTGCCATTTGATTTAAGGCACTTTATCAGAGCTGGCTGCAAGTCTTAATCGAACTTGCCATTTCAGTGTAAGAGCCTGCATCCTCTAGTTTGTTTGCAGCATGCTTTCAATAGTCATGCAAAAGGGAGAGCTAAGCTTACTTTACTATTAATGATAAAATGTTTCTAAATGCACATTACATCCTCCCTCACCTGATAACAAGACACAAATTTGAGGTTTTGGTTAGTGTGTTTCTACTCAGTGCTGATTAATTTTGTCTAAAACATTTTTTATATATATATTTAGAAACATAGGGGTTTTTGTGATCAAAGTAAGGTGTCTCTTCTCTATTCTTACTACTGCCAAGCATTTGATTTACACACAGTTTAATTATTCAGATGTTTATTATGTTCTACATAATGAAATTTGGACCCTCATATTTTCTTCTACATGCTCAGTGCAGGCTGCAATTATAGCCACAGATATCTGTTTATTTGATGAATTTTGCTTCTTCTGCATAGTTTGATAAATATGGAAATAAGTCAAAACCTACTTTATATACAGTAATTAAAGTGAAAAATCTAGTCATGATGCAAATCCTTAATTGGACTCCAGGAGAGATATGCAGAATTTCTCTTTAATAATATGGGATGACTGGGGACAGAAAAACAAAGCACACTAAAATATGGTTTAGAAGCACAATTAATCACAAAATAGAAAACAACCAATTTAGCATAGCTCATTCAGTGACTCTCAAGGCTCAGGTAATGTTCTTTTAATCATCTGGCTCTAATATTAAGGTTGTGTCATGTGCAGCTGAAATAAAACGCAATATATGTGCTGATCTTCAGTGTGAAACATGTCCTCTGGACTAATTTGTAAACGCAGCCTTTTCACACTAAAATGCTTAGTCTACTTAATGACATGTAAGTGAATGATCAAAGCAATGTAAAATGGTTTTTAACTATTATTGTCTAATGTATTAATTCATTAGCAGAAATAAACCCTCTTGCAGTTGGTTGCAGGGAATATGTTTTTGTTAGCTATATATAATTCATTTTGTTTTTTCATTTTATTAAGACAAAGTCATTATTTTGCCTGATGATGTTCCAAAGAACATACTTGTTAAGTGGTATTAAATTGACAAATTATAGCAAAGAGCAGGTGGGGCTGAGATACAAGTCTCCAGGAAAAAGAAGTCTGTGCAAGCTAAAGAAATAAATGTTTTCTTTCCAAGGTCTGAACATATATTGCTCTAACAAGCTAAAATTAACCATCACTGTCACTTAACTTGATTGTAAAAATATTATTCTCCATATAGCTTCCTGTAATATCCCATTAGGGGAATATGATCAAGTTCTAATCAGAAGGTGTTGGATTTATTGTGCTAGTTTGTTTAAACTACAAATATAATTAATCTCCTTTTGTACTTCTCCCAAATAAGTAACACCAGAATGACATTTTTGTCTCCAAATGGATTACAGACATTGAGCAGGAGGCAGAGGTCATCCCCCTGCACTGCCATAATTATGGAAGCAAATATCTGCTCCCAAGCCCTGAGTGTTTTGTGCAGAGCTCAGCCTGCCTGACCCAGCGCCGGCCGCCCCAGAGCTCTGTGCCTGCCACACGAGAGGAGGACACTCTTCTGTTCCCCAGATGTGCCCATTGGGAGAGACCATGACTGCGAGCTTCCATGCTGAGAGCAGCTGAAATTAGAGAGGCTTGATGTCCAGTATTCAAAATCACTGTTAAAACTCTTTCCAAGTCAGGGTCCCAACTGTCTTTGACAGATAAAAGGGGTCCTATGCAATCTAGTTTCAATGTAGTCTTCTTTTGACCACCCTGAGATGACCTGGCACCTCTTCATGCACCTGCCGTAAAACTTAAAGGCTTCAGAAATTCTTTTCTTTGAAGTGTCCTAATAATAACAGTCTAACCTTTGATGTTTCTTCCTGTACCACATGCTTGAACTTCTCATAATCTAAAGTGTATAACCTTCAATTGCTACACACAAACGGGTTGCACATCTTGAGAACACAACACTATAAACCTAATGCAAACTGTAGTAATGATGGGTTTATTTCATCTGTATTTAGCGCTTTACTTATATAGCATCATAAACCTACACACTTAACACACCAATTGGGCATTAGCCATCCAGGCTGATTAGCATGGAGCAGAACTCACCCTCTGCAGCATGGAAAGAGAAGAAATAAGCACACTCATGTAAAATAAACTTTGTGTGGAAATAAGATATTTTAGAAGATCTTTTTCACACTAAAAATTGGAGAGAAAGTCTGCTTCCAAAGGCCTGAGATCCCATTCAGAGAATATTTTTTCAATACATAAAATTTAACAGACCTCAAAAAAGCTGGGGAAAGTTATTTTTAAAAAAAACATTCCTAGCCTGATCATTACCTCAGGTTTCTGTAAGTTTTTACAGAGCTCTCTGAGAATGTCTGTCCAGTTCTGGTTTATGTTACTTCACAGATTTTTAATATTCAATAGTCCTTATCCCGTGCAAATGTTTAGATCTAAAAAGAATTGTTTCTAGTCTCTATTTTTAACTTGTACATCGGGGATGAATTTTATCCAAGATGTATCATTTATATAGCTCTGGGAAGAGAGAGAACACATCCTCCATGTAACCCCAATCCTGCGAGAGCTCACGAGCATGCTGAACTTCCCTTGCTTTAAGGCATTCTGCTGAATATTTTGAGCATCCACAGGGTGCTCTTCCAGCATTGTTTAAATTTCTGCCTTTCCTGTTAATCACTCTTTTGGGTGGCTAATTTCTACTGATTATTTTTCATCTTATGGTTTTCCAAAACTTCAGGACATTAAATCTAATATTTCCCTTTGACTGAAATATTTTATTAAGATTGCTTTTGACAAAAGTGAACCTTGGGGGGTGAAATTATTTAACTAAAAAATTATTAATCACATTTTAAGGATAGTGTGTTTTGTCTGGTTACTCAGAAGAACAGAAAGGGATTTTTTCTTCTTGACTAAGGTTAAGCTGGACATTTACAAAGAAATAATCACCACTGAAAAGCAAAGTCCTTTTGAGCAAACCAGTTCAGTCCAAACTGCTCACACACACCAGGAAGAAGAACATGTGATTCTCATCCTCTCTAGAGTTCCAGTTTCTTTATCATATGTTTGCAGGGGATCCAAACTGAGCTCAATTCAGCTGACCAAGGTTCAATCCCTTTGACTCTCACTGCAAGATTAGAAGCCAAATTTGTAAATTATCAGAAGGAGAGCAGTTCCAGTTACACTGATGTAGCTGGTCAGATAGCTACCATAGAATGGAAAAGGTTTGGAGAGGGCAACAAGTATGAACTCAGTTACAGCCTCCAGGCTTGGGCAGGTTAAATATACTAAACCTCTTGGAACAGGAAAAAAAGGACTGAAATGACTAACAGAGATATAGTAAAGCTTCATAATATCAAGAATGATGTGGACAGGATGTATGAGGAAGGAGCAATCACTCTCTAGGAGGGTTGAGTGGCCATCAGATGAAACTTGTAAATGTCAAGTTCAGAAGGAAAATAGGGCATTCTTGATATACTGTGCACAGTTAGGGAAAGGAAGTCTCCTCACTGGAAGACACCTGGACTGCCTGAAAATCTATAAGGATTTGAAAAGCATCTGGAGATATTAACAGAAAAGAAACTCAACAGGACTAGTGAACAGAAACATGGCATCTCTACCGGAGAAAATCCCACAAGAAGCTTGGAGTGCAATTCTAAGAAGTATCACTGCACAGTTGTTCTTGCATTCTTCCCTAGGCATCTGCTCATGGCAATAGTAAAGTGCAGGGTATTGGTCTAGATTGACCTTTAGCCTGACCCAGTGCAGACACTTCTGCAGTTTGAAGAAAACTTTACAGCTGCCTGACTCATTTCAATGTCTTCAACAAGGCAAGAGATGCAGACCACTCTGAGAATGAGACAAATTCAAGAAATGGCATACTGATGTACACAGAGATATTTGGCCCTGGATATCTCAAAGGCAATATTAACATATAGTGATGGAACCAGACAGTCAACATAAAGATAGGGTTCAAAGTCTTCTACCTGGTTAAAACCCACCTAAAGGTAAAAACAAAGGTGGCAAACATTGGGTTATTCATATTTTTTGTAACATTTGTCTGACTTTTAAATCACTAAGGAGACTCTTAAATTAGCAATTCTAAAGCAGAGTGAAAGCATCAGCATTTGGCTATACAGTACTTACTTCTGCCCTGGCCTCCAAAGCTCATTTCAGGATTGCTGCATTTTGTTTTCACTGCTGATGTTTTTCTACTGTCAGAGGCTCAAGGATCTTGGTGTGGTGTTGCAGGCACCATTACACATAATAAAGATATTGGCACCTCCTTGGATTCTATAAAGATATCTCTCCTGCCTAAAATTACTTTTGCCACTGTATCACTTTACAAGCTCTTTTCTAATTTGCCACCCCCTATAATTCTAGGTACTTTTCAGTCTGACTGCTTTGTAAGTATCTCCTTCCATTATGTAAAGTGGTTTCTTTTCAGATTCTAGACTGTAGAGCTACTCAAAATGAACAAAATTTTTTCACTCTCATTTTTCATTATCACGTTGCACTTAAACCATTTCTTATGGGAACTTAATAATGTTCTGTAGTTGATTAGACTTAAAAAGGTCTACATTCTTCTTTCAAATATGTACAAAGAGCTCCTATTGACTGACTTCAATTAACTGAATTTATTTCAATTCAACAGTCTAAATTAATTCTTCATCTAACTACTGAAGTCTAGTGAGCCAAATATTGTATGACAGCTGAATTTCACATCCAGACCCAAAGCAATATTTCAATGTTGTCCATTACACAGACGAACAAAAGAAGAACATTCAACACTGAAAACTGAGTGAAACACATACCATGACCTATACAGAAGCTTAGATTTGATTAGGTTGGTCCTGATATTGTAAGTATAAAAATCCTACTCCTAGACCCAGTGATTACCACTGTGAAGTCCTGGAGTGGAGTCATATCAACAATAGGTCTCCCTTAGGCTTCAGCAGAGGTCAGGGTTTCCCTACACATCTGCAGAATAACAGCATTTTGTTTATTTAAAGGAACTAAAAAATCAAAATAGAGCAATTAGGAAGCTTTCATAGAGCAAACAAGCAGAGTAGAAAAGAAAAAAAAATCAAAGAAAACAGGAAGCAAGGCAAAACTGTGAGCATTTACATCTTCTACATATGGAGTCTGGAAATCCAGGTGGTTTCTGTTTTGCTCCTATTTACTTCAGATATTGAAATATCCAGATGTCAGTACAAAAATATACTTGAGAACTATAACATTTTAAAATAAAAGGAAAGCCACGCTGTGTCCATCCTACTCTTTAACCAACACTTTGTCTAAAGCATAATCAGTTAACACAGTAGTAGAAATAATTTTCTGGTTTTACACTTCTGCTGTTACAATTTCCAATTTTCAAACTAACTTATAATAGAAGTCAGCTTCTTGAGTCAATGGCTTCAGAGAGGTTTGGGTTAGTTCCAAGTCAGGATGCCTTTTTTAAAAAATAAAACAGTGAGTACATCTACCTAAACAAATATGTACTTTATCTCTCATCTGATTGCCTAACTTTGGGGCAAGAATAGCTGTTGTAGATAAAGCCAAAGTTTATCTGTTGGAGTATCCTATTCCAACAGTGGCTAAATGTGGGTGCCTGTAGACAGAGGCCAAACACTCAGGGAGACAAATGGCAATAGCCTCAATTCCAGCCATTTGTTGCACAGAGACTTCCTGAACCATTTCCTGAACACTGAAATGAGTGTTTCTAGGTCTCAATAGCATTTTCTTCTATTAAATTGTCCAACCAGCTCTTCAACTCTTATGGCATGTTAGTATCCTATGGCAAAAAGTTTCAGAACTTAACTACATACTGTGTAGAAAAGAGTTTACTTTGGGTGATTTTGTTAAGTGACATCATTTGAGCTCTTCCATTCTTGGATGTTGTCATAAGACAGTGAATAAATGTTAAAGTATTTTGATATCTGATGTTTGGTGATGTTATATTTGTCTTCTATAAAGCGCCATTGTATGAAAATTAGTTTTTAAAAGAACATTCCAGACATAGAGATAATATGCAGTTGATAACACTGCTGATTAAATAAGCTGAATTAGACCATGAAAAAAGTATCAGCCAACCAAGAAGTTGAAAGGAGCTGACACAGCTATTTAAAAAACTAGATTATGCTGAAATCATTAAGCACTGCTCTCAACACAACACTGAGGAGAAAACACACCACTTCTTCAGATATAGCTCAGGAGCCAAGAAACACCACCTGAGCAATATCATTTCCAGCACAGGTGCCTGATGAACACAGAAACACTTCATCTGCTCATGGTAACCAATCTTGCTCAGAAAATGGATAACCTGCCTGAACGCCTCAGTGGCTTGAAGTTGCTGCACCAGGTTGTGCCACAGCAGTCTAATACCACAATGGAAAATATTAGGTGCATAAATGTAGGTAGGCAAAGAGTTGTTATAACTGTAAAAGCAAAACTAAATTGACATCTTTCCTCTCCCAAGCAGAAATGAAAAACCAGTCTCAGCTACTACAGCACTCTTTATGAAAAAAAAAAAATATTACCTAACAAGTGCCTCCTGCCAAGAAACAAAACCAGCAGTGTTCATATCTTCAAAGATGTTTTTTCATTGTGAAGGGTTATTTCTGCAATTCTGATGAGTTCTATGCTTTTATATTTATGTTATAGATGACTCCTGATTCAGATGAGATACAGGTTGAAGTCACTACAAGATTCAGTAACAACCTCTGCTATCTCCAAGCAAAATGTTTGGGGAATACAAGGGGACACACTGCACTAAATCATAGTTTTGCCTGAGATTTTGTCTCCTGCACTGTCTCATTTGCCCTAATCTTGCCATTTCAATCTTTTTCAGATATATAGGTGCCAAGCCAAATGAATTAAAAATATCTTTTCTTTATTATTATAAATTGAGACATTGGAGAAGAATTTTAATGGATTACTTTGTATGCCAGAGGTATCTAAAATACAGATTTTAGAATGCAATGCTTTTGATTAAAGCTTTCTTGAGTTGCTCAGCAAAGAGCAATTTGTATCAAGCTCTCAGTGTCTTAGACTCAAAGCAAAAAATAGAGTTAAAATAGAGAAAAATTTCCAGTACACAACAATATTCCAAAAGGAGCACATCTGTGTGTCCTGCATACCTGGAGTTCTTCAGAACTCTATCACCCAGAATTTATGGGAAAACATTTCTTTTTAGAAATATAAATATTTTTTCTGTTGACAAGGAACACCACCAATACTTCTTTAAAGAAAATAATGTTATTTGGCAGAAACTGGCTTTCCTGCAACAGTAGTCTTGATTACTTTCCTGAATAACAGCAACTCCCTTCTGAGACTTTGCTTTAGTTCTCCCCTGTTCCTTTTGAATGCTTTTCCAGCTCTGTACCATGAAAGCCACCCACACAGTGACACCAAAACCATTTGCAAAAGAAAACAAAAGCCCCTGTTATGCATTCAAGGAAGTCTTAAATGAAAACTTTTCTTGATCTACCTTCTCATCCTTTAAAATCTGTTCTCCATCTCCTTGAAGAGAAAGGGATTCCATCTGTTTCTGCGACAGAATGGGTACAGATCCATGTTTATCCTGCTTCCCATACACAGAGTTCATGAAGCAGCTCATGCAGCACTTCACACCTGGGAGGAGAAGCCAGTCATTGTCTAATAGCTCATCATCCAAGGTGACTTCAAACATTATATTCAACCAGCTGAGTAGTAAATGGGGTTGAAGGTCCCAATCAAGATGAGGGGCTTTCACCAGGCAATTGCTAAAATTATTTAATTTTGAAACTACGACAAAATGGTCGCAGAATGAAGCAGAGCCAAAAGAACTCTATGTGAAGTCATAGAAAGTAATAACAGAGAGTCTTTCTGTTGTCAGTACTGCTGAGCAACAATCACTGCATGAGAGGGCTGTTCTTCAAAACTTAGATGGATGAAGTTGTAGGAGCAGTGATGCTCTCAGAGATATCAATTACAACTGGTATTATGGTGAGGCTCCTGAGAGCATGCTTCCTTAGAGACAAAAACGTGCATTAAAGTGTCATTTTAAGCTAAAGCTTTCATATCCAGATCACTCTCCCTCCGTAGGTCCTAAACTAGGAGATCAATTGATGCTATTTATTGTCCAGACTTCTCTCCCCATTCCCAAGCTGCCTCCTATACACATACCAATACTAAAACATGGGTTTAGCTATAGTTGGGAAAGGAGGATTGACTGGCTCACCCCTTGAGGTCTTCTCCAGTCCTACAACTTTATGATCCAGTGTCTCAAGCGCAGAAAACACCTAGCTTTCTATCAAAGGTAATGTTCTCATAGAAATCTAAGTCTCCAGAGAGCTGTGGGTCACTGCAAAATGATAAGCTTCTTACTGATACCTTGGGCCCAGAGCCAAACAGAACATAAATTACCTAAAATGAGTCTTAAACACAATGTAAACACCCACAACTCCAGAGTCTAAAAACTCTCTGCAGAGCTGCTACAAAATGTGCCAGCTTGCACCCGTTTTTTTCCCTTACCTTTAAAAAAAACTACTAAATTATTCAGAAAATTTCTGTTTGAATGCAGGCAGAATTCCTTGTGTTTTCATCTAATGACAAGCAGCTTGGCACCACACCCATTCTTATGGCCAGTGGAAGTACTGGAACCAGTCATTCCTTTTCCTGTGAGGAGGACTGGTGTTTGTAAAGCACAGGTTAACCAGACTTGAGCCCTCCCCAGCAAGCAGTGACTGCAGCAGGTTGATTTCAACACACAGCTAAAGAAAGGACCTATTTGTGGTTCCTAGGAGGTAGCACCCTAGAAGACACTTGGACAGAAAGGCAAAAAGAGCAGATTCAAATCCAGCCCTCCAAGGGATGTTGAGTTGGAAGCCTGGTAAGCAAAGTACACACAACCAACCTCCCTACAGACCCTTCTGAACTGTGTTCTCCATCCTTTTTAAAAAGATGTGCCACCAGTTAAAAACAACATGAACAACTGCTAGAAAGCAAAAGAGCCCAAAAGGGAGCCCGTGTCAGGCAGCAGTTAGTGAGTGCAGCTGATAAGACACTTCCTTAGGAAGGGAATGTCAAGAACACTGCAATGTTAAGAACACTTACTGGAGAAAATGAAAAACAAGCCTTTCTGCAAGAATGACAGGGCAGAACTGATCACTTGCAGCACGTGCCAAGTTGGTTTCTGTTGACTCATAAAGGATTATCCTTCACTGGAATCAGTTGGATTTTTATCACTGAAATGTGAATGCTATGAAGTTTATCACTGATGATAAGCTAACATTAGTAAAGGTTGATTTTCCCCTCTTTATCATGTTCTCCTTGCAGTGTAAGTGCACATATCCCACCCTATTTAATGCAACAAAAGTGGGCTTGAAAAAAATGCATTAATAGTGCCTGGGGTTAGGTTTCTAACTGAAATTTACACCCCTCAGGAGAGGCTTAGGGCTAAAGGACGTTTTGTACATGAAAATATTTTCCTCCTTTGGCCAGCTAGTCAAAGGGGCGAGCTTGTCTGATGAACTGTCAGTGCACTCTGCTCAGAATACAGACAGCCTGAGGTTGAGGACTCTGTGTCTCTCTGTCTTCCCCTGCCAAAGAGCAAGCAGATATCCATAATCTGCTGCTGAGACATGATATTTTCCTTTTCAAATAATTCAACAGGAATTAAGCAGGATCTTTAATCTTCACCGACACAGAATTCATAATCAGTCCTTATCTTCCACAATGTTCTTTAAATCACCAGCACGTGACAGCAGAGTAAGTCATAATGTATTTCATAAGGAAATAATATTTCTGCAGTATAAATCTCATTTCTTTTTGATAGCCTCTTCTTGAGCTTCCATTCAAACGTACACAAAAAAGTTCTCTGTGAATCTGCAGTTTTATCAGAACATGGACTTTAATAGCCACAAGAATGTTTCTATACTTTATAACTTCTTTTTTAGTTTAAGTAACAAGTATTTCAACTGAAATCAAAATAATGAGACTAAGAAGAGGCAATGCCATATTCTCTGGGAACTTTATTTCCCATTCACATTTTCTTTTCAATTTCTACTTTTCCCACTATGGCCACTATCAGAAGACAGAAGAGGGAGTTTCTGGTTGCAGAGCTCTGTGAGGGATGCACTGATCATGCAAAGGGTAGTGATCTGAGACACTGAACTACAAGCACTCTGAGGCACCACAGTAGTATTTTAGATTAAAACCTTTGGGATTGAGGAAGGTGGTGCTAAACTCATGCTAGATTTTTTGGGTTTTTATTTTAAGAAAGATAAACATAGCAGTGTAAATTTATAATACAAAATTCTGTTAAAAGTAGCTTCAGCAGAAGAGGTATTAGCTCTGTAGAGCAGGGCAGACAGATACCATTCTCCATCCATGTCTTAACTCCCAGCCAGAAATGCATCTTGCATACTGAGGACAGATACACTCCTGCTATTCCACAGAAAAGTCCCTCTGCTGTACTGCATACGTGTTTGCCTGCCCTTGCCCTAGGACAAAGCCACGAGAACAGAGTGCTGAGAAGCAGAGCATCAGAACAGCCCAGCCCCAGAGCTGGAGCTGGATGGACCTGTCTCCAAACAGCAGAGGTCTGACTTGGTTTTTCAAATTTCCATCAAGGAGATTTCTACACATACCCTGACAATCTGTTCTGTGTTCCACTATCCTAGCAGCCAGAAATTGTTCCCTAATTGCCAACCTAATATTACCTTCTGGTAAATATCAGTCAATTTTGAATAACAGCTACACAGAATTAAACAACGTATGGCCTTTTCTTTGTTATTACCTCTCCATCCCAAAACACGAGGCCCCTCATTCTTCTCCTTTTAACACTAAAGAAAGTAAATTATTGCATCTTGTCTTTGAAGGGGACATTTGTTAATTTCCTGCTTTTGTTTGCTGTTCTCTGCATTCCCATCAGTTTGCTCCCCTCTCTCAGCACAGCCAGAAGGGCTGGATGTCACAGAGCAGTAACGTCCCCTTGCTCACGAACACATTGCCTGCTCTTTCCACCATCATTGCATAGTTTTGTCTTGTCACTGAGACACCCTGAAATTTGCAGGCCCTTTTCTACCATCCAGACAACTAGACATTTCAGTTGTGTGCGTTCCTTGGCTTTTTCTGAGGGGCAGCATTCTGTGCTTGCAAATAAACACATGTAAGTAAACACAAATGTAAATTGTGGATGGCTAGTTTTTCATTATCTTTCAAGAATTTGTGCTTTCTTCTATGTCATGTCAGGAATAAAAGGAGAAAATATAAAATTGCTCATATTCAACAATGCTCAATAACAAGGCACTGAGTATTGTACAAATGAGCATATTTGATTTAATCAAAATAAGTGTTGTAGGAAAATCACGTAGGTTTAATTTTTGAAAAGCTATTAAGTTTCAAATTAAATGGAAGATTAAAATAAAAATGAGCTTTAGCTGTAAGTGGAGGCTAAATTTGGTCAATTTTTGTTGTTTATCTGTGCATAAAGTCCTTGCATTTACCATTTGACAAATCCTCTAATAAAATCTTGCTGCAATCAGGTGAAGTAGGTTATTAATGGTTCTAAGAAAGATATACAGGATTGCCTCATCCTGAGGCAATTAAGTCTGTGAAGTAAGTGTGTTTAATATCTCTGGGGGCCTGACTGAAATGAAACAGGTGATCTTTCTACAATTCCCATTCTTTCATTTAGAATGTCTCTAATTTTGTTTGTTTTTAGCTGAAGAATGACTCCCTGCTTTATATCTCTTTTGTTAAGACTCTTGTTTGAGAACTTTCAAGGGCTGCACGTGCCACATCAGAAGCAGAGTGGAAAATTTCAAGCACCTCTGAAAAGCAGCAGAGATATTCCATGTGAAGCCCTACCAATCCACATGGGAGAGGATAGTCCACGTTCACTCTCAGTCTCCTGACTCGAGCTTTGCAGTGGTTCTGCCATCTCCCAGCACGGGGTCAGAGCAGCCCAGACCTCGCCTCGAGCCAGCTCCTCCACAAAGAAGTTTGCCCACACCATCCCCCAGCTGGAGGGTACCCTATATCTCCTCTCTCTGTGCTCCCCAAGGGGCTCAGGGCCGATGGGGAAGGACAGGGAGCTGAGTGACCACAGGGTCCCTGCCGAGCTCCCCAGCACACCTTCACTTCAAAGGAAGATCTCCAGATCTCCAGCTTCAGGCACCTCAGTTTGGAAAACAAATGCATTACCACCATATGTTTTCTAAGGGATATGTTGTGTATCCATCAGGGTGCTGTTTGGCCCTTTGCTATAAAACCTTGTATTTTTCATTTTTCCTTTTTTCCTCTGCTGTGTTCTTTTTTCCCCTGGATTTATTAGTAGGGATGGTTTGTGGAGGTATGGTTAATTACTAGAGCTTATGGCCTGCTGTGATTGAAAGCTGATCTCGGGGTCTATGTTATATTTATTCTGTATATAATTAAATCAGAATACCATAACTATGCATAATGTTGGAAAATGAAAATTTTTTTAAGGGAAAGCACATCTGAAATGTATTTTCTTCCTGTAGTACTGAATTTCTACAAAACTCTGCACTTTACACACACACACAAACAAGCAAACAGCTAAAGACCAAAAGGGGAGGTGAGGTTTATGATTTAGATGAAAACACACATTTGTGACCCTTTAAAAATAAAGAAGGAATTCAAGCAAACTGTGATAAAGGCTATCCACATATCTTGGGGTATTCGTAGCATCACAGACATACTAAAGGCTTGCTGAGAAGCGCCAGCACAGCAGGGTGAACACGAACAGCACATCCTGGAAGCAGCAGCATCCAATTGAACACAGGAGATTTGGCTGAGGAGGCCCTCAAATAAAACAAGTTGTGGGAGGCCCGGCCACTGCTCTGACTACAGGGATCAAAACTTCTCCTGACTTCCTTACTTAAGGAGGGGGCACCAGACCAGTCTGGGAGAGGAGATCAAACACTGTTTACACTGAGGTAAATCAAGCAGAACACTGCACAGCTCACTGAACCATACCAGAATTAGGCCAGACATATCATATCTAGAGGCTTGATTTTTTTCTCTGCTACACATAAATCTGAAGTCTGCCAGGGTCCTTGTTGTTCACTAGTGTGACACTGATCTGAAATCAGAGGCCTCTAGAATATCAGAAATCTTTGGTCTGTAAATTTATCTCCCTGCCTCTATATATAGCTGATGTTCAGGAAAAAAAGTTTGCCATCTGATGTAATGGGATGAATGATACAGTTAATAATATTCAAAAAAGCCTGTGCAAGCCAAAGCAAAAACAACTAAATGAAACCCCTAGTCGTTCACCATAGAAAAGCAAGCCTCTCTTAGGACACCCCAAGCAAGGCATGGTAACCAGAATATTACCTTCAAGGTTTAAGAAAAGCAACAGTGGGGGGAGGGGTGGAAATTTAAATTAAAGAAAATTTTAAAAAGCCTTTTCTTAGAGAACAAAGGTGTATTCCCCTCTCCCAAAAAGTATTGAATGTACAACAAGAATAAGTCAGGTAAAAATTCATTGAACTAATGTACATGAGCTAAGGGAATTCCCAATTAAATCTTTTTAGGGCCTTGCTGTCTAGAGAAGACCATTTGCTTTGTCACTGTCCCAAAGAGCAAAGAACAGGCCTGTCAGTCTGGGCTGTAGAGAACACCACAAAACAGTAAAATACCCAGGCATTACATTACTAACAGCCTTGCTTCCTTGAAATTAAGCCTTCTTACCCAGAGCCATAGCTGCTAGAGCAAAACATTTCAAGGAAACCATCAGCAAAGTCATGTTTCTACAACACAACTGCCAGCCATTTTGCCTCCTCACCCAGCAGCACTTCCATCTGTCTCAAGACGTGGATCAAACAGCAAAGTGAACCAGCCCTTGCAGGACCAGGGTGGCCATGCAGGCATCAGATGGAATCAGATGTAGCAACTGCTACGTTTCCAACCACGTCAGCTTCGTGTGGCACAGAAGCCAATGGCAGCTCAGAAGACATCAGCATCCTTACAAATGCACCTCACCAGAAGGTGCACCTCCTGCCTCTCATGACTCATAAATTGGCTAAAAATGGATGATGCAGAAACTCTGCTAGGTTTTTTTTGCCACAGTGCTCTCCAGTGCTGTTGGTCCTTGACCACTAAATTCTGAGCTATTACTGTGATTTGTCAGAAGAGGTTACCTGCTCTTTGCTAAACTGCCTTGAAGTCAGGAGAGAGGCGAAGTTGCTGCTCCCAGCCTGTGGAATTCAGAAGAATGCCCAAGACCCAACTTACAGCCTATGCTATGGTCCTCCTAGTGATCGAGTTAGGCCAAGGTGTGAGCATAAGCCTGTCCCATCTTCTTTCCTGTTTCCATCATGGCACTCACCAGCCATAGCTGTTGTCTGGATAATCAGTAACAGGGAGCACCAAGCAGAATATTTGCCACCTTGGCTGGTGTCTGGTTCTGCTCCCTCATGACTCAAAGGACACGAGAGGCACTGGGCATGTTTACCTCTGCTGGTACGGGTCTGGAGAGCTCAGGTTTAGGCCACCCTCAGCCACTCCATCTGTGTAGCTAAGGTTTTGCCCCAGCTTCCCACAGCACTTCACAGTCACATTGCACTGCAATGGAAGAGAGCTCTTGCTGCACAGTCTTTCTAATCAGAGTCCTCTG
The DNA here is from genome assembly GCA_020086605.1 of Lanius collurio. NCBI lineage: Eukaryota > Metazoa > Chordata > Aves > Passeriformes > Laniidae > Lanius > Lanius collurio. Next base: position 11,925,078 of record JACBWW010000018.1, read on the forward strand.
CAATTTTAAGATTGCACACAGAAAGGAAGTTTCCCCTTTATGCATCTTCAGATTCCCATGATTTATTTTATTTTATTTCAGCAGTGAACATGTTCAGAAAATCTCATTAAATAATTTATGATAGGTGGTAGTAAAGATGTTAAGAAATCCTACTCCCGGCTATATAAAGTACCATCCTATATCACATTTTAATCTGCCACTTTTTGCACACGTGACCGCACACCACATTGTTCTCTTTGTTGTCATATGAAGCTACTTATCCACCAAATAAAATAAAAGGAGCCCTTTCCTGTGGGTATCTGTACAGACAAAATCCAAATTGCAAGCCTGTTTCTCACACAGGAAGCTATGTGATTTCATAAGATCAAAAACTGAACAAGGGTTTGGTATATGAAAGCAAAAATATCACTACCCACCATCCATAATAATTTTAATTTCATAAATTGGGAGGTTTATATATGAACTACACAGACAATTAATACACTTCTGAAAAATTTTAGTCAGAGAAAGAAAAAGAATTTAGATAAAATCATAAATATGCTGAAAATCCCTCAACACCACCACTACCTTGCATGCAATAATTATGTTGTCATTTGTGCTCAGGGAGAACAAACAAGAAAAAGACACAGATCCCTGACTCCTCCAAAGAAAATGTTTGTTCAAGAAACACCAAGTAGAAAACACTTTCACAAATCTTATTGTGCCCAAGAGGAGCTGTAAGCAACACAGCAGACATTTACACTTGCCAGAACTCCATTCTAAATGACCTATTCAATACAAATGACTGTCTGGCATTATAATTGCTGCACTGTTCTCAGGCTTGTGTTCATCTTCTTAAAGCAGATACATGGCAAACTTTGCAAAATTAAATTATTGCATATAAATTTTATTCTTTCTGTCATGTAACTAGTGTCCTGGCTACTTTGATAGAGCAATTGGGACTGAAATCCCTAAATTTTACTGCATTTTGTTTTCAAAAAATGGGTGTTTCTTTCTATTTTAGGGTAAACAATAGACCTTGAAGCCTAGGTATAATTAAACATGAAAAGAAACATGCTGATGAGTCATGCATACGGTATTTATTTAATATAGCATTCTTCCCAATTTAGTTTTTGCTTCTGAATTAGCAATCTGTTAAAATAGATGGGGTTGTTCACACCAACAGTTTATTTCAGCTTCTCTCAAACAATGTGTTAGTTTAGGTCTGGAAGTTATTTTTATATAACAATCTCTATGACTAAGGCTGCTAGACTCAACTTTGTATTATTTCTTTTAAATGAAAAGTGAAAAGTTAATGCACAATTGTTTAACAAGCAGGAGGTGAAATGCTGTAGCACAATCCCTACCCACCAACCCATGAAATACATGAAGCTTTCTTCACATCCACTGTTTAAGCAGGACCCCCACAATGCCTTCACTTAGGAGTCTGCATAAGAACAAATGGCATAATATCTCAAACTTAAGAGATACAATATGCTTGCAAATTATTTCCATAAGTATGCTAGTAAATGAAAAGAGAAATTTTATATCAAAGCAGAGGAAAGAGTGGGAGTTCTTCACCAAACAGCTTGTCTCCCAGTAGAAAGTATGTTTTCAGGTTCAAATATGCTAAAAAATAAATTTTAAATGCTAAAGCTGTGCCCATTGCTACCCGGTGGATTTATCTGGAATGTGGTTGTTCATGGGAAACACTTGGATGACTACTAAATTCCAAGGAAGAGCACTATTTGTGTTCTGTTTTCCATTAGAAATTGCTCCCTCCATGTTTTTCACCCCTCTTTGCACACTTACATTACGATACATTGAGAACTCAGACTTCAGGATAACATATTTCTTTTTCAGCTCCCAGTTAAGAAAAAGTTGTTTGTTTATTTTCAGAGGCATACAGGTATAAAATCAGCCATATTTTCAGCATTTGGACACGTTCTGAGACTTATTCCTAGTGATCTGGCAGGTAGAAGAATTAGAGACCTGGAAAATTCAAATTAAATACTTACATTGACATTCAGGGCTGTTAGCACTCATGCTGATTTTAAAAATCAGATCCTCACTTTTGAAAAAGTGGTCACCTGCACAGTAAAAGAGTTTCTTAAGTTGAGGTTGTCCCTGCAACTTCAGCACACAGTGCAAAACAACCTCAGTGATGCACATATTAGTTGGGGACCTCACAAGTCCAGCTTTTAGATGGAGCTGCAGTACCCAGCCCTCCCACATTGCAAAGCTCACATTTTCACTTGGCTTGCCCCTTCTCTCTTAGTATAGTAGTTACATAGTCAAATACCTAAAATACCATATTAGCACTACAAAATACTAATCCTTTACTACTAAAGCCTTCCTTAGTATCCTCAAAGCTTGACCTGCTTGCTGGGAGCAATGTCAGAAGATCTGTATGCAGCCTAAACCTCTTCCCCTTTAGCACAGTGATGTTACAAGACTGAAATTATTTTATTTTATCAGTGCCAAACCTGTCATTTCTCTTATATAAAATATATCAGATATAGCTAAAGAGATTGAAGAATTACTTTTCTGCCTCAAAGGCAGGATCCTCACACTCGTGTCATCCCTGGCAGAGGCTTGTCTGGCTTCTCCACCATGGGTGAATACTCCAAAAGCTCCTTAGGTCAGCTCCAACACACAGCTCTCCTTACAGCTGGAGAATTCAATCCACCTCTACCTCAAGCCCTCTCTGCCACAATTTAAGCCCACTCTCTTCTGCCATCACTGTGGAGAAAGTAAGCATTCAGTCCTTGTTCAGGCCTTTTCTTCATCAGCAACTTTTTTCTATACTCATTTTTTCTAAGCCTTATCCTTTCCATACTAAATTTTTCTCTGACATATCTCCTCACAAATCATACCTATTCCTACAATTTCTTTATTTTCCTTTACATATAAAAAACAGATATAAATTACCTACTGGTAACCTACTAGATCTCCTTCTATCTCTTAACAAGAGCATTCAAAAGAGGGGGGGGGGGAAAAAAAAGTAAGACACCGCTCTCTCGTATTTATAGCCATAGACCAGATCCAGAGGTGACATGAATTGACTCAGCTGTACCTAGTTAAAGGGCTGTGTAAATTCAGAGATAAGGCAGCGTAGTTGGTTTTGCTGGCACTTTAGGAAAGACATAAGACAGAGAAAGATTAGATTTTCCTTTTTTTGTTTGTGGCTGTATGAGAAATTTTGAGGTTTGGGAGGAGACTTTAGGCACTATTTTGGAGATTTTCGTGTTGCTGAGCTAAAGAATCCCTCAGATGCTCCCATGGGTGTGTAGAGGCCAATTTAATTTTGTCTCCCTGCTCTGAGTTTGTTAAAGTAAAACAGCAGCGTGTTGCATCCCCCTAGCGAAGAGCTGCTTTCCCACTAGAAGAACGACTTCTTTACTGGAAGTCCGAGGTGGAGGGGCTGTCCCCTATCGGCCGGCCGCCCACTGCCCTGTGACGCCGAGGAGGCAGAGGGTCACTCCTGGGAAAAGCGCAATGGCAACGCGGAGCTCTGCAGCGCGCTCCAAACCCCACATAAAATCACAAATCAAGAGCCGCGTTGCTTTGTCTGACTGGTGCTGCTCAGTCCCACAGAACGAGGGGGTCCCTGACGGGGCCAGGGGGCATCGGCAGGGTCGGGGGCACACCGAAGGACCGCGAAGGGTTCGGTCCAGCTTGCAAGGAAGAGCACGTCTCTCCTCGCTTACAACAAGTTGACATCAACTCAGTTGAAAAGTAGGTTAATTAATAGCGTCTGACAGAGCTCCCCAGCAGTGACTTACTTCAGGTGCCGCACATTACTGCTACTCTGCTGCAAAAGGCTTTGTTTGCACCTCGCTTTTTAGCCTCGAGTGTTGAGGAATATTGAGTAACTCTGGGTATTTGATTTCTTTGAAATGAACTCACATTATTCCAATAAACTGTATCCTTTAATCGAGTTATTTTTTTAGTGTAATGAAAATATTTACAGCGCTTTGCGACTATATATGTGACTCTCGGCAATGAAGTCATTTCTCCTTTATCATTAGAGCACACCGATGTACCTGAGTGAGGGGCTGTGGGGGCGGGGAGGGACTGGATGGGGCCAGCAAACTCCTGTGCGGGGACATAACCCCTGACAGGCTTGTTTTGGGGTTTTGATTTTCGGGCTTTTTTTCCATAGGAAAGACTGAAATATTTACACTCCTAAGAAGGTCTTGGTGAGTTCGGCCGCGCCCAAACCGGTGATCTGGCCGTGGGAAGCCAGAAAACCTTTCCACCTTCGAGGATGTCAGAGGAAGTGCTCTGGACGGAAGCAGTCCACAGCCTCTCACACTGGACTCGCAGGCGGGCGTGGCCCTGGCGGGCCCCGATTCGTGTCGCGACAGACACAATATCGGGGTGGAGGTGAGAAGCAGCGCGCAAGGTCGGCCCCAAGAGAGCAGCGCGGCGCGCAGAGCTGTGGCTTACACCAGCCCCGGGATGCGCTCAGCTCTCCAAAGGCCTCTGGGACAGTTATCTTCTCTTTTTCTTTTTTCCTTTTATTAACAGAATGAGAACGGAGAGGGAAGGCACGCGGGGTTAATCGTGGGATTAAGCATGGGAGAAATACAGACTAAATTGCTGCACATTCATTACTGCTGCTCAAACGAAGCTGCACGCAGCTACTGAATACTGTAGAGTCCTACACAGCAAGTTTCTCCCTGCCTCGGTGGTTTCCCTGAAAATCTGTTGAAAAGGGCCCCCCTCTCCTTGCGACCCCCAGTAGCTAGAGAGACCCTGCCCGTGCCTCTCACCTGTCTATTAACCTGCCAGTGTGTCCCCTAATGGGCTCTGGCAGTTTGCTGGTTTGTTCTCCCCTGATAATGCCACTGTGCAGGGCTCAGCTACTCGAGGAGGAGGAGGAAACCTCCCGGCGAGATCCCCTGTGTCAGATGGGATTGCTATTTCAGGGTGAGCAAGCGGCCAGAGATGGCGGAAGCCCGTGCAGAAGGACAATCTTTGAAGCTCCGAGGGAGGGAGAGGAAGAGGGGTCCGGATACGATGTCCACTCGTGGCTCCAGGGAGCTGGGGGTTGGGGAGTGCGCCTCTTTCAGTAAAGAGATCCGCAGCCCGGTCAGGCACCTCCTGCTCCTCCTCCGGTGTTTCCATATGCTGCAAAAGCCCAGAGCACGCTCAGCTGTACCTGCCTTCTCTGCTTAGCGTAAGACACCGCTCTGGCGCGGAGAGAAGAGCTCATCAGCTTCTTACTTCTGAAACCCTGGGCCCCACTCTTTCCCGTGTTCCCTGTAAATCCAAGCAAAATCAAACCCAGTTGTCCTGATCTGATCCAAAAGATGTACCAGACCAAGTCCATTCTGAGCAGAAATGTCCTTGTTTCAATTTCCGCTGAAGTCTATTGCTTTTTCTTCTCAGGCAAGGCAGCCGTGCAGCCACTGTCTTAATGTGCGGGGTGGATTGTAAGGGCATTAGGGTTTTCCTGTGCTCTAGAAAACTTTATTAATTTTTGTTTGCAAGGAGATAAACGAGAGCGGTCCCAAGTCAATCCCTGTCTCCTTAAAATATTTATAATTTAGACCCTGCCTGTTGACTTTACCTAGCTGTGCCTGGATGGGGTTACGGCAAAGACCCTCTAAAAAAGAAAAATCCAGTCCCTCCTTCAAGTGGCCAGTTTGGGAGGTCTGGGGTCTACTCTGCTGCAAATACAATTTGGTCCGGGCTATTTATACTGTACTCTCCAAAACTTGCAGGCTTCATGGATGAGAAGCGAAGTGCTCCTGGAATCGGTTCACAACGTGTTCTGATGTGCAGATAAACTTCTGGAAAGTATCTGATCACTGTGCCCGAGTGCACTGACCCGCCTCCCATCGATGGGAATAAAGCGAAAGCATTCGACTTAAAGAAAGCCGCAGAACTTAATTAATTCGATGCTTTAATGGTTATAGAATCTGCAAAACACTAGTATTAATTTAGACCCTGGCATCTGGTTTCGCTGAAGTTCATGTCGATGGGCGCACTACCCACTCCGCTGGGGCTGCCGCGGGAGGGCCGGGGGAGCGGGGAAGGTGCCTCGGCCCGGGCACGGAAAAGATGAGCACGGGTGGGAGCGGACCCCGGCGCACACGCACCCACAGCCCCCCGAGAGCTGCCCGACGCCGCGGCCGCGCAGAGCCGGCGGAGCAGCGCGTCCGCGGCTCGCCCCTGGTCCTGCGCCCGTCCCGCAGCCGGCCGGGCCGGCGGGACCGGGCCCGCGTGTCCCTTCGAAGTCTTTTAGCGAGATGCACACGCCCGCGGGGCTGTTTGTTCACCCTTCCGAAATCACGCAGCGGTGTGACTCAAGTCGGATTTTTCCGATTGTGAAATCTTTAAGACAAAGAGCCTCCTTAAATCATAAGAGTGACAGACTTGAAAGAGAAAATTGATAATGTTAATAGATGGAGTTTGCTGGGAAGATGACATTTAGAAGAGGGTGAGATGCCTCAAATTGAATTTTCGCTGATGAAACAAGGCGATTCTAAAAGGCCACAGATGAGATGATTTTTATTAAACATTTGTACTATTTTAGAAGCTAAACCATAATTCATCTGCACTAAAATTTAACGACTTCGATTCATCAGAAAAGTTTACTCTTGGACTCCGCTTCAAAGACAGAACAACAACCCCAATGACAGGCTATAATGATTTTGCCTCTCTGATTTGCAGCGGGTTGGTATGTTCTTGTGCCCAGACTGAAGATTCATATTCAAATCCCGAAGTCATAAAATTTAGACTTTCGCATTTGTCTTTTTCAAACAGAAACTTGACCAAACCAGAATCCAGGATCAAAAGCGCACAAGAGCTATCACTTTCTCAGGGGACTGCAGAAGACACCCTCCGCAGATACTCTGGCCGTATTGAGGACAATTTGGGAAACATTGGGCAACACGTGTTGTCCCTGGGGACCAAGCTGCATTGCTTCTCCTGAGGTTTCCCTGTCAGCTCTGGTTTAATAAAAGTTGTCTCCGAGAAGGTTTCTCGGGAAAGGCGTGCAAGGCTCCATATTGGATAACAGAGGATGAGCAGAGTCAGGGAGGTGTGTGTGTTCTTGGGACTCTGTTGCTGAAGCCGGCTTGGCTTCGTTTCCCCCCCAGCCTCGGACCACTTCTAACTCTTTTTTTTTTTCTCCGGTGACATTAAACCAACTAAAGGTGAGTTCAAGCTGGTGATGCCGAGGCTTTGGCTAAGAAGTGAGATACCATTCCCTAAACATGCACCCTTTCCTGGGAGAGCGGCAGCAGGAGAAAATTATGCGCTCTCACACGACAATATCTGATCATCCAAGGGAGAAAATTACCTGGAGGACAGCCCCGAGACACAGCCCGGGTCCTACGGCCGGGAGAGCTCAGCCCTGGCAACTCAGCTCGCCTGCCGAGAGAAGTGTATTCTGTTACTGAACGGGGTGTTCCCGACACCACCCTGACGCGTTCACATCAGTCCCTGTGTGAGCAGGGTTCGGCAGAAAACAACCTGGCCTGTGTTTACTCTCCAGGCTCGGAATAAAAAGAAACCGGCTTGTTGCTTCTTGATCTTTTCATTTCCTTTTTCTGGCCCGGGCGGAATCCCCTGCCCGCCCCGCACGTTTAAAGCCATGTCTGCGGGACTCCAACTAACCCCAGATCTGTTTTTTCAAACGTATTTAAAGCTGCAGAATCTGCTGACACATAAATAAGCCATCAAGGCTCTCGGAAGCTCATGAATCTTTGACTGAAGTATGTGTGAGGATTTACACACTTGTTCCATGTAGTGATACTTTAAAAACTTTCACAAAGATGACTGTGGACAAAAAAAAAAAAAAAAAAAAAAAAAAAAAAAAAAAAAAAAGCACCTCTGTTTAACAAGATAATTCTTGTTTTCAGTTTTATTTCTATTTTCAACTTCCTATTCTTTTGTCCCGTGACATGACGCTTTTTTCCCCCTCGGGAACTCCTTTCTCTTCTTTCTCCTCTTCTATTCTGAACTGTTTTACAGCCCCGCTTTGTTACTGTCAGGAAAAAAGTCTGGAGAGCCCTGTCTCCCAAAGAAGGAACAGAAAAGGGAGAACTGGAGCTGCAATGTTGCCTATGCATGCAGAACATCCCAATCTGTTTTTGTGCATTGAGTTGGGGAGAGGGCAGCAGGGAGCGTGCACCCAGCCTCCTCCTGGACAAAGGGAGGCCGGACAGCTGCGCACCCGCCACAAAAGATTCACTCTTCTGTCAACTCTGTTTACTTAGTGTTGTTTCTGACCTCTGTGCTACACTTGTTGCTAATACATATGCTTATCAAACCATTTTAATTGGCTTTCTTCATAACAGTAGTCCCAGCGCTTTTTTTTTCCTGCATGTGTTTCCAAACAACTTAATTGACTTCTGTAATATTCATCTTCTTGGGCTCTAAACAACGCGTTTCTACCCCCACGCTTCCCAGCCTCTGGGAAAAAGGGCCAGGGTGTCTGCATGGAAAAAAGCTTCACCTTTTGGAAGGCATGTGCAGGGAGATGAGTACGCGAGGTAACCCGCAGCCCGAGGGGACAGCCTTGTCGCCGGCGTCGCTCCGGCTGGCGCAGAGGATCCGGGCCGTGCGTGGTGAAGTGTCTGCTGGTAGATAGGCGAGCTGACTGTCCCCGTCACGTTTTAAATGTGGTTTTGCTTTGTTTGTGGCACTCGGTGGACTGGTGCCAACCTGAGAAGACCCGGAGCCACCCTGGGAGCTGCCCATCGATCACGAGCGCAGCCCGGCCGCGCAAGGCTCAGCGGGTGCGCACGGCCGACCACACGCTCCGCGGGCAGAGGTCTCACCGTGAGGATCGGGGCCACCCCGCTCCTCCACCCGCACCGGACCCCTGAGCCAGGGCAGCCGGTGGGGAGGCGCCGGGAGCCAGGATCCGCTGGCCTGGGATGCTGGGATGCAGGGAGTGGCAGAGAGCAGTCAACCTGCCCCCAAACCACAGAGGCCCGAACACCACTCCCCACAGCCTTCACCATCTATATTAATCACTTCGGTTGAGCTTCGCCCTCCTTCCTTTTTTTTTTTTTTCCTTTTTTTTTTTCTCAATTTCGTAATTAATTGTTGCACTCGGGTTTGTAATGGAAACAATCCTGCCAGGCCGGATGGTTGTTATGATTTGCTTTCTTTAGCGTTTCTCCCCCTTCGCGAGCATTGTTCGCGGTGACTGTCTGGGCTCAGATATGATGTTGGGACAGCGCCTCCCTTGAAATGGAAACAGAGGCCTGAATAAAGAAGGGTGGAAAAAAAGTACTTTGTAGTCTGCATCGTCCATCTTTAATTCAGAGACGCATCTATACTCCTGGGAGCGCTGCCTTTGATCTCTTTGATTTTTACACCAGATCTGTTATGGACTAAAATTCCTAGGTTTTCCATAGAAACATCTCCATTCCTTCGGGATATTGATGTTTTCTTCTTCCTAGGGGTTATGATATGGTAAATCAGATTCAGAAAAGCACGGACAATGCCAGCATTCATGGGGCGGGGGGGGGGGGGTGGGGGGGCGGGAGCCTCTCTCTCTTCTCCCAATGAATCAAAATATTGTTTATTCTGTTGCTCTTTAAGCCCAGTCACTTCAGCTGCCTTTCAGTGCCTTCAACTCTGGAAGAGGGGCAGCAGCAGCAGCAGCAGCAGGTTGCGTTGCCATGGGGACCCTACTGTATGGCAGCAGCGCCAGCCCCAAAGACAATGCCTTGCAAAGGGGCTTGAAAAGTGAGGTTTCTCCCTTTGCCACGCAGCCACTTCCGATGGAGCAAGCATTCTCCTTTCGGGACCCTCATCTTGTCACTAGAACAATATCTATCTTCGCCTGCCAATTTTTTTTCTCTATCCTGCCTTTGATCTATAAAAAATCAAAAGAACAAAGTCAGGGGAGAATAGGGGGCTTTTTTTGTTGTTGTTGTTGTTGCTGATGCACAGAACAGGCTTTTATAATTTGGGTCTACTTTTGTGCCTGAGGATTTCAGGGGCAGGAAAAGAGGGTAGTTTATTCGTGTGTTGGGCTCTCTCCAGTCCTGACGACCCTGGGCATGGCGTGTGCCAAAGGCCCCCCTGCCTGTCCCCTCCTCCCCCCAAAGCAGCCAGGAATAAGTACGGGTACTGCCCAGCCTGGGTGTCCCCCACCCCACAGCCTGAGACTCCCCTACAGATTGGGGCCTTCCCACCTGCTGGGCCCAGGACACCACTGGGGTGGCAACGACCCTTGCTTAGGGCCCAGATATGATCACCCAAGCCTACTAATTAATGTTGGTGTTAATAACAGATGTGTACAATGAACAACATGCCCACCACACTACATTTTAACAAATGATGCAAAATTATGCTGTTTTCCAAGTCATGGTTTTGTGTAAATGTTAGAGGCATGAATGTGAGATTAACACCCTTTTCTAAGAAATCAGACAATTCTGGACTGTATGAGGCCATAAGATGCTGAAATGTTGGGAAAGGAACTGGAGTGCCCATGCAAATTCACCAGTGTGCATTTGACTTCTTTGTTTGTAAGCGGCATCAGGCATTTTCACATGTGTAGGACAGACTATAAATAATCCTAGATGAAAAACTGGGGCTAGCTTTGGTTCTTTCCAGGAGGACAAGTGGCTGGTGGAGTTCACATGTGACTCCACGCATGTAACCCTCCTGGAATTAACCCTCATGATTTGAACTCATCTCAATTCCCTGCCTTACCTCGAACAGCAGGAAGTGTTGATTTCTCCAAAAGGATTGCATTACAGCTACTTCCTTTTCATTAAAATGCCAGCAGAGGAAATAACAGAAAGGACTGGTCTGTGCTGTATCGGTTTCACTGGCTTTGGTGCCCTGGCTAAAACGTGTTCCTGCACGATTTGCTGATTAACTCCATCACAGCCTGGTTTCCTGCTTTGAAGGAGTGAGTTTCTGGGCAAGAGAATATGGTAGGTTGGCAAGAGAGTGGAAGTTAGAGAAAGGTTCATTATGAAACTCAGGCATCCTTGGTGAGATCTTATTCTCTCTCTGGCTGCCTTTTCTTAGTCATTTTTGAAAGTAAATTATCAGCTTCAAAACGCCTAGTTGAAGTCAATTAATTTAGACAAGGGCATCAGACCCCTTGTCTTGGTTTGTGCTGCTGGGAAACATTTGCTGTGGACTGCAAATGGAGGCAGATACACCCCTCATTAGAGGGCTGTAAGCAGGGACTGGGACTTGGACGGCGTTCTGAGGCTCAGGGACTTCGCTCCAGCATTTATGTCAGACAGACATGAAACAGGGGTGACACAGCCTTTTTCCATCGTTGGAGACTCATGGGTGGGCACATGGGTGGTAGAGCATTGGATGTCCCAGCAATGTGCTGTGGCATTTTCAAGTCTGGCTACAGACCTCAGCTGGAAGGTTCTGGGTGCACCATCCAGCAGTAAAGTCTCCACTGCTGCATCACTCTGACATCACGTAACCTTTACAAGCATCTCCTAGCTATTGTCTATGACTTGCATTGGATATTTGAACCCAGAACCCACGCCACGCTGACAAAAGTCCTCCCCTCAGTGCCCAAGAATTGACCCTTTACCACCTGGAGTGTCCCCATTCCTCACAGTCAGTGCCCAGAAACTGCAGAAGTGAGGGTCATAAAAATGATCATCAAGGTGGTGGGTTTGCATGGCATTGGGAGCACTTGGGGACACATCCACACCTTCCACATCCACACCATCCACTTGCAGGCAGTACCTGGGCCTTAGAGAGAAGGGGAAGAGATGGGAGTGGGCTGTGTTTCACCTCTCTGAAAGATAACCACTGGAAGAATATGTGGCAGGCTTGGGGCTCAAGATCAATTCCCCTTCCCTCCTCCTCCTGTCCGGCACATCCACCCCGGGGAATCGACTTCCCACTCTATCTGGTCACATTCTCTTCCCAAGATTAATTGTTGGGTCAGGGCGGATTCACCATTGTTTCAGCCCGCAAGTGCCTTTCTCCTTTATCTTTTTTTTTTTTTTTAAGAGTGTTTAGTCAAACTTCAGGCTCCTCTCTTTTCGCTCCTTCCTTTTAGGGTGAGGGGCTGCTACTCTGATCCGACCTTCTGTACTGAGATGCATCAGCTATGCCTTTTATGCCTTTTAAGCGTACAATTATGCACACTCCCTAAATGTTGCTTTAATAACAGACTTTGAAAAAAGCTGCAGCGGGTCGGTGTTTAGGAAAGCAGCGAGATGCCTGGAGCAGCTCGCTCTCTCCCTTAAACACACAGACACGCCTGGGACGGCTTTGAGGGGCAGCGATAAAAGTGCTCCCACCCATAAATGGGTGACACCATCTCCGCGGGAAGCCCCGGGTCCCTCTGGACTGCAGCGCCCTTGGAAGGTGCAGGGTGGGGGGAATACAGGCTTGGGGAAGCAGCAGCCTGACAGTGGAGTTGGGATCCACAGAGAGCCACGCACGGCCCCGAGGAGAGTCGAGGGCGCGGGGAGGCGGTGTCTCCGCGCTGACTTCAGCGCAGTGGATGGAGTCCGGGGATTCGGCTGGGGCCGAAGGCGTCGCCCCCCGCAGCCGGCAGAGCCGCGCAGCCCGGTAGGGAACGGGGCAAGGCTGCCGTGCGTGTCTGCAGCCTCCCGCCGCCCTCCGCACCTGCCCCTACGCCCGCCACCGGCACACGCACAGCGGGGCCCCCCGGCTGCCACGTCCGGGGGTCCCGCCGACAGCGGAGCGGGAAGAGCCCCTCGGGGCGTCCCGGCCCCGCCGCCCGTCGGGCTGTCCCCAGCCCCGCTGCTCACGGGGGTCTGTCCCGAGGGAAATTCCCACCCAGTTCTCGCTACCGTGTGAAACTACAGAGCCTGATGCTCGTTTTCCTTCCGAAGCCGCCCCTGTAAGGGGTGCTGGGAAGGAGACCCAGACACCTTCATATCTCAATTTTTCTTCTTTGGACAGGAAATGTGTGTGGAGAGGGGGGGTCGACATCGTAAATTTCATTGATTACTTGCAGACTGTACAGAGTATATTCAAGCTTTCATGACAGCTTCTGGAGACATAACGACTGGACAATATTGCCCGAGCAGTACAAACTCTCTTTAACAACTACAAAGAAATCAGCAGGTAATTATAGGCTCGATTGTATACATAATAGGCATCGGAAATCGGAGAATAACTGTAGGCAGCGATTCTGAACCAGAAGAGGAACTGTCGTGCTTCAGACTCTCATACAATAGCTGTTCATTGTGCTGGGTGTCTTATTCTAATTACAAATACCTGCACAGCATAGCAAATATAGAAGAGAGACACTTCCTTGATCTTCCTGCCAGCAAAACTCATCCTTTAGAAATTAAAGACATAAAGGCAAAGCAAGCCATGTGGGTATTCCTGAAACAGGCAATGACGCTGAGCTGTGCCCTCTACTCTGGCAGAACATTTTAGTGCACAAAACGAGCAGAATTTCTGACCTGAATTGGACTACTGGCAAACAAACAAACAAACAAACCAACAAACCAAAAAAAAAAAAAAAAAAAAAAAACCACAAACTTTTCTCGAAGTGCCTGGAGAATTACGTTTTCCACAGAAAAGGCTAATAAATATAAAAGAGCGCCCGACTAAAATTAGCTGAAAACAACAATCACTTCGTGAACATATTAAGCCCTTATTTAAAATAGAGGTTATAACATTCGAAAATAGTTTTTCTTGACACTAGGAAAAAAAATAGACATGCTTCCTTTTCCATATCTAAAGGAATATAAATATTTAATTCTGATATAGAAATTGTTCCCTTTTTAAAAAATAGTTTTGTTTACAAATCATTATTGACAGTCCCTGCGCAAGATAATCTGTCTCTTCTTTAACCAATTATTTCTCCTTTCAAAGGACTCTAAATCCCAGCAAAATCACGGGGAATACTCCTAAACACTCCTAAAAACTCTCCCGATGTCGATACCCATTTCACTCGAGGGCTTTTTCAATTCCCGTTCTTTCAGGTGAAGTTTTCCAACGAGTTCCTTGGCTGCAAGCCGAGGCGGTGCCTGGCGTGTGCAGTTGTGCGTGGGTGAAGCCACGCACAGCCCGTCCCCGCGGGTCTGATCCCTGTTTTCTCTGGCTGAAACGAGCCCCGGCGGTCTCCACACAACTTCTCTTTGAATATCATCTGGCCTTAAAGTTCACTTCGGTTGTTTTGCCTCTAGGGGTACGCGCTGTGTTATTCTAGGTCACTCGTGACTTACAAGCTTAAGTAAACATGTGTCCACATCAAAACCCAGCCACACAGAGGCAAATAATCCAAGGTATCATTTCAGCCTGTGGGGAAGGTTGCTTCCACCAGGTCAGGTTCGGCTCTGTCAGGAGGCAGAGCGGAGCCAGCCGAGGAGTGCCAAGCAGGGGCTGCCCACCCCCGGCAGCGGCGCGGGGGACGGCGCTCGGCGGGCGCTGACCTTTGCCGTCAGTTTGACTCCGGCGCGACCCGGGGGGCGCGGGGGGCGCAGGGCTGGGCACGCCCCCCACGCGTGTCCGTGGGATCGGAAATACACTCATCGGGGAGCAACCAACCTCTAAAGAAATTAGATTTGGATTCCTTTCAATTGCAAATATCTTATTTGTGGGGTCCAATTGTTATTATTCTAAACATCATTTTCCGCATAGTTGTAAACGAGATAATATAATTGTTGATTTTAAAAATTCATATGATTTATAGAAATAGATTCTCTTTCTAACTGGCAACGAGTAATAGCTAAATGTCTCACTAGGTGCCATTCGATCCCGCTTCTGCAACAACTGTTTTGGCTTAGCCAGGTTACTGGTTCCAGCCTATCTGTTTGGGTTTAATGCCAAGTTATCGTTAGATCTGAAGCAAGATGTCTGTATAAACATGAATTAATTTTTTTTTCAAAATGCCCCTTACTAAATCATGACGTGAAAATAAAACACACGCAGAGAGAAGGAGGGGAAGTGCTGTTTCCCAAAATTGAAAGACAGTAAAAAATTGATCATCAAAAATAAAGTCTCCAGATGAAGACAGTAAAGGTAAATCAAAGCAGAGCAACTGTTTGCAATATCACTTGTACTTTTCCTGTTGGGCTGTGCAGTATTTTACCGACTGGAAGTACTAGCAAGATGTGCAGGTATCCGTTTACATCAGAAACTGCATTTGGTATAAATATTCTATTCCAGAGAATCGCTTTATCACATTTCCAAATTATAAAGTATCCTTTGAAACAAAAGCCGTACATCAGGTGTCATTCTATTAATGAATAATGCGCAGCCTCATAAATATGAAGGGTGACTATTTTTATGAAAGGTTACTGTTTTCTGCTCCATGCCCCACTTCGCCTCCCGTCCCGTCCCGTCCTGTCCCGTCCTGCTGCAGCCCCTGACGCGGAGCGCGGAGTCCCGGCCGACGCCCTGCCCGTCCGGCAGCCACCCAGAGCCGCCCGGCTCCAGCCCGGCAACCGGCTCAGCCGTGTCTTCCGAGCAGGCTTCAGGGCGATGCCTTGGACTCCAGGCTTCAGCGGTCAAATTCACGTACAAAACACTCCCGCCAAATGGAAACTTTTGTTTTTTCCCCTAAAGTTTTGTGATGATTGCCCAATTTCAGCAAGAGAGAAATTGGGAAATCTTGTGAGAAGAAGGATAGGTCAGATTTACATCAGGGGAACCTGCCTGTCTGCCTCCATCCCTTCTCCTGTGTCACCTATGAATTTCTCAGGTGAGCGGTAGTACCTCCGCCCTCACATCTCTGCCATCAATGGTGTCAGGACAGTGCCTGCGCTGAGAGGATGTGTGCCATGGTACGCTTGCCATAGCCGGTCCCAAACCCCGGCTGCTAGTGCAGCTCGACAAAGCCACGCTGTGAATTGGGCAGATTAAGAATCTGTTGATCGCCCTGGCCACAGGTTCGCTTTTCTAACCTTATCTCCCTCTCCAGCCGGTCCTTTGGTTTGGTCTGGTTTGGGCTTTTTTAAGCCGACTCTTATTTTACGTGTTAAATAGTCAGCTCTTTAACCAGCAACTAGCAATCATCAGACATTAATTTATACGGCTTTTACAAATACCTAAGCTATTTAAAATGCTGAACTGGGTTGTGTGTGGCAGGGAACATCTATCTATTGAATAGGCAGTGTCACACGGTAGCATGCTCTCTTGTCAAGGGTGATTGTGTTTTAGGCAAACATTTGAGCAAACATAAAGGCAAAGGTCAAGTACTGTTCAGTTGCAGTGTGTGCTAATTCACCTAGCTAACCAATGGGGCAAAAGTTGCATTTTCTGCGAGCACCGCAGACCAAACCTCTGCGAAGGGCATTATTAGCTGTGAGCCGGCTGTGATTGCTTCCAGACAGCTCCCGGGTGGAAGGGTTGGAAGCTCGGAGGGTGTCCGGGGTGCAGCTACTGCACCACCACCTCCCATTGCTAACAAGTGCCTTCCAATAACCTGGTGGTTTTTGTACTGTTCTGACCTCATCCTCTTTTTTTTTTTTTCTTTCCTCTTTTCCTTGCTATTTATTTCTTTCCTGATATTTGCTTTCTCTCCCTCCCCATCCCCCGGACAAACGAAGATGGGCTGTCCATCGCCTGCCGGCTCGATGCACTGAGCAACTCCGGAGAAATTGGGCGAGCAGAAACCAGTGGCAGGGAAGTGCAGTTTGGCTCCTCATTGAAAGTGCGTGGGGAGGAGGGGGGAGGAGGAACTGACTTACTTTATTATCCTCATTCCTCCCTACGTCGTCGCAATAATAATAATAATAAAAAAAATTTAAAAAACCCATGTCTTGAATAGAAAAGATTGGAATTTATTTCTGAGTTGATCTGTCTGCAGATTTTTCCAAGAAAACCTTATTATTTCTCATAAGAATTTTTTTCTGCTATCTATCAAAAAAAAAAAAGAGAATAATCAAAGGACTGGGTGGTGGTTGTCACACGCGCAGCTTAGAAGTCTCTCTCTCTCCCTCTCTCTCTCTCTCTCTCTTTTAAGGGGAAAAAAAAAGAAAAAAAAGATGACCAATTCCTTCTTTCTCAGTTCAGCCTGGAGGGCTCGCACTTTGAATCAATAGCCATTTTATTTGAACCAATGACTGTGCTTCCACCCAGGCTGTACGTACAGTAGTTTTCATAATAAACAGGGAGTTCACAGTTGTGGTCTTAAGGCACTCAGGTCTAGGGGATACACGTGCAAAATAAATAAACAAATAAATAAATAAATAAATAAATAAATAAATAAATATCATGACAGTGGGATGAAAAAGAAATCAACTAAAAAAAAAAAAAAAAAAAAAAACACTCCTAACAAATTGCCAAATAGAAACGATTATTCTGAACCCAGGCGAAAGCTCGTGAAATTCTTACTTGTTGCCTTGTGGCATGGAGGCACTCGCCTCCCAGTCCCGCACAGTGGGGTCTGGCTCTGCCTGGCTTTGCTGCTGGGAGAAGCAGGAGGATTTTTTTTTTTTTTTTGACAAAACTCCAGGAAGAACATCCACAAAATTAGAGACGTGATTCTGAGCACAAAACTGGTTCATGGTTAAAATTACATTAAAATCACGAGGGCATATTTTCTTTGCAACGCAAACTTTAAACACAAGCATACACTCATGAGAAAACACGTTAAAAATAATAATAAACTTACCCCCGCCTGCCAAACCATCACAATTTGTGGGACTCTTCTTTAGTGCTGCAGACAACTTGACCCTTCAAGCCCTGCATTAAACACGGTGGATACAGTGAAACAGGAATAAAATTAAGGAAAAAAAATTGTTTTGTCATGTATTTTTAAATAGTCTAATCTTCAACTGTCTCAGATTTCTTTACAACCCACTGGCTACGGTCCTATAAACACCACCTGGGCAGTTTCACAAGCTTTAAAGTTTTGTGCGAGTGTGTGTGTGTGTGTGTGTGTGTGTGTGTGTGTGTGTGAGTGCGTGTGTGCAGTAAGTTGTTTAAAAGGCATCGTTACCATTCAGAGGTATAAAAGTATTGCCCTGATCTTTGGCGTGATGGGATTTGGGGTTTGGATTTGGAAGGTTTTTTTTTTACACGCACCTCTCATTTTACTTAACTTTTTAAAGATGGGAAAAGCTGGAAGCTTTAGTTTTCGAGAGACTTTTCTCGTTATTCATCTGTTTGGTCGCCTTAGCTGCACAAAAGCGTATCAGCTGCGTTATGAAAAATGGCCTAAGCCCAGAGAATGTCACAGTGGTCGACTTATTATTTTAGCCCTTCTTAAAAAAAAAAAAAAAAAGAAAAAGAAAAAGAAAACTCAGGGAAAGTTTGCTTTTGATGAATTCAATAAAAGCGGCACTGCAACGGAAGAGATTTTAAGCTAAAATCATACAGCATGGGGGCAAAAGCTTAAATCAGCCAGATGGCCAAAGGTAGACAGAGTTTGCCCGCTTTAAACCAATCCACTGCAGTTACAGTCCTCCAGACTTTTAGCTTCTTATTAAGTTTATCATACTTTGTCCCACTCCACCCCCTTAAAAACGTCTCAATAAATAAATAAACAAAAGTGAACTTTTGCAATTCATATGTCACGAACAGTTTTTCTTTTTTCTTCGAGGCAGGATTTTTCTTTTTTTTTTTCTTTTTTTTCCTTTCTTTTTTTTTTTTTTTTATTATTATTATTATTATTAGTTTTAGAAAAGGCACAGCCTTCATAGCCCCTGGGCAAGGTGTTACTTTTTAATTTACCAGCACCTCATGTCTTGTCTCCAGGGAGGGCTTCCCGGCCGTAACCAGAAAGGACAAGTCTAAGGGACTGCAGGGATTGCAGCTGAAGGCTGTGCTGTGAATCAGCTCCTGTCCTTCTTCTAAGTAATAAATAGATCTAAATAAAAACTGCGATTAATAATTATAACAAAAATAAATACCACAGGCTAGCGACTGTATGGGGCAGGGGGTTGAATTCGGCTTGAGCTTTGTTTATTGTTACCCATAAACAGCCCTAAAAACATTAGTAAACTCTAATCTCCTCTGTCGTAATCAACTTTGCAATTCTTGTGATTTCAGTGGCACTCCGAGACTGCCATTGGCTTCCAGAAAGTTGCCCTGGCTGCAAGCGAGGGCACAGATGTGTCGCCTTAGCCTGGGTCCGAGGCTGTGCCCGCCTGCTTTAGTAACAGGACAGAGTTTCTGGTGCGGGTGGACGGAAGGAGACAGTTCTGGCTGTGCAGGGGTGACAGTAATCTGCAGGAGCAGTGGAGGCTATAAACTCCCTGCCAGCCCGGCCCGTCCTCTCCGGGCTCCTCTCGCCTCTTCCCCTTCTATAATTCTCCCATCCTGCAGAACAAGTGTCCTCGCCTCCCCGTGGGAGGGGGACTGCGGCCGCCCACAAGTGCCTAAGGCCGAGCTGACCCCCCCTCACCTCTGCCCCTGCGCCGCGGCACCGGGACCCGGTGCAGCGCACCCAGCCGGGCCGCGCAGACCGAGGGCGGAGAGGCCGCGGCCGGCGCGCCCCGGTGCCCGCAGCCACGTGCGCCCCGATGGCCCGACAGCCCCACACTGGCGCAGGTAGCGCGGCCGCCGGAGTGCGGGTCCCCGCGGGGCCGCCGCGGGTCCCTCCACCACGAGGGAGCCGCCAGCTCCACGCGCGGAGGCGGCAGGTGCTGCCAGCGCACCAATGGGGGCAGAAGGTCCTGCCTGTGGTCCAGTCTTCGGGCGGGGAATGCTACGGACAGTGCCCAGGAGCACAGGATTATCCCCGGGAGCCGGCTGTTTCCCGAGGGCAATGGGGATTTAGACTCTTAATATTTGGCTTCATTTGTAAACTATTAAACGAAATAGAAGGAGAAAAACGCGCAACTCTGCTAAAAGTCGGCTACAGAGCGGAGGAAAGAGCGTGGTTTTGCGTGTCTATCTGAGTAGACGAGTCACGCACTGGACACTGTCCCCTTTCAAAGAGCAAACTTAGTACGGAGTTTCGTAACGCCTGACGACCTCCAGGAATGGCTCCCCGACAGGCGCTGCCGGGGTGAACACGGCACCAGTCACGACAGTGGTCAGGAGCAGAAACCAGTTTGCAGTCGTTTCCCCGCTGGCGCAGTGGCTTGCGAGAAGCGCTGAAATAAGAGTAAAAAGTTGCTGGCAGGAAAAACTTTGGAAAAAGCAGCTCTCCCACTCGTGTGTATGCGGAGCTGAGGAGCCCCGGGCACCGGCGGTGAGTGGAGAGTGGACACCTGTGTCCCGCTTAGTAACCCCTGACCTTCGCCAGCCCCCGCTGCTGCCCAGCGCCTGGGTCTAATTTGTGCTCCTGCCTCCATCGTGGCTGCGCTTAACGGGTCACCTCGACCTGGGCAAGAGAGACGTCTGGGGGAATCCTGGTGACCTTCTAGACACCGTTTTCCCAAAACGCTTGAGAAATCCGTTAAATCAAAGACTTCGAGAGGTTGGAAGTCGCCCCTTGCATCCCCAAAGAACGCAGGATGGGGAAATTTGAAGAGGCTTCATCCCTCTGGGAATGACAGCACACCATCGAGGGGTGTTTAGAAAATTTGGAGGAAGTTAAATTGGTCAAGCAAAGAAGTTTTGGGTTTGGTTTAGGAATATTTTTTGCCCATAAAATAACATCGATTCTGAGCGGTTTTACAGAAAAGAGGGTAAATCAGAGGATAAAGGGATAGCACCCAGTCGCATGCTGCCAGAAGTGTACCTGCCCCTGCTTGCACAAATGATCTGAACAAAGCCTGGCACGACAGAGCCCTGCTGCCCCTTGGCTCTTCTTCCCCAGTGCTTCCCTCTGCGTGGGACGGGTCCCACCGCCTCTCCCAGAGCCACTCAGCCCCGGCTGGGAAGCCTGTGCAGAGCGTTTCCAGATCCCCCGGGGAGACGTGATGCTGTGAGCGCTACTGGCACTACCCTCATCCCCGGCTCCGTCGAGGGACGACGACGCGGGGGAGCTCCGCAGTTTGGAGAGGGTGAGGGGTCAGCTTGCCCCGGGGCGGGGGCCTGAGCACTGCGGCTGGGCTGGGCGTCCCCACCTTAGACACCAGCTGGGCTTCCCCATTATGGCCACTAACTGATTGGACGCTGTCCACACTTCGTGAGCCGACTCCATCGGGATCCGGTCCTACCGGGACGGCTCTGCCCCGCTCTGGGCACAGTGGGCCCGGAGGCAGCCCTGAGTCGTGTTCCGGGATGCAGCCTCGCCGCTTCACTGTAGGAAATACGGACATGTGATGTGTGCAAGTTAGTAGACGGGCTGGCGCGTCCTCCCAGTTCTGCCCGTGACACGGTGATGTTACACGCCCGCCCCGCCATGTTACAGTTCCTCTGCTCTGCGGGAAACTCGCCCTGGCTCTGAGGCCCCTTACTCTGGACTTCACACCTTCTGAGGACCGATCCTGGAGCTCCCAACCAACTCAAAGTTCCCTGAAGAAAAATAAGGGGGTTTTTTTTTCGGTTTTGATTCTCCGAGTGTTTTCGCAAGTCAAGACTCAGCCAAGAAACGGAGAAATGTGGAAGTCGCTCCTTCTGGCTGACCAAAGTGCCTGCTAAGGACGGGCTTGGGGGAAGAAGCGTCCACGGCACTCCTCGCAGCTCTCGAAGGCTGTGCCTTGTTTCAATGTTTACTTCCCATAATGCAAATGTCACCAGAATGCAACTTTAGTGCTTTGTGGTTAATATTTTTCGCCCGAGGTCTATCACTGGCATTAATTGTCCCAATAAATTGAGATATAGTGCGCATAATGCAATGTAACAATATGGTTATATTCCACGTGTATGACTTAATTAAGCTATTTGCAGCCTGATGCTGCAAGTCAACGGGTGTGCAAGTGGATTAACAATGTACTGTTCTCGTATCCTCAGGATGGTGCATAATTACTTTACTGGTGGTACATATCAATTTTTGATGATTGCAGAACACATGCTCACTTTACCAACAAGCGCTTTAATAACTCTCCGTTGTGTTTTTAAAAAGCGTTGTTTGGAAATATTTGGAAGCCTCTGCAAATAATGTTCGAAGTTCGTGGCGCGAGGTTTAGACCCGATCTCTGATGGAGTGCAGAGATTGCGAGGCAGCGCTCAACCTCGCTGCCCGCTCCCGTGGCCGGGAGGAGCGCGGGGCCGGGCCAGCCGTCGAGGCACTCGGCAGGTCTCCCGGGACAGGGCCGTGCGGGGAGGCGGGGGGCAGCGTGCCCCAACACATGCTCCTGACATTTGCCAGCGGAGTAATGCAATTAGGAAACTCGATTACAGGGCGGCGGCGGGGCTGGGGAGCCCCGGGCCTTTGTTCCCGGGAAGATGGCGCCAGGGTCTGGCCGGTGGGATTTAGCGTGTGCTTCTCCAGGCAAAGGTGGAGGAGAACGAGTGCCGACCTTTCTGGGGACAACCTAATTCTGCAGCCTAAACGCGTTGGGGAGGCAGGTACCGTCCATCAGAGCGAGCTCCCTGCTCGACTCCGAGCGGGGCCGGGCTGCCCTCCCGGGCGGGCACCGCTGCCGGCCCAGAGCTCTGCGGCACCCGGCGCAGCCCGTCACGAACACACGTAAAGAACAAACAACGTGCGAAGAGCTGGCGCATGACACTGGCAAGTCCAGGCGTCACTCGGGAGCCCGGCAGGGGTGGCCTCGTGGTGCCGGGCTGGGCGCGCCTGTCTGCGGGCTGGACTCGGGCCCCGGCGTAACCAAAGGCAGATACGCTACTTGGCTTGGGAGGGAGTTTAGCAACTCCCATCCGCCGGGGCTGGCCAGAGAGTGGGCTGCCAGCCCTGCCAGAGTGGCGAGCAGCCCGTGGCACCGGGTGAGGACAGCAGCGTGCGGCCTGTGCCGGCCCCCGGCCCCCTGCTCTGCGCCCCACTCCGCGCCCAGGCGTGGTGTCGCTGCTGCTCCAGAGCCTCTCTGGAAGAAGACGATTTGTTCTTGTACCTGAAGCAGGTGATGTTTATGCAGAGACATCTGAATGACAGCAGGAGTGAAGGACAAATCTAATAAAGCCTAATAAACCGTGAGAGTCTAAATGTCATTAAACTTACAAAGATGAGAATCCAAATCACCAAAAAGGTAAATGTCTTCATTAGCCTGATCTCTGAAGACTGTCGAACATTTCATTAATTTATAATTTATGATTGTTTGACAAATATTGAAAAGTATGTAAATATGAGGGGGATAATGTCTTTTCTGCGGGAGATAAGGAAATGACCCAAACTGTACGTGCCTGCTAGATTACACACGAGGTTCCATCTATCTGTTATCAAACTGTGCTTTCCCTTTATACAACATATTGTGCAACTGACAAGTGAAATAGTGCAGATAAACCAATGGTTTAAAACGTAATAAAGACAACAGCCATTTGCATCTTTTACATTTTATTACAAAGGTAATTTACTATGACACATTTCTGAATGTAATTTATGAAAACATTTTAAGGCAATTATATAATGTATATAGCACTCGGAGACACAGAAAGTCAGATAAATAATAATCTTATGGATCTTTAGAGACTTTCTATAACGCTGAAAATATAGACTTTTGCAGGAACAGCAGTAAAACATAAAATCATAGAAATAAAATGCAGAGTGATGTAATAAAGAGGAAATGGGTGTACTTCGAAGTGGAATAGCAACATTAGATATTCAAAGAAACAATTTCATCTATTCCAAAGAACTAGATCATCTCAGAATATTTTTTTCCTTCCTCTGCGTTGTGAGATAGGCTTCTAAAAGACAAGAGCATTTCTGAGCAAAACATCTTGCGCCCCAGTCCTCTTTGGTGGACCAAGAAGTGGACGTTCCAGTGGGGACCCCGGATAGGCAGGGAACGGAACCCCGGGGAGGCAGGGAACGGCCTCCCTTTGCTCTCCCGTGACAAAGGCGAATTGTGAGTTTATTATCACTTCTCATTTCGGAGAGAGAGGGGGGGCAGCAGGCGCTGTTCGGCGTGGGCAGAGGAGGCTGCACGGGGTCGGGGGCGCGGGCAGGCCCGAGCCGTGCCGGCCGCTGCCTGCCCTCTCCGCATCCCACCGGCTGAACCCGGGGAAGCTTTCCACAGTCCTCCCGCTTCTCTACACAGCGCACACTTGCTCATGCCCCAGTGAAGTCCACGGCGAGGAGGCCACGGTTTTGGTGGGCGAGGGGCACAGGGTGGCTGCCCGGATGGGGTCCTGGACCACCTCCACCCGTCCCGCGGCTCTCCGCGGCTCGCTCGGGAGCGCTTTGGTGCTTACCGTGGAGAGCAGGGAGATGCCCAGAAGATGAGGGGACAGCATCCCCCGATAAATATCTCCATGTGCCTCCAAAAAGGCATTTGCACTCGGAGGGTCAGTAACCCATGGCCTGCAACTGCCTTGGGTTTTAGGGTTTGTGTTTGAGCGTTTATATTCCCAAGGCCACCCAGAAGACAATAAGCCACGGAGAAGAGTTTTCCAAAAGCCCCGCATTTCCCAGAAAGGGCTCTGTGTCTTTGTCTTTACATAAAACAGTGCCCGTTGGCCAAATGTGCCTGTAACGAGCTTGTAAAACAAACCAGAAATCTCAACCCGTCCTCGAGACTAAAACCAAGTTGCTTTATTCCCAAATCTTGCAAATACGTTAGGAGTGTTAGAAGTGGGACTAAAAAGCCTCCTAGCAGAGCTGGTTACCTGCTGTGAGCCTCACTGCCACAGACCCTTTCACCATACATGTTAAATCTCTTACCCTAAGAAAACAGGCACTTGTCACAATTGAAACCCGACGTATCGGGGCAGCGGGATGTAAGAGTTTAGGGAACTCTATATTTTCCCCGGAAGCTGTCCCGAGCGGATTTCGGAACACACCTCTGCGAGAGGCCTGCAGGATCTGCCCAGCGTTTCTGAGGGCCACATCCAGAGTGTGTTCCAGAGAGGTGGCCCTCGACGGCCTCCCCTGTGCACAGCCAGCACTTCGCCCCTGGCCTGGTGCTCAGTTGTTTATGGAATGAAAGACGTTGCGACGAGATGGCAGGTGATTTCCCCCCAAGAATCTCGTTTGTTGCGCTCCCCCTCCCCGCTGGGTGTCTCGGCTGTCTCCCTCGACGGCAGATCCCGATGCCTGCCCCAAGCCCGGGGCTGTAGGGCGCGGCCGGCGGCCGCGCTGCCCGGTTTGGGGAGGCGCCACCCCGGCCCCTCAGCAGCTGAGGCGGGGGGCCGCCAGCTCTCGTCTCCCCGCCCTTCGGCAGCACGCTGTCATTCTTTCCCATCTCTGGAGTATGTGTTTTATTACAAATTATTTCATTTGATGAGCAACATTCCCGCCGCCCTGAGCAGTCTAAGTGGAAAAAGGTTTGCTTGGCGTTGTGAAACAGTTTCAATGATAATAGTTTAAAAAAAAAAAAAGTCAACTACGCTCACACAAGAATGTTTAGATGTTGCCAGACGGGCTGAGCTGACTTCTACGGACCTGGGCTGAGAGGTTTTCCACACCAACTAGCCCTCATCTCTTTTTTTTTTCTTCTGATAGAGACAAGGAACAAGACGTCTCCTATCCCACCGTCCCACATTTACTGCCAGGGCAGGTCCTCCCCGTCCAATCCTCACACGGCTGCTTCTGACCATCTTGGACAAAGACTGGCAATTGTTAAAAACTGGCAAAATGTCTCCTGTAGTTTAAGTTCAATATATACCAGGCAACGGAAAGACACTGGCAATCCTTTCTTTTCAGGGCGTAAATGATTTCTTACAACACTCGCGGGTTTGTAACTTACAACGAAAGGAGGAAAAAAGGCAGAGACGGCCGGAGGCTGGGCTGGGAGAAGCCCACCGATGCCTGAGTCATAAAAGCGTACAATGAAAGGGCTTTATTGTCTCTCGTTAAGCAGTTCATAAGTGACCCCGTTTATTTCTGAATAGCCATGTTTTGATGACTTATAGTATATGCAAAAACAAACTTTCCCGCGGTGTTTTTTTTCTCCGTCATGCTTTTCTTTTCAAACAGCCAGATGATTTTAAAAAGAAAAACACCCAGAAATGATAAATCGCGTCGCATAGCTAATGGCTGGAGGGCGCGTTTACCAATTCATAATCATTTATTCTTGGTGATGTATGACCCTTACTCTTAAATCTCAAAAGCTTCTATTTGAAGGTGTAAATAGCTTTTTCCCCCCTTGCAGTAAACCTTACTGCATTAGCAGTGATTGATCTCCTGTACAATTCGTCCCAGAGTGCTATTTTAGAGGGGGAACACTGGCTTTTGGAGATTAACTGGGGAGTCTGTTACATATTAATGAACCTAGGAGATATACTAACGTTTTGGTAATTTAGTTATTTGTGTCTATAGCTTTCGCCGTTATTTTCTCTTAGACCCCCGCGGTTGTTATACATCGAATTAAAAAGTGGTCCTTCAGCATCATTTTTTCAGTGGCAACTAAATGCCATTTAATGTGAAAAACAAATGTTGACTTGTCTCTTGAAGGAAGTGTGTTTCTTGGCAAGACATCAAAGTGTTTTAAACTGTATTAGAAGGGTTTGTTAGTTTTCTTACCCGGAGCCTACGGTAATGTAGGGAAACAGCCTCTCGGTGGAAGCACCCGTCGGAGGGGGGAGCGGGCGCTGCGCAGTGCTGCACATAGGTGCACGCTCGAGAGGCGGCTTTAGCTGCAGCAGGAATGCACCTCTTCGCTGGGATTACAGCCTTGATTAACGTGCTAATGAATAGGGATGTTAAAGAGTCGTCCGGAAACCCGTCTGTGAGAAGGAGGAGTGAGAAACTCCTAGGTTGGGCTTAGCCTGCAGAGAGAGCAACTTCACTAAAATGCCATTAACCTACTGCTCCTTAGCAGACACTCTGGCAAAGCACCTCGGAGATGTCTGAGAAAGAACTGAGGTGGAAGCAGGGGGTGGAATCCCTGCTGGGCTCTCGCCTCTGCCCCCGCAGCTGATGCGGGGCTGCGGAGCGGGCAGGGCAGCCTGGAGACACCCGGCCGGGCACCGCGCACTCGGCGCTGGGGCAACCGCTGCCACACTCCTAGGCAGAAGAATGGTGTCTGGGAGATGTGGAGTTGGGGACAAGGGGGCCCAGAGGTTTTTTTCAGCGGTTCTGCTCCCTATTAACATTGACACCTTTCTCGGATTTATAAATTAGATTTCATTTTGCTCGAAGGTCGTTAAAGTAGGCAGCTCAGCTAAGAATTAATGCGTGCAAACCCGCTGGCTACAGCTGGCTTCGCCCTGAGCTGTCTGGTGGGCTCAGGAAGCTAGCGGAGGCTTCAGTCACTCCAGTGGTCAAAGAGAGATACCGGTCCCTTCTGCCCTCCTCCTCGCCATTTATCGCCGGTGGATGGTTGAAATGCAGCTGGCCACCAGCCTGGAGAGAGCAGCGAGCAGATTCCCAAGGCAAATGGACCTGCCCTTATCTTTGAAAGAAACAAACATATTTCTCCCCCCGCGTCCCGTCCCAAAGTTAAACATTTGTTTAGGACAAACTCGAGAAGCAACAGTCTTTGCGAGAACTTTGTTTTCCCCTTCTCCTTGTGAATAACAAAGTGGTCATAGGCTACTCGGCCAGTTGGTGAGGAGAGAACTTTTGTTTTCTGGGGCGATTTATGTTCTTTATAAATATGTGGTTTGGAAAATAAAAAGAGACTTGAAAACGTTGTTACAATGAAAAAGGACAAATTAGAAGACATTTTCTGTGATCAAAGGAGGAAGAGAAAGCGAGTAGGGGTATTCAAAAAGCTTGACTTATTCACACAACTCCTTTGGAGCCCAGGGGCAACAAGCGTGTCTTACATTGAAAAGGCGGCTCTATTCAGAGTGCAGGTGCGAAGTGGTGTGGCACATTCTGCCACATTATGTAAAGGTTGTTGGAGATTAGTGTTCAGACTTAATAACTAAAGCGCTTGATTTACATTGGAAAAAAGCCCCCTCATCCGTGAAAGCAAAATAATTTAACGCGTGATCATTTCGAGTGCTGCTGATATCCTAATACTTGCATTGTTCTCGACCAAGTACTAGAGGAGCGCGGATTGATGCTTTTGGGAACCTATCATTTACAGCCACTGAACTCTGCTCAGAACTGAAGGTCTGGAGGGGAGATAAAAGAGGGGCACAGAGAAAAGTTTCGCATTAGGGAAAAAGAATAAAAAAAAGAAAAAAAGAGAGAGAGAACAATATAAACGTGACAGTTCTCCTCCTCCCCGCAGAGGACTCTATGCCTCCTGTCCAGTGCCAGGGCGAACCAGCGTCCAGGTCTACGGAGACGAAAATTGGGCTCAGGTCTCAGGCTCTTCCTTACTCCGCCTTCCCCCGTCGGAGCAGAATTACTTACCTTACTAATTATTCATATTTATGTAAATGTCATTAGTTAATGTAACTTTCTATAAAAAGATAATCAGGCGAGAACGGAGCATAGGTATTACCTTAAGTGCATTGGCTCTGGTTGTTTCATTCATATGTTAATACACGTGATGCAGTCGTGCCAGGCGTGGGGAGGGTGGAGAGGAGGGGAGAGGAGGAAGGCAAGGGAAAGAAATTAAATAATAATAACAAAGCCCCACAAAGGCTTCAAGTTTGCATCGCGGGACCAAGGAACACGATGCCTTCTGATGCGCTGAACAAAGGGAGACCCGGCGCCGTCCCAGCCACGGCGGCTGTGCGGCCGTTCTTGCAACTTTGGGTGGCTTTTTTGTTTGTTTGTGTCCCCTCCTCTCCTAAAGGAGAATTTTATGCTCCAAACCGTTTCGATCTACCCAAATCCTCGTGCCGAGCCTAGTCCCTCAATTCCCGAACGACCTGAATTAAAGTATCTTTGTACGGGACACACACGCACCAATTAAAATTGCAATACCTTTTTGCATCTCCCTCTTTAGTGTAAGCATTTTAGGGCCATTTCCATAAATTCTCTGCGAGAATAAAGGCTATAATGGGAACAAGGTGAGAAAGCTGTTAACCATTGTTTCAGCAAGAAAAGGTCGTAAGTCAGGCAATTGGTGTCTGACCTGTCAGGATAAGGTATAAAGGCTTTATTCATGCAGTCGCTCACGATTTTCTCAGCTCTCACAAAAGTGTTTTTATGATTCTGTTTTCTTACCTCGTTCCTTAATTAAAAAGCTGAATGATTAGAATAGCACCTGCATAATGTCTGAACGACGCCTGCATACTAATTCGCGAGTCTTTACATCTAGTAATTATAACATAAAATCAGAGATTGAATAAAACAGAAGGATTTTGCCCCTAAAGCCCTGCTAATCCTCTTTTAAAAGAGTCTGCTGAAATAATTCAGAACAGTTTCCGGAAGTTGGATTACCGACTCTTTTTTGACTATTTACAATGAAATGATATTTCACACTTAAAGGACTCTCTGTATTTCTACAACAGGTTTTTTAAGGTGGCCTGTTTTCTAGACAATAACAATCCAGTGATTCCTTTCTTTTCCTACCCGTTTTTTCCCTCTTCCTCCCAGCAAGATCTTCATCTTTATCAAGTATATGCGAGGATTAATCTGTCCTCAGGTAGGGATAACAAAACCTCCCCCCTTGAAACCTCCCTTTGACTCCCCATTCCGGGACTCCCCGTGACGAGGGAAGAGGGAGGGCTGCGGGCGGGCAGCCCAGTGGTGCCCAAGTTCGGATGCACCCTCTTTCCTGGCCGCTCGCGGGAGCAGGCGGTGGAGCAAGGAGCTCACATTGCTTCACTGTTGTCCCCACCCAGGGCAGAGGATAATTTAAGCCAGGAGACACTAGTCAAAAGTTGAAGACTAATTTTTCTGTGTGTCTTCCCGAAACAGTTGGGGTGATGATGGGTGAGTGGTGGAGTCCTCGCTTTTGTCTGTGTTCAGGGCGTGCTGTAGCAGGTATCCTCAGGGGCAGCAGCGAGGCGGGGGAGGCAAGAGGGGCAAGAGGGGGCTGCTGGCAGCGGGCATGGCCGTCCCGGGCCCCTTCCCCAGCGCGGCCGGGCGGCGCAGCCCCGCAGGGCTCAGCCCGGCTCCCGCTGCCGGGGGGCTCATCCCGGCCACCCGGGGTGGCTTCCCCGGTCCACGCAACCCGCAATGACCCGGACACGGGTTTTGAGGCAGTATAGATCCTCTGGGTAACATTGACTAGGGGAGAAAGAAAACAAAAAAACTACCGGTCTATTAGAGTGTCCTATTTATTTTAGGAAAAAAGTTTCATTGTAGACCGGCGAGCTCCAGCCCGGCCATGGGGTTGGCTGCCTCATGAGGAAGAAGACGAAGCTGATGCGCGGATTTTGAAAAGCAGGAGCTGGTGCCCGCACCCTCTGCAGCTCTGCTGGGTCTCGGCGCCTGATCCAGAGGAGCCAGCGTGGTCCTGGCCTAGGAGCGAGGTGGATCCAAATGTAGAAGAAGTTGAGAATAAAGTCAGCCTCACGGGAAATTGCAGGGGTTTCTCTGAGATCTTGCCATCATTAGGAACACCATAGTCTGTTGTGCCCTTTTTTTTTTTTTAAACTGTTACAGGGTTGCTTTTGCGGTGACTTTTGTCCTTCCCTGTCCTTTTCCTTTCATAGTGTAATGATGTAAAAAACTCTAAATCATCTATGACAAAATGGAGTCAACATGTCATTCAGCATTAAAAATCTAGGGGCTTTCACGAAAAGCTTTAATTGCTATCCTGGCCCCATTATATATAACCATGGGAACGACATACTCTGTTGGAAACTCAGAAATGTTAGATATCTCTTTATCAGGCGCTGCCCTTGCTTGTTTATTCTAGCTTACTTTCATTTATATCCCAGGAATATTATTTCATTAGGCTACACATTAAAAGACAAAGGGTGTAAATAAACTAACATATGGCCCAGAGGCTTTAGAGGAGCTGGAGCCGCTTAGCAAGTCATGTGGGTGATACTGGGAATCCGTCTTCCGTCCTTCCCCCGCTCCCTCATAACCTCCTTCTCCCTGTGTTTTCCTTCTACCTTCTCAGGATAAGTCACGTTTGCGTCGCTACCGGCTTTGGGGCACCAGATGGTTTTTCCTTCGGACTGCAAAAATCTGGGCAGCGCAGGGGTGGGGAGAGATGGACGCATGTCCGTGTGCCTGCGCCTCTACGTGCAGCTGGAGAAGACCCGTTGACATAACAAATGTGTGAGGATGTGTGTACGCACGCACACCAGCCCCGGACACTGTCGCTCCCGGGTGGGGGGCCCGGCCCCGGGAAGGGACGCCGGACCGAGCCGGGCCGTTCTGGGCTGGACGGCCCCTTGGAGCAGGCGGCTGGAGAGGCGCCGAGCAGGGTCGAGCAATCTGGCGCCCACAGAGACACTTGACAACCTTTTGTTGTTGTTGTTGTTTTCAATTGTAATCAGTTTCAGGATTTCTATCCCAAAAAGCCCAGCCGGGGTTGAGCCCCGCTCCCTCCGGGAGGTGTAGGGTGTTTAACCTCACGCTGCACCTCTTTCCCCTCCGCTTCTCCCGGTAAGGTGGCGGAAACGGGTCTCAGTTACTGATTCATATTTCTAATCTTCCTTTCCTGAACATACAATGTGCTTTTGTTAAATGAATGGTCTTTAATTAATGCACTTGCACAATGCAGGGCCTTGCATGGGGATCGATGATAGGAAGCAACAGGGGATGGTTCCCTCCAAAATGGTTTGTCAGCATTGAGAAAGAAAAGGCAATGTCTATAAAAGGGCCACTAATAATGCCCACACGTCTCTCACCATGTTGTCTGAGGGGACATTCCTTCCCTTGTTGACAGTCAAGTGTAATAAGTACATGTCTTCGCTCAATCATTATAGACCATAGAATTGTATTCTTTAATTAGCATGTACTGTTAGCCTTCCTCTCCTTTATGGGCCAGTTTTTGTCTTTTACAGACCAGCAAAAATGTTTTCCTTCATTTCTTTTTCTTGAATTCTATTATTTCTTAAATTATTTCTTCCTTTCTCTCTCTCCCCCTTCATGTAGTCAAATGTATTCCGTATTGACAATATTCTGGCAGCTAAAGCCAACTTTTTGTCATCTCTCTGTGTTAGGCAACTTCTTTCAAGTTTTCTTTTTTAAAAAGGAATCAAGGCAGCGCATGCGCAAGGCGCCCGCCGGGTTCGGGCCGCGGTGTGCCCGAGGCTGCTGCATCGTTCCGAATAGCAAAGCCGGCGTTTGTCATGCGAAGGGAGCTCTGAGCAGGTTCAGGAGCTGAGAAACCCTGGAACGCATTAACAGCGGTCAGGAGAATACGCAAGGCAAAGAAGGCTTACTTTCAGATTACTTTAGCTGACGAAAGAATACCCTCTCTTAAAAAAGAAATAAAATTCCCTAAATCCTCCTAGGAACCTTATAAAAAGGTTATACTTCGCTGCGACTGGGTCCCATTCTGGAGGGAGGGAAATCCTTCAAAAGAACACTTACATCCTGCGAAACAACAGCCCTTCGGGCAGAGGGGAGCAGTAGCCTCTCAGGGTGGCCCCGGTGAAAACTCACGCCAATCCCCCGAGTGTTTGCTCCCAGAATGCCGGTGTTAGTGTCTCCAGAGTCGCACAGTGCCCGTGAGGAGCCAGGGTGCCACTGCAGAGGTAACCGGGACACATACCCACCCCCCAGAGGGACAAGGCTCCACCTGAGTGACACTGGGCTCTGTTTCCGCACCCCTCGCCTTGGTCAATGCTTAAAGCACAATTGGTTTGAAGTCTGCGATCTGAAACATGTTGTCTCAGAAATGAAGCCAAAGAAGGGGTTTGTTTTGTTTTGTTCTTTTAATGGAAATGCCAACCTAAAACGATTAACATTAAAAAAGGTTAAACACCAACAGAAAAAACACTCATTAATACTTGATTGTACACCACATTAATAGTACACAGGTTCGGGGTTTTTTTTCAACTAATATAAAAAACATCAGAAAGAGAAGGTTGTTTACACAGTGTTTTAGGAATGGCTCGGTATCATCAATACAAACACATATTTTAAAAGTGCACATTTGTAAAAATAACCATAGAAATGAAATGTTTATAAATATTTATTGTAAAAAAGATCCAAATATTAAAAATAAATAGCATGTTCAAGCACACAACAGAACATTCCTTCATCGCCAAACATGTGATAAAGAAAAATAAGGAATATAAGAAGTCTGGAAAGAGATACAGCACACCAACATTTTAAATGTTTTTCTGCGAGCTACATTTTTCAGAGGCTTCTTCTCTGTACAGCTCACAAAGAATGTGTTAGTTTTTCCTATAAATATGACAATATAAAAAAAATAATAACAATAATAATAGTAATACCCACTCCACTCTAATTTGACTCTGTCTTTACTCAGAAAAGGTCCCATTAAATTAATGTTTTGGCTTAGAATGGCCGGATTGGGCTCAGACAATTCTATAACAACTAAAACAGAAGTACTGGTGAGTTACAACTTCAAGGAATTCATATTCCGAACAGGGCATTGCATGATCTTCAATGAGAAACTACTAAATAAAACCTGATCAGGGAATCGTTTCAGTACAACACCATTATGTTTATAAAATGAAGATACAAAAGGGATGTAGTTTGACTATCCTTACACGCACGGACAATAAAACATGGGAACATATGGAAGCCATCACTTTGAATGCGTTAACAACTTCGATACATTGCAGTATATACATGCTTGATAGGTATTCGGACTGTTAAATGATCAAAGATTTTACTCTATGTCTACGCTCTTGCTTTCACTCTACTGGAAGGAAAACATTTTTTGGTCACATTGTGGTGTTAATTAAACCAAACATTTCTGCCTTCGCCCAAGAATCGCATTCTGTGCAGAGTGTATTTAGGAATAGTTTAATAGATGGAAAAGTTTGGAGGATGAAATGCAAAAACAATGGACATAATTTCAACCTTCGAACTGTAAGGTCATACAGACATCTATGGACATCTGTACATAGTCAGGGTTTCACACAGACACAGCCACATATATCCAGATGTATGTCTATACACAGGATTCGATAGTTTGGTATTTTCTGCACCCTCTGGGCCCCTAAAGTTATCTTTAAAAGTTTGATTTTATCTCTTTAGAAACGGTTTAAAGCTAACGGGCAGGGTGAGTTTGACAGAGAGGAGAACAAATCGCTGACAAAGAACCTTTTACGTTTCATCAGCGTTGTTAGGACGACGAGCAGGAATTTCTCAGATAATAACTCCCACTTCAAAGATTTCTCAGCTCAATAGAAATTGGACCATCCTTTTTATTCAACCACAAGGGCTGGCACTAAAGACGACTCAACTGTTTGAATTTTTTTTCCCCATGTTTATTTTTCCCCTATTCACTAGGGTACTTGGATAAAATAAACAACAAGACAATTACTGGAACATGGACTTCTAACTTTCCCGGGCCCATGGCCCAGCGCCCATGGCCCCGGCCATGCGGGTGTCAAGTTCCCCCGCACCGCGGAGCCTCCGCTCGCTGCCACGCAGCGACAGCGGGACCGGGTGGAGTGGGAAGGGGAGTACGGGCATCTCCCCCCGGACCTCACCCTGCTTTCCAGGTCCTGGGGGACTTCCATCGGGACGTCTACTCCCTGAGACAGAGGCAGCTCAAGGAGGGGGATCTTGAAGTCTCCATCCTATCTTCCCCTCCCAACTTGGTGGGGAGAAAAGGGAAGCAATTCTCACAGCTGGCTTTGTGGCCAGTTTTGCTGCTAGAAGCTGGTCAGAAAGGCTGGGAACGGCGGGCGGGAACTCCCGCCGAGCTTGGGGGCTGGCAGTCCCTTACTTTGGGGAGAAGGAGACCGGGGCCACAGCGTCGGAACGGAGCCCGCCTAGGGGGGAGGGCGAAGCCCAGCAAAACCCAGCTCTGCCGAAGTGCATTAGGTGGAGGAAGTCTATCTCTAGCGGGGAGCAGATTGAGTGTATTAAGCTAGCATGAAACCAAAGGTCAGTGCAAATGTATCTTAATAGACTGTCTCAAATGGAGTGTGCCTCCTTTGAAGGCCGCTTGCTATTGCTCTCCTCATTACCATAGCGATCCTAACGTGGCATGCTGATGCACCATAAAACTCACACTTTCAACCCCAAAATCAGGCCCTTTGAACAACCCGAGCTTGATTAGACCTTTCTCCTTTTCTTTCCCTCCTTAAAAACCATTTCCTTGCCTTTAGAAACTCGCCCTCAAATCCCAAATGCATTCTCTGATCCTGGCAGAAAGCAGAAACAAAAGTGAGCTGAGGCGACGGTTCAAGCAGGCCTTTTCTTCCTGACAGTCTTATCCATTTTTATTATGGTCTGGAACAAGTGCCCTGTTCGCGTGGGTTTTGTTTACCGGAAATTAAATGAAAATGATTTAGTTCGCGTCAAACAAAAATATATACTTGTATACACAAGAAAAAGGGCCTGTTAGACGTAAATATTATGTCCTTAATGAAAAGACTGGACGGGCTCCAGACTTCGCCTTTCACTATTTAAGTATGACTTGCCTATTGCCATAGAAATCCTAACTTACCATGAAGATTCACCGTTGTGAAGAAATACTTCTTTGTGCGAGTTTGCTTTGATGTCTAAGGCATGAGATTCAGGCTTTCAGCTGCGTCTGTCTAGATTACCTTGAGAGCAACGGGGTAGACATCTGTAACAAGCAAATGAAAAATTAAAGGTGATTAGCCTGCACATCCAAATACTTTTGCAAATAGAGAAATAAAGAAATAAACAGATCTCAGGACATGATGGAAACATCCTCCCTATCCATATCTGGCTTCTGCGCTTCTCGATTTCCATGACACAAGTTTCGGGGGCTTGAGAGGGGCACAGCTCTCCCCTGTTTAGGCTCCTCTTTCCCACATTGCTCTCACCTAGCTTATTCCCTAAATGTATTCCCGGTAGCGACACGCTACTGTCACTATCCGGGGTGTTTAAATACAGAAGTTGTTGCATTTGGGCAAATGAATGAAGGAACTCCGACTTGGTGCCTTGGGGGAAAAATATGGATATTAAGGAAAGCACTGGGCATTGGGGTGTTTTTGGTCACTAACCAGCGATTTATTTTCCTGTAATTTTTTTAAAATATATTTATTTATAGGTATCAACATACACGTGTGTATGTGCGTATGTGTACACTTGCACGCACACAATACCCCAGTCACCTGGGTGCAGAGGTGATCTGTCAGATACGAGAGGATGCGGTTACAGCAGCCTTCTGTCTGCTCTCCGCAAGCCATGGAAACCCCTTCCAGCAGCCCATGCTATTTATTTGTCTATACTATCTGGTATTCTTAAACACCATTAAAGTAATTAAAACGGCACCATTCGGTAGTTTCAAGCTACCCCAGTGGAGAGGTTTGTTTATTTATTTTGGGGTTTGTTTATTTTTTACCCCCCTCCCTTTTTTCTCTGAACCAGTGCAGTGAACCCTGTAGGTTTGAGACTCTGGGACAGGATGGAGATGCTAAAGCCTCGTTGTGGGAGCAGTTCGTTTCTCCTCGGAGCTGCTCCCAGGGCAGAGCCGTGGAGCATCGGCCCCAGGTCTCGGCACTGCCGGGGGCTGCCTGGCCCCCGCCCTGGCAGTGACGTCACAGAATGAGCTACCCCCATCCCCCCCACCCCCCACCCCGTCAGAACCGCCCCCCCGGGAGCTTCGGCGCCCACAGTTCAACAGGAGCCGCACTCTGGGTGGGAACGGGCATGTTTAGGTATTAGGAGTCATTACCAGTGGGAGCTAAAATGGACAGTCAATCATCGCACCCCCCTGGGCCTTTCTTTATTAGCGACTACTGGGTGGGGGGATGAAATATATATATATGTATTTATATACAGAAAGAGGGAAAAGTGAGGAGATTCTTTACAGAAACGTCCATCGAACGGGTTAATTAATCAAAAAATTTAATGGATCCATTTTGTACAAACTGGTAACAAATAATAGTTTATATATATATATATATTTCTTAAAAAAAAACACAGTCTCACAGAAAATCGTGGGCGAACAGAACAGTGCAGCACACAGTACTGTTGACAAGAGAAAATCTGTACAGAGAAAATCTGTAAGAAACCACTGAAGGGAAGGGGAAAGGAAAAAGGGAAGAGGAAGGGGAAGGAGAAGGAAGGGAAGGAAAGGGAAAAGGACAGGGATAAGGAAAGGGAATGCAAATCAGTTGGCGTGTAAACAGACCGGAGCAAGGCGGTCAGAGTGGGGGAGTGTGGCACGGCGGGAGGAGGCGGCAGCGCCCCGGCCGAGGCCAGCGCAGCCCTCCCGTGTGCGCGGTGCTGGGGGCGCAGGCAGGGCCCACCCGCGGGCTCCGCAGCATCTCTCTCTCCGCCAAGCGCCTCTCGCTGCCGCTCTCGCTCGGCTTCCCCGTGCCCGGCGCGGCGCTCCCCGTGCCGGCCGGGCCGGGCCGGGCCGCCCGCCACCGCCCCCCGGCGCGCCCTCAGAACGTCTCCGGGGAGAACGTC
>JACBWW010000018.1:11974600-11987276 GCA_020086605.1 Lanius collurio
GGGGACGCGCCGCGCATGTGCTGCCGCCGCCGTCTGCCGACCCTTCCCCCGGCGCCCCCTCCGCGGCACGGCACGGCACGGCACGGCACGGCACGGCACGGCACGGCACGGCACGGCCCGGGGGGCTCTGCCCGGGGTCCACCCGGGGCTGGGCACCGCCGGGCTTCCGCCTGCGGCCGGGGAACAAAGCCTCGGCGGGAGACGAGAGCATCGCCCCGGCCTCCCGCCCTCGCCTCTGTCCGTTCCCGCTGCCCTGCGGTAACAGCCCCTACGGGGCAGCTGCGGGGCTAGCCCCCGGGAGAGCACTGACAGCCCCGCCGGTGCCCGCCGCCCGGCCAGAGCAGCGGGAGTCGGAGCGGTCCCGGTCCCGGTCCTGTCGGCGGGCGCTCGGCACTTGTTGCCAGCGCGCGGAGAGGGTCCTTGCCCGACAGAAGCCGCGGCCGGAGCCGCACCGGCCGCTCGCTGGCCAGGCGGGTTCTTCCCGGGGCTCGGGCTTTTTCCCCGGTGCTTGAGCCCGGACAAAGGATCCCTGGGAGAGTCCGCTTTCCCTTCCCCCTCCTCTGAGAAGTTTTAGTAGTTATCTGATTACTGACCGCCGAAGCAATGCGAGAAATCGAGATGTTCAGGCTGAGTCTGAATGTTTAACCCAGAAGAGGGAGTCTCTCTCTCTCTCTCTCTCTCACGCACACTTACAGGGCAGTTCCACGTAAAATCCCCATCCTTGGCTTGAAGGAAAAGCATTGCCAAACCTTCATAACGGACTCGGTTCTGATGATTCTCACCTGAAGGAAATAACATGGTCTGCAGGGTTTTGTGTGCTAGTAGTGGAAGTGTAGGTTTGGGTTTCAGCTGGATGCACTGAGGCCTTACAGGTTTAGAAAAGCTTAGGGCTTCAGCGCAGGAGGAAGTATCTGCTTAAGTTTTTAAGAAGGGGATTGTGAACTTATAAGAAGTAAATGAAACATAGGAAAAGATTCTTCTGCTCCAAGAAAGAAAAACACGTCTTTAAATGTCTACCCATAGTATTACCAAAGTACTTGGATCCTGACACAAAAACAGCTCCACCAATAACCTCACAGTCTTATGAAATACAGCAATGATTAATTCTCTACTCATCCTGTCAAACTCTCATCATTTTAATAAATTGACTCGCTGTTAACTTGCCAGTGGATTCTTTACCAGATGCATGTCAGGTAAAGCTCTCAGAATAGAATTTTGCATTTCCATAAGAATTTAGCAGTGTTGGCAATCAATAGGCTTTATGTGAAGTAGTAAAACAAGAAACTATTTGGCAATGTCAACCCAGCTACTTTCATAATAGAAGCTATGAGCCAATGATTGGAAACCAAAAGATTAAAGTTTAGGACATACACACCCACATAGGGGAAATCTTTGTCACAGCTCTGCATATTCTGGGTTGGCTTCGATTACATATTTTGTCTCTGCTTGTATTTACCATACTTCCACTGTAACACTAGGCTGATATTCAGGTAGCTAGCTATAGATACATCCTTGCACACATCTTTCTGAGTGGAGATGATGAAAAGTGACAAATGATGCAATGAGCTCCCCAACCTTACATAACATGTTTACACAGGCATTTTAAACCACATACCATCCTCACAATATCTCAACTTTCAAGTCTACTTGTTCTACGAAATGGATTTGACAGTCCCATTCATGACCATCTCAATAGGAGTGCACGGAAGAGACAAACGTTAGGAAGTATGAATCTGTTACTTACAAATATACTGAGACTGTGAATCCCAAATAAAGCTGCTTTCCTCATACCTCCTTAAAACACTGCATCTCTATATACTTGTTATCCATCAATTCTGACACTTCTCAGTCAAGGGAGGAAACATCTGGAACAGTTTGTCAATTAAAAAAAAAGTCATAGCCAGTTTGCCCTAAGTTCATTTCAAATGTTGTGATGGTTTCTTGCCAGACACTCATGACTCTCAGCTTGCCCCTCACTCAGGGCTGTCTCTCACACCCTTTTCCAGGCAGCGCAGGAGAACCTGGCCCTCGGTGTTCCTCACTGCTAGGTGAGGTTGTTGTGAGCCCCGGTTGCGAGCGTGGGGGCGGGCGGGGGCCGCCACATGACTGTGGGGAGGCGGAGAAACGGGGAAGAGGAGGGAAGCGGGCCCAGACCCGAACGGGCTCCGCGCATCTCCCACAATGTTTTGAAAACTTGAACGTCTTTTTGTGCAGCCCTTTGGCAGCTCGAGTCCGTACTGCTGCCGCTTGAGAGGTGACCGAGGTCTCCTGCTTCTTGGCAGCGGCCTAAACCCTGATTGACCAGACATGCCGGCCTCTCGGCAAACTCTCAAATGTGTCAACATCAGCTTCTGCAGGGCCAACAGACTGACAGCTTGATCCTGAGTATGAATTTTCCTGTGGCTGCTGTGTGTCCGTGAGCGAGGCCTTAGCCCCGGCCCCAAAGTTAGCCCGAGCTGGAGAGTTGTTCTAAAGAGGTGACATGTTGTAAAGGGGAGTCGTAAGCACTTCTCTGTCTGGCCCCCGACCCGGCTCTCGTGGAAGAACGTCGGGGCTGTGCCCAGGGTAAGGGGCTGAGCAGTCCCTCCTGCTTTCTGCTCTCCACCATGCGGGGCCCAGAGCTCCGCCTGCCACAGCTCGGGGTGCGGGGCCGGCGGGGGAGGCCTCAACCCTCCGGCCTCTGCCCCTACGCACCCCAGCCCTGCCGGGCTGCCGAGGCCTGCGGCATGAAGCCGTCTGCACCTCCCCTTGCGGGGTGGGAACAGCCCCAGCTGCTCATCGGCTTTTTCCGTTGTTATCTACCTAAACATCAAGATGTTTGTCGCTATTTCTAACATTGCTTCGAAGACAGAGCCCCCCTTATAACCATGCTCAGCTCAAGACATAGCTCCTGCCCTTGGGAAGCATTGGAGTGAGCAAAATTTGACCTTTATCCACCCCTTGTTCTCCCACTTCCACCTCTGTGGAAACTTCCCGATGAGCCAGCTATAAAATATCCAGCTGGTGCTGAAGGGTTGGGCCGGGACACTCT
Organism: Lanius collurio; assembly: GCA_020086605.1. Taxonomy (NCBI): domain Eukaryota; kingdom Metazoa; phylum Chordata; class Aves; order Passeriformes; family Laniidae; genus Lanius; species Lanius collurio. Next base: position 11,977,632 of record JACBWW010000018.1, read on the forward strand.
GAACACTTCAGACAGGCTTCGGGGGTTAATTTTTTGGGTTTCAAATCCTGGATGAGAGGAGGGGAATGGATCAGTCTGAAAATGCCTTATTCTTTACTGTGAGAAAGGGAAAAAATGTGAGGAGTAGAGAGGATCGAGAAAGTCACCCTGTGCAGTTCCTTATCCCTTAAAATCGCTTTGGCAGGGAGAGATGAGGGAAGTAGATGCAGGACCTGAGCACGAGTCCCTGCCTGCCCCGGCAGAAGGCACTGCTGGTTAGGAAGAGGTGGTTCAAGAAAGCCTTTCAGCATTTCCAGCTTCACCTCAGGGAGAAGAGGGTACCGAGTAGATCGAGAGCACAATATGTCCTTGTTTTTATTCCCTCGCCCCATTTACACTTATGGGGACTTCTTTATTTCAGGGTTCCTGAACAATAGGAAGTCAGCTACCAGACAAGCAACGGTTTGTGGTTAGATTTGCCTCTCACATTTTGTGACCTAGAGCTACCCTAGGACAAGCAAATCATATGCTTATTCTAAATAGAATATTTCATTCAGGACCCCAAGATTAAGGTATTCCTGTCAGATAAGCTGTCAGTCACTAACTACTTAGACACCACATTGTGGAAGCCTGGTATCCCTGGTAAAGATGATACATATCATGTAAACCCCATCAACAAGATCAAAGTCTTCTTCTTTAATAGGATCCAATACATGTCAAACCTCATTCCAATCAAATCGTCCGTAAATGAATTCAAGATGAATATGTCATAGAATAATGTGACAGTGCAATCACATGGGGTCAGGGGTTGTTGTTTCAATGAGAGAGTCGTCAGATATTAATTCTAGAACCTCCAAATGAATAGGCATTGAGCAGGATTAGGCAGCTGCTGGTGGGGAGTTCTGTCGCTGATTTGTGTTTATGCAAGTACGTTAAACACTAAGCTGAAAAAAAATACAATCTCCTTTGAACTGTAAAAACGACATATTTTAACTTACTTGACTTTTCCAGGATGTTTCTGTAAAGTCGTTTTCTTTTCCTCATTACAAGGGGAGTCTTGTGCCTCATTTCCTGACTTTGTTCCTGTTTGGGGAGAGAAGTGGAAAGTTAAGAGCAAAACCATTTGTGGGTGATATGAAATGAGTAAGGTGCTCTATGTGTTGGACAACATGGATTCAAAAAGAAGAGAAAAGAAAAAAAAAAACCCAATACATAGAACCAAAACACAAGTTAGGCAATGAGAGGGGAAGAGAAACTTTCTCCGAGGGGAAACTGGAGGCTGTCTCCCCAGAAAAGAAGCACATGTTTTATGGAGTCATGAAGTTTCCATGGCTGATTTAGGGGGGAAAAAAATGAAAGGACATCTTTTCAGTTCTCCTTTGATCTGACATTCACCTTCTGGCAGGCTATTGTAAGGCAGGTTTTTACCCACTCGACTATATTGTTTACAGATCCTTCCGTCCCGAAATTAAATTCCGGACTCTCTGCGAGCCTCTAACATAAGTTGTTGTCTCAGCAAGGATTAGTATAGTACCACCCTGGCACTTCTCCCTGCCTATAATTTTCAGCTTGCTCTTTGCTCTCTGTAAGGCAGAGCACTGCCTCTGCTACAGGCAGAACTTTGCACAGCTTGCTTTGAGCGGCAGCAGTAGCTCTGAGAGCAGATCTGGGGCTGGATGCAGTGTTTGAGTCTGAATTTTTGCAGATATCTTTTAAATTCTCAGGGCTTTGTTTGTTTGCTTTTTAATAAAGAAAAGCACTCTAGAGTCTGGAATCAGTTACTTAAAACGACTATATTATTACTATTATTATTACTCTTGCTACTATTATTATAGGAACTCCAGAGCTAGTAAACAAAAATCTGTACTAAGACAAACACTTGATGATATTAATTACTAGACTTCATCATTGTATCACAGTCATAATCTTTCAAAAATAATTTGATGTCCTCAATATTTTCACTGCTGTGATGAAAATTACTGTCAAAACTTCAGGAATCCTTGAGGAATTAAAATTCCTAGCCAACTTCCATTCATCCTCACACTTTTCTCAAGTTAGAGCAGCCAACCTTGCCCCGCTAGTGAGAGGTTTGCAGGAGCTGTGCTTTATTGGTTAGGATGGGAGGCTGGAGGAGTGCTCAGTTCCCAAGCATTCGCCAAAACTTGTTGAAACTGGACAAAAAAAAAAAAAAAAATCGCTGCATTTAATATTTCAAATGGTTACCAGATGACAAAAAGGAAGGCAAAACAGTTCTGCATTTCAGAGTAAATATTGGCTAAAACTCTGGGTCGACCTCTTACGCTTTTCTCGTCTGCACTGTGCCGTCTGCGGAGCAGGAGGGTGAGGATGTTCCCTTGCCCAAACTGTTGGGCTGTCGGGAGCTAGTTCGGGGTACCAGTTCCCCCCCGATGTCGCGCTGGGGCTGCGATGGGACCCTCCCCGCCCCTCTTCCCTGAACGCTCGCTCCCGCAGCCGGCCGAAGGAGCGCCGGCCGAGGGGGGCCGGAGCAGCCGCCGCCCCGCGAGATCCCGGCGGCCCGGGCGGGATTGCGAGCCAGACCGAGTGGGCGGCAGCGGCGACGGCGTGTGCCCCGCCGCCACTGGCTTGTCACGCAACCTGTACTTTCCGCTGCCGCGCGGGGCGGAGGGAGCGTTCCCCGGGAAGGGCTCGATGTAGAAATAAAGTTCCTCTTCTCCGGGTGGAGCGAGCCCCGAGGCAAGCCCGACCAACGGGCTGGGCTCCCCGGGGCTGAGGGATCGTGCGTGACAAAGGAGTGACAGGAAAGAGGTCGGCGAGAAGCCCACGCCAGTCCCCATCGGTCGGCTCTGTGATGGTGCCCGGGGCTGGCACTCCACTGAGTTGGGCTCGGGTCAGAGGTCACCTTCGGATGTATCGCCCAGGGCAGGGATTTGGGAACTTTACCCCTTCCCCAGCCGGCTCCAGACACGGGACGGCCCCTCGGAGTCGGGACCGGGGTCGCAGCCCTCCCTGGGCTCTGCCTGCAGGGTGGGCGAGAGCACCCAATTCCCTGAGCAGCCCCCCAGGCTCTGCCTGCGGGGGGGGGCGGGGAGAGGCCGGAGGGGGCCGGCCGAGCTCCCGGGCTCCGTCCCTCCTCGCAATCGCCTATAAAGAAGGGCGTGCGGCGCTGGAGCGCCGGGTCCCCCGGAGCGCCCCCGTGGCACCGGGCGCGGCAGTGGGCGAGGTTCTGGGCGGGAAGCGCGTCCCCCAGGACGCCTCCTCTCGGGGCTCGCTATTGTCAGTACTCGTCCCCCTCTGCAAGCCGCCCCGGGTTCCTGGCTCTGCATGGGCGGCCGCCGGACCCATCCGGTCCCGGTGCTTGCCTGTCCCAAGGGAGCCCGGCCGCTGTAGGGGTCGGGAGAGCCTCCGCCCCGCTCTGTGCACCCCGCCGCTCTGTTCCGCGGACCTCCGCCACCCTACATTGCGCGGACCGCCAGGCCGAGTCCCCCCTTGCATTTAGCGGGGCGGGCGCGGCTCCCGGCGTCCGACAGAGGGTGCCGGACCCCCCCTCCGTGGCTCCCGGGCTCTTGGCCCTCCGCCCGCCCCCGCCTGCCGAGGTCCCGCCGGGACCCTGCCCCACGTGGGCGAGGGGCAGCCGAAGCGCTTCCCCCCCACCCAGTACTGCACCGCAGGGTTCCAGCCCTTCTTCCCGGGGTGGCCAAGCCTCCTCCTGCCGACCCCCCCGACGACAGGGAGCTCTCGTTCAAGCCCTTGGGGCAGGCAGTGGGGGCTAACCAGCTGCCCCGACTGCGCAGGCACCCCCTACTCCCAGGCACTTACCCCTGCGACCTGTTGAAGGTTTCCCCTCATTTCTGAACTGGCAAAAATAAAAGTGGGGGTGGAGGGAAAGGGAAAAGAAAGAAAGAATGAAAGAAGAAAACAATAACCCCCCCCTAAGAACCCACCACCTCTTTGGCGCTTCCATCGAGGCGGTCATCCTTCATTTCTTCTTTTCTTGCTTTCTGGAAGCAGTTAGGGAATGTATGATGAAGCAGAAATGAGCCGTCAGGATGATATTTTAATGGCTTATATGTCACGTTGGTGCATGTGGCTTTGAACTGGAGCAGCTTTCGTTTCCTGCAGAGAGCGCACCGCAAATCCCACTTGATAACTTCTACAACCCACAACATTTTTTTTTTTTTACATTCACTCTTAGACTGTATATTTAGATACGCTTCCTAAAAATACCTTCTCGTCTGCCTTCTCGTATATTTCGCACCGACCTGGAATGATCACTGGTTTCCCCTTGCACTGGGAGGCAGGCTAACACTGAGCTACCTAACTTTCTAGCTCTCCGAATGCCATCGCCCAGCACAGTTCACAAGAAGGCTGACAACACTGTCCTTTGCTTAATTTTAGCACCAAATACAGAAAGAAGTGCAACACCCGCCTTAAGACTATGTCCACATCCAGGCTCTCCCTAGAGCGGGTATACCTGTTGCTATAAGCTATTGCAATTCCATCAAACAGATTTCGTAGAATAAATGCAAACGTGTAGATTCAGCTTACCATTATTCTAAATAAAACCCCAAACACCACCAAACTCAATAAAGCCTCCCAAGATCCAAGGAAAATTACATAATAGATCTGCTTTGAAAGCTATCTCCAGGCACCGAGCACAAGCACACTGCGTCTGCAGATAAACTGCAGTGAAACATTCCATCAAGGCGTATCAAAGTTTATTTATTGTCGTTGATGTTTGTTTGTTTATTTTCTAGGCGCAATGGCCATTTTATACCTCTTAAAATGAGGCAGTTCTCACCCGAGAAGGGTTCGCGCAGCAGCGCGGCTGGTCCGACTCCCCAGTACCTGCGCTGCGGATTGCTTACTAGCGGCTTTAATTAGAGAGGATGAGTTTAAAGTTTCTTTGTTTGGTACTAGGAATTGGATGGGCTCGGATTGAGCTGCGAAGGAGGCAAGTGAAGGGCTGAACAAAGGCGAAATGTGAGGGAGTCTGACTCTTAGCGAGCTTTTGGTGTTTTCGTTACTAGAAAATAATTAGAGCTAATGAATATGCAGGCGGCTGAGTAAATAAATAATTTGCCAGTTTTATATATGTACACACATGGGCACATACGTAAGTGTATCTATACATACACACACAAAGACGTCTATATTTTAAAGTTTCTTGAGATTTTTTTTTAAGAGCTGAAGCATCGTTTAAAATATTGTACAAATGTTGCTTAGCTTAATTGATTAATCCACAAAGGTTTTCTGCTTTTAAATACCATACTTATACCTTTTAACAATCATTTTAATATATAGTCAATGGCTCTTTGTAGCGGGAACAAAAAAGAACTATCCACAGTTTTTCAATAGACTTTGAGATGGGGAAAGACAGGTTAATCGAGGGTTGCATCTAGAAAACAACCAAGTGTTGTATGTTTGCACTGAATCCAAATGTCTGCATTTTTCTAACTAAATCAAAGGGAGTGTTATTTCTTTTTCTGCTCACTCATCTGAAGGTAAGTAAATTTTCTCTGGCGATCAAAAGCCTGGTCAGCAACAAAGACACCGCCTGCTTTTTCCACCGTCCTGGTGTGGCAAGTTGAGGAATTTCAATAACTGTGACAAGGGTGACTGATTTGTGAACTAGAAAAGGTTTGAATGTCAGAAAATTTACATTGCTCCTATCGAGGATTTAAAATGAATTTTTACCAAAAAAAAAAAAAAAAAAAAAGAAGAGAGAGAGAGAGAGAAAAGTAACCTTGAGTTACATGCAGTAGGAGGAGAAATAATGTAAGTTTGAAAAATTTACAGGTTTACCTGAATGAGAGAGGCTCTGTAAAAAAGAGAGCGAGAGACATCGAGAGAAAATGAGAGCGAGAGATAAAAGAGAAAGAAAATAACAAAAAAGGGGAGGCAAAACAACAACAACAAAATTAGAAAGTTAAGAGTTCTCACCCACCTGCGTTTTGATGGGTGCAGAAAACAAGATTTATTTCAGAAACCTGATGGAGGGATAAAGTCAGCTACACAGAGAAATCACGCCTGGCGTTTAAAAATAAAATCAAGTGCACCCAGCACCTACTCTCGGAGACCTTCAGTTTTAAACAAGAAGAAAACACCTTCAAAAGACGCAAATCCCTATAGGGCTTTTCTTTGCAAAGCCTAAAAAGTTGCTCAGTGATCTTAAAAATTCAGGATCACCACGAACTCATCATAACCATCATTATCAGAATGCTGGAGACAGAGGGACAGAGAGAAGGAGAGCAGGGGACAAAATAACCCTAATAATAATAATAGAAGATTTTTCCCCCCCTTAGCATACACATACACACAAAAAGACTCGCTGAAAATATTTTCGTGGGGGTAAAAAAAAAAAAAAAAAAAAAAAAGGAAAAGCAAAGAAAAAAAAAAGAGCCTTATATATATATTAAAAAAAAAAAAAAAAGTTGGGGCTGCCGCAGCCCCGTTTGTCAGAGCGGTGTCAGGGCGCCACAATACCTGCGATGGATGAGCCGGCGCGGCCAATCAGCGCCCGCAGCCGGCGGGGCCGGGGGCAGCGACGCGGGGAAGGGGGAGCCGGAGCCGGCCAATGCGCGCCCACGTCCGCCCGCACGGCGCTCCGCCCCCGGCTCCCATTCATCAAGGGGGGGGACGGTGTCGTCTTTTCAATTCATTTATCTGCAGGAATGATTGCCGCTATCAGTCTCGCGTTCACCGCCCGGCTGAGGAGGTGAAAGTTTCTCCCCAGGAAGATAAACCGCAAAAGACAATATTGTGCATGATTTGCGCCTTTTTTTTGCGGAGCGAAAAAAAAAAAGGCCCCCCGAAAAAAAAAATCGGGTGAGTGTGGGGAAGCTCGAAGAGGAGAGAGAAACAATCTCTCGGCCACTTTGCAACATTCCTATAGCCAAAAAAATCACTGAAGGAAGTTTCTTTTTTGTTTTGTTTTGTTTTTTTTTTTTTTTCTAATTTTTTTTTTTTTTTGCTACCCGTGTTGAACTCTCGCCGTTATTGTTATTTGCAGCCAGTTTATTTTTGAGCTCACCCAACCCCCCCCCTCCCCACTTAAACCTCCCTGAAAAGTCAAAGCAGAGAGACAGTGAATATTTTTGGGGCACGTTTTTATTATTATTATTTGCAACTGCGAAGACCTCTTCCCCCCTTCCGCACCAGCCTTTTTTTTTTTTTTCCCCTTTTTTTTTCCTTCCCCCTGCGCTGATGCCGAAGGGGGTGTTTTTGATGTGGTTGCTTTGGTGGTGATCGTCGCTGACTTTCCAAAGAGGGTGTTTTCGCTGCCGCTGCTGCTGCTGCTGCTTCTCTCCGCGTTGTGTGTGTGCGCGCGTGCTTTTTTTTTGGTTGCTGCATCGACGCTGGGAAGATGCTTCTGGATGCTGGACCGCAGTATCCCGCCATAGGAGTCACTACCTTCGGATCCTCTCGCCACCACTCCACGGCCGATGTCACGGACAGAGAAGTGGGGCTGGGGATCAACCCCTTCGCCGACGGCATGGGCGCCTTCAAAATCAACCCCAGCACCCACGAGCTGGCCTCGGCCGGCCAGACCGCCTTCACCTCACAGGCGCCCGGCTACGCGGCGGCGGCCCTGGGGCACCATCACCACCCGACCCATGTCAGCTCCTATTCCAGCGCCGCCTTCAACTCCACCCGGGACTTTCTGTTCCGCAACCGCGGCTTCGGGGAGGCGGCGGCCGCCAGCGCCCAGCACAGCCTCTTCGCCTCCGCTGCCGGCAGCTTCGCCGGACCCCACGGACACACAGATGCCGCGGGACATATACTTTTCCCGGGGCTGCACGAGCAAGCCACCAGCCACGCTTCGCCTAACGTGGTGAACGGGCAGATGCGCCTGGGCTTCTCCGGAGACATGTACGGCAGACCCGACCAGTACGGCCAGGTCACCAGCCCCCGCTCCGAGCACTACGCCTCGACCCAGCTGCACGGCTACGGCCACATGAACATGAACATGGCAGCCCACCATGGGGCAGGGGCCTTCTTTCGTTACATGAGGCAGCCCATCAAACAGGAACTCATCTGTAAGTGGATTGAGCCCGAGCAATTGTCAAACCCCAAAAAGTCCTGCAACAAAACTTTCAGCACGATGCACGAGCTGGTGACTCATGTCACGGTGGAGCACGTTGGAGGACCCGAGCAGTCCAATCACATATGTTTCTGGGAAGAGTGTCCAAGAGAAGGGAAACCTTTCAAGGCCAAATATAAACTTGTAAATCACATCAGAGTCCACACAGGTGAAAAACCTTTCCCCTGCCCTTTCCCAGGCTGTGGCAAAGTGTTTGCCAGATCAGAGAATCTCAAAATACACAAAAGAACTCATACAGGTACGGTAACATTCTCTGTCGCTTTTCTCTCTGCGAGTGGAAGCGCTGAGCGCCGTGGCCAGAGCGGGACGCGGGGCCGTGCCGGAGAGGTCGGGGGGCCGGCTTGGCTGAGGCTCGCACTGGGAGGAGGGGGTTTGGTCCAGGGACCACTGCTTTTTTCCGGGAGAGGCCGGCTCGGAGCTCCGCTGCAAAACGAGCTCGGTCACAGCCACGCCAGCAGCAACAACAAAAAGGAAATGATCCCTGCCGAGGCAGAGGGGGAGTACAGCAGGTTTTGCTGCTGGGATTGTTAGGGCGGAGGGGGTGGGGGATCGCAGCAACTTGTCCTGTTTAAATTTATAGATTTTAATTAATTACTGTTCGGCAGTTTTGGCCGTGGCACGATGAGAAATTGTGCTAAATGTTGCAGGCAGCTCATTCGTCTCCTCTCTGCAATTCAGGGCTTGGTAAATATTTAATTCCGTTGAGCGATTTTAAATAAACCCAGCTCGGCGCGTTACTGTGTTATTGTTGTGCGGAGGGGAGGCGCCGGTATTCCTGAGAACTTTTTCCTTCGTGGGAGGTGGGAATGCAGCAGCCTCTGGCCGGGAGAGCAATCTCCCCCCTCTCCCACCCCTGAGCGCTGAAAGCCAGAGCGGCTTTCCCTAGCGCTTTAGCCGAGGATTTGTGGAGCTGTCCTCTCGTTGATTTCCTGGGCCGGATAATTTTCAATATTGCAAGAAAATATGGGAGAGGTGGCTGGGGTGGGTGGGAGAGTAAAATACTACGAGAATGAGCTATAAAATCGGAAACCAGACACTGAGGACCGTGTGTAATATCCCACCACGCCTGCTCTCTCGCTCGGAGCGTTGTGAGGAGGGAGAGGTGCCCGGGTCTGGGGTTGCAAAGGAAACTCGCCTCTCCAAAGGGAAGGGGAAAAAAAAGTTTTTAGTTCCCCCGCTCTCCTAAACAGGCTCTGGGCAGCAGTCGGAAAGGATAGAGAGTAGAAGGAAGGTTTTGGGATTTGAGCCTCGCTGAAGTTAGAAAGTTGCAAGTGTTTGAAATGGAGCCCTGGGCTCAGTCCGGCGGTGCGGTGACAATGAGCGATCCAGCCGGCCCTGCTTAATCAGATCCCTTTCCCCCCCACCCCCCTTCCCTCTGCAATAGGTGAAAAACCATTTAAGTGTGAGTTCGAGGGCTGTGACAGGCGCTTTGCAAACAGCAGCGACCGCAAAAAGCACATGCATGTGCACACATCCGACAAGCCCTATCTCTGCAAAATGTGTGACAAGTCCTACACGCACCCCAGCTCCCTCCGAAAGCACATGAAGGTAAATGGAGGGCGCCTGGCGTGCGGGCCTGCCCG